>OY365819.1:20438470-20663470 GCA_959347315.1 Bimastos eiseni
CAAGCAAGGCTGTAAAAAAATGTTGAAATGATGACCCGGGTACCCGTCGACACGCGCGGTCGGGTACTCAGGTACCCGACCGCGCGAATTTTTTGTTAGGAAATGTAGAACATTTTTATGGAATAACGGGCACCAGAGAATCGATTTCATTGCCCGGGCACTAAGCCAATATCACCAAGAGAATATTCCTGGCATATATTCTGGTAAAATCACGCATTTTTACGGAATTTAGGGTACCCGAAACCCGATTTCATTACCCGGGTAGTCAGCTTCAGTCGGGTACCCGGGTACCCGTTGACAGCCTTGCTCACAACCCATACACACCATTCGCAGGATGCGGGGCTGGAAATCCCTTGATTATCAAGCCATCAGCGATGCATTCCGTTGCTGAAAACTTTCACCCAATTCCTTCTCTCGTGATGCCTTGTCGGTATTGGAGCCTTTCGACCTCTACTCTACCATGCACCATGAGCGATCTGGTGGACAATCTACTGCCTCTGAAGGCGGTCAAAACTCGTCTGCGACCCCTTGCAGCTTGGTTCGATGGTGAATGTCGCCAGCACCGACGTCGCACGCGGTGCTTGGAAAGACGATACCGTCGCTCTCGGGACATGACTGACCGCCTGGCATGGGTCACTTAACTACGGTCACTTCATCGTCTTTATCGTCACAAAGAGGCCGAGTTCGGGGGCACCTCGTCGCTCGAAATGGAAAGAACCCAAACGCCTCTGGCCTTCCATCTCGGGCCTCCTGGGCGATGCCTCCTGGGCCATGCCTCCCGCTCGCCTGCCTCTTCCGTCTTCTCTACCGACGATTTCTTCAATATGGTGACCGAAACAAGTCTGCGAGCTTCAACTTCTGACGCTCAACCACTTCATTTCTCGATTACTGAATACAAGTTCGATGACTTTCACCCCATCATCGAGGATGAACTTAGTCGGGTTCTCAGTTCTTAAAACCAGAAGTCCTGTGAACTAGAACTGTGACCTCCCTCCGTTTATCATTATTAACGTTTTGGATGACATTGCCCCATTTCTAGTGTTCATGTGCAATAAGTCTCTTACCGAGGGTCACCTCTCTGCATTTCAAAAACGGGCTCTTGTCTTCCCTTCCCTTAAGTAACTAACATTGATGCGAATGTCTTTCAAAGCTATCGACAAATCTCTAACCTTTTGTTTCTCTCTAAAACTCTTCAAAGACTTGTCTAAATTCAGCTTCTGCCTTATTATGAACGGTCTGGGCTCCTACCCCAGCCAATCTGGATTCAGTGGTCACCATTCTACCGAAAGTGCCGTCTTGTCTCTCCTCTCTGACATCTACTCAGCCATCGATAAGTCGCACTTGTTTCCTCAGCCTTCGATAGGGTCGATCATGCAATCTTGTTGAAGCGTCTTGAATTGTCTTGCGGCCTTTGTGGAACCCCTCTTGCCCAGTTCAAATCTAATCTTTCAGATCGTTCCCAGACGGTTGTCCTTGGTGATTCCAGAACGGCCTGGACTGAAGTCGAATTCGGTGTCCCACAGGGCTCGGTCCTCGGCCCCACCCTGTACGTATACTCTATACAGATGTGGCCGATCGGTTAGAACGATCAGCCCGTATCGTTCAGTGTGCTCATGCAGAGCGTGCGGGTTCGACTCGCGTCCGGGGAGTCACTGTGTATAGGGACCTTGAGCAAGTCCTTCGCGCACAATTGCTCTGCAGTACAACTGCAATTGCGCCGTCGAGGCGTGTGTGCGCACTTCTGTGCAAAAAATGTTGGAAGTAGGGTGGCCTCAAAATTTTGGTAATAAAATTTTTTAAAGATGATATTCCTTCCTTATTCACAAAACACCTAGCCACTGGCCACCTCTAAGCTGACGATGTCCAAACCTTGGTCCTCCTGCTGTGCAGCTCTCTCTTGTTGGATCGATCTACTCACTGTCACATGATCTCCACTCACGGATGTCGGCCAATCGATTTAACCTTAGCTCCTCTAAGACCCAACTGATCTGGTTTGGAACAAAACAGCAGCTACTTAAAGTCAACCTTCCACTTCTCACGCCAATGTATCCTGATGTCACATTTGCATCCAGTGTCCGTGACTTAGGTGTCACGCTTGTTAGCACCCTGTCCTTCTCCGAGCACCTCTTGCAGTTGACGCGCTCATGTTACTATCACCTGAAGCGTCTGAGAGCCATCGGAAGATCTGTATCCTCTTCTGCATTCACAACAATAGTCCATGCCTTCATCATTTGTCGCATTGACTACTGCAATTCACTATTTATGAACTCAGCAGCCAGACTCATTGCTTGTCTCCCTCGTTACTCCCATATTTCTACATACGTACGTGCGTGCGTGCGTGCGTACCTACATACATACATACATACCTACATACATACATACATACATACATACATACATACATACATACATACATACAATTGAGACATGCATACATACAATTGAGACATGCATACATACAATTGAGACATGCATACATACAATTGAGACATGCATACATACAATTGAGACATACATACATACAATTGAGACATGCATACATACAATTGAGACATACATACATACAATTGAGACATGCATACATACAATTGAGACATGTATACATACAATTGAGACATGCATACATACAATTGAGACATGCATACACATGTACGTGTACACGTGGAATTCAGCGACAGACGACGACGATTATCTAAGCCAGAAATGGAGCGGTGCCAGCTGATTCAGCTGCAGATGACGTTCAGAGGCATGACTACGGCAGCTGAGGAGAGAAGGAGCGAGATGGAGAGAGGGGTGAGCAAGGAATGGAGAGTTGGGTGAGGAAGGAAGGAGACTTTGTCAGGGAGGGTGACAGAGGAGGAGTTGGGTGTGGCACCAATTACAGGCGATGCTTCTCGTGGTGGCAGTTGATGAGGCGAAACGGGAAGAGGAAATGACTCTGGCACTCGATGATGATGATGAGCTGCTGCTGCTGCTGATGATGATGCTGGCGAAAAGACGGTCGTTGTCTGGAGCAGAAGGAAAGTATGGCCGAAGAGTTAACGAGGACAGAGTGGGAACAGTTAAACCATGTTCAGATTATATCTAATATATTATATATATATCTAATGGTTTTAACAATTACGCCTTGTTTTTAATATACTATATATACATTTTCATACACGTCACACACACACACACACACACACACACACACACACAGTGTTATAGACAATGTTTTATTGTCATGCAAATATAACTTGCTGGTGGTTGAATTATCAGTTGAATTCAGATCACGCAAAGTGTAAGAGAAAACGATCTTAAGGGTGGATGGATGCTGCTACATTTGTTCCTCTCCTTCTCTATGTCCGTACATCTGTCCGTCCTTATAAGCCTGTCTTCCTCCAATGGCTAAATCAGTCACTTCACCTCTTTTATCGTTCACTTCATTTCTTCCCTCTTCGCTCGATTCTTCTCTTCACCAATTCGTTCCCTTCTTCCCAAGTCTCGTTCTCCTCCGCTCCATCGTTCGCTCCATTTCCCTTCTTCGTCTAGTTCATTCCTTTTTATTCCCTTTCCAATTCCTTTCCGTATTTTTCTTCATCTTTTCCTTGTTTCTTTCTTCCTACCTCTCTCCATTCCTTCCTTCCTTCCTTCCCTCTGCAGTGCTTCACAATTTGGCAACGAGCGACGAGAGATGGACCGAAAGAGTATAACTGAATTATATCGACGGATGCTTCTGCCTCAGCCTCCCTGTCAGCTGCAGCAACATCTGCAGCGACGAATGAGAAATGTAAGTAGTTGGATTTGGCAGAAGAGTAAATGAAGACAGAGGATGCGACGGTCCAAAGGAGGCAACAGGCGCCCTTGGTCACTCTCGGCCACATGGGCATCATGATGACATGTGCCGTAGCCGTATCTCCAGTCCCAGTGGCATGAGGTTCGCATAGACGAAGCTAGGCAGGCGGACAGATGGACGGGTGTATCTAGTTGCTGCTGAGACAGTCAGGCCAGACGACAGAAATTCTCGGCTCCCAGGCAGAGAAATTCCTGGCTCATAGGCAGAGAAATTCCTGACTCCTAAGTAGAGAAACTCTTAACCACCAGGCGGATAAAATTTCGGGTACTGGCAGAGTAAATTACGGGCCTCTGAGACGAAAGTTGGTGTGTTCTGAATAAAAAAACCCAGTAAGAACGGTTAATATTCAGATGCCTCTACACTTCAGTGTCAGTAACATTGTGTGTTATGAGGCATAAATCATGAACTTGTAGAAATGATTATTATATTTTTCGCAAGTTGATTTCTGGCCCTGGCGGGTCCTAAAAGGTCCCTGGGCATGTGCCCCTGCCAACCCCTTTACGATGAAAGCGATAACGTTGTCCCCCTTGAGTTGTCATTGCGGCGCGTCCCTTGAGCTCCACCTAAGACCCGATCCTCCTCCCTGACACGCCTCTTGCTCCGCGGGAGCAGTCTGACGGCGATGGCCGTATCTAACATTCAGCCAAATGATCAAGGTTATTGTCTGACCAACAGTGCCTTAACAATAGGTTGCACAGTATATGCTGAGATTAAAATGGAAGGGATGTGAAGACACAAAGTGTCAGCCAATCAACGATCGTCTTTTCCAATACCAGGAGGGCGATGTCTGTGGTCGGCCGTGTGATGAATAAAGTCACATCCGGGTACTCGTTAGGATGACTTTGGACGTATAATCGCCAAAAAGTTCATCTAAATCTATGCTACTAGAGTCAAAGAATCTTCCTTTGATTGTATTTTATTTATAATTTTTATTGCAAGTTCTATTTATTGACTCGTTTTACTCAGTTGACAAAAACAAACGCGACTACCGACTCATCCTGCAAAAGTCCCGGATGTAGTCACACACATGATCTAGGCCAATGACCCAGTTTTTATCGGCTTCATAGTCCTTCTCTATTAGTCCGAGGTTAATGTTGAAGCGCACGTTTTACTCCAGCAGCAGCACAGTGTCTCGATCCTTATAAATTTTCAATTAATTCTCGTGAGATCCTTATCAACTGCGGAAAAGCTACGTGTTGATAGCGACCTCTTTGGAGCATAGGATAAGGTGTTTTTCTTAGCTCACTGTAAATCAATACCTGTGGACATCAGATAGGGATGATTCTGTTACCAAAAGCACCCACTCAATACTTTGTGGAGCAATTGGATGATTGATTATCCCTACGGGCACCCAACCCACTCGTATCTGATCGTTTAAACCACGAACTCCTCTATAGTTGGATAATAGACTGGGGTCCGTGCCATAAGCGAACATTTTACAATTGCTCACTTTCATACTGCTTACTAATGCTACACTGCCATCTTGCAGCTGTTGTCTTGTTTCTTCTTGCGAGTGGGCGCACTTGAGAAATAGCGGACGTCAAATTCTGCTCAATTCATTTCTTATTCCTTTGTGGATGGGAATGCTACAGAGAACATTTTCGGAACGATCTGCCCGAAATAACCGTTGGCCTATCATCGTCGTCGTCTTCGTAATCATCATCATCATCAATGTCGTCTTCATCGTCGTCGTCGTCATCATCATCATCAGCATCATCATCGTCATCATCATCATCATTATCGTCATCTTCGTCATCTTCATCATCATCATCATCATCATCATCTTCATCGTCATCATCGTCGTCATCGTCGTCGTCGTCGTCATCATCATCATCGTCATTGTCACCTTCACCATTGTCATCTTTACTTCGACTCATCTTTTCGCAGCGTTTTCTGTTCTTCCAAATGTCATTGTAAGAATCCATCAGATCAGCTTATTCTCGACATCACCGAACCAACGAGAGAGAGGGGAGAGGGAGAGGGAGAGGGAAGGAGAGAGGGAGAGTAGGAGACGGAGACGCAGGCGGAGAGGAAGAGGGAGACAGAGACAGAGAATGGGAGAGAGAGAGACTGAGAGAGAGAGAGAGAGAGAGAGAGAGAGAGAGAGAGAGAGAGAGAGAGAGAGAGAGAGAGAGAGAGAGTTAGACGTACGGACGAACGGACAGAAACAGAGACACATACACAGATAGAGAGACAGAGACAGAGTTTGACTGAGACATATGCAGAGAGAGAAAGAGAGAGATAGGTAAGGATGAAGAGGAGAGAGGGAGGGAGGGAGAGAGGGAGATAGGAGGGAGGAGAGAGAAGGGAGTGAACTGAGTAAGCTGCTGAACGCATGGCTGACGCGATTTCTATGAAAGGACATCTGGCGAATAGAAATGTCAGCGGGTTTCGGCCTCCAAGTGAGTAATGCAGCGAACAGAGCCTGTCTGGACTCTGTCTGCTGACTGCTAGTATACGGTATTAGACGGGCGTTCGTTGAGACTGCGGCGGCGGTCAATGGGTTGGAGAACAAGAGGAACGGACAGAGAACCTACTGCGCTCCTCTTCAATATCATTCTCTTTCGCTCAGCGGACGCATGAGAAATTGACGACGCTCAGGGCGAGTTTATATACCGCCTTTATATTATGGATCTATAAGAGATCGTTCGCGCTCTCGCTTTCTCGAAGTAAAGAGACCTATAGCAGCGGAGGGAGGGTCGTGATTTGAGCATTCTCAAAGGTGAGATATAACAACACGCCAACGTTTCTA
Source organism: Bimastos eiseni (assembly GCA_959347315.1). Classification (NCBI taxonomy): domain Eukaryota; kingdom Metazoa; phylum Annelida; class Clitellata; order Crassiclitellata; family Lumbricidae; genus Bimastos; species Bimastos eiseni. The sequence continues at coordinate 20,445,061 of OY365819.1, forward strand.
ATATCTTCACTCGTGCTTACACATAATTATACAGGTTATTGTTATATATATATATAGACTGCTATATACATATATATATACATTTATTCATGCATACATACATACATACATACATACATACACACACACACACACACACACACAGGTAGGACAATGTGTAAACTTACAGTTACAGGCCTACACACAGACATTTCCATCTAAAAATAGAAGGCGGTTTTTAAATCGATCGCGCTGGATTGACTAGGCGAGCGATGTGCGGTCGATCACATGATCTTCTGTGTAGGCCTACAGCGTATAATTATTGTGTATCGTATATTCGTATAAAATTATTCGGTTGAGAAATAACTGAAATTATGAAATTGTATTCTTATCTGTCTCATTCCTACAGCATTCATGTTGTTTATTTGAGTTGTAGATATTGCATGCTTAAATACCAAGTGTCATTTTTAGCTTTAGTATACTGTAACACAGGACAGCAGCAATCCCATTGTAATAGCAGGTCTATGGTGAATAAGATGCCGTGAATTTAGTGGTGATTGATGTTTGATTTATCTGTATAATACGAAACATTAAGCTACTCTAGGACTGTGACCAAACACCTTGATTTTGGCAGTATACGCTATAGGTGGTAGATGACAATACTGATCAGATCGTAAGAACGCAAGGCTATTATGAAACAGAGAGACCCTTGAGAGACCCCAGCATCCTGCACCACGACCCATGAAAAGCTAGCTACGCTACTGTGCTAGTTTAAGGTTACGATGTTCACTTTTAGCCACAACACGTACAAAAGCTGTAAAAGGCCAATTTTCACTGCTTCGGTCTTTTAGCGTGTACTCAGCAGTCAATCGATTAATAATATGAACTATAGATGTTGGCTTGTTCATTGGACCTAGGCCTATAAGACAGCAGCAAGGTTAGTTCCTCTGCCCTCCTATTCACTAGTCCTCCCTTCCCCGCCCTTTTCACATCCCCTCTGACCTTACCCTCCCCTCCCATTTCTGTTTCTATTCCCTTTCATATCCTACCCATCTCCTCCTGCTCCCCTTCCCTCCTCTGCCATTCCATCCCATGCCCATCTTTCTCTCCACCTCCCACTCTCTTTCCATCACTGCTCTTCTCCTGCCTCTCCCATCCGACTTCACCTTCCATTCCCATTTCCCCCATTCCCCGTAGCTCCACGTCCTCACCACTCCCCTACCGTCCCACTTCGCCCACCACTAACTCCTCTTCATCCACATCTTTCTCTGCGGATCGAGCTGTGAATGAATCACTGTGGTTGTATTTACAGTATTTTACATGAACGTCTATAATGTGTAGATCTATGTATGACAGTATGATACGTCAACGTGTGCGTTGACCTGAGCTGTATTCAGCAGTCCTGCCTTGCATAGCCAATTAGTTGACTAGAGGTGCGCTGATCACGTCTCACGTGTGCCGCCAAGCTTAGGTTGCTAGTCAATTTTAACAGTGTGCAAAAGTATTGAATTATGGAAATAAATAAATTCCGCTTTCACCGGGCCTGGTTCGATGGCGATATAGTTATTTGAAAAAGCACTATATAAATCGCATTGATTGATTGATTGATTGTCGAATGTGTTGACAATATTAAAAATAATCGAGTTGAACAAATTTAATAAAGGTTCCTCGTGTATAAAAGAAAGAAATATTTGAAAACTTAGAAGGGTGTCAGTCAATGTTAATTAATAACCATGTAGGCCTACGTACTACAAGAAGTTTCATGTAGTCTAATAACTTATAAATGGCATCTAGATTCCTTGGTTTATAACCAAGGAATATATGTTCGTTTATAGCATTGAGGTGTATCACATGTTATTTATATTGCTTATTATACACAGTTGTAACTCCTCCATTGCTTGCGCTCTGGCAGAGCTAGTCCCAGGTCTGGATAAAGGAGGAGGTCAATCTTCGGTATCACACAGTGCCATCCAACTGAAACCAAAGATGTTAGTTAGAGTTGTGGATGTAGGCCAACTTAAATAATTAGGGCCTACATATCTCATTGTTTTATGGTATTCTAGAATCCTTTGTATTTAGTTTCTTTTCAGATCTGTGGAAGACGTTTGGGTATGTAAGTAATGTTAGGATCAGAATCGGTTAAAATCATCGCATTTTTACTCAATAGCCTTTTCTTAAGGTAAGCCTAAGTGCACTTTATACGATGCAGACAGTTATGAAGTCTTAACCGAGGTACAATTATAAAAAGGCCATCGAGAATGTAGGGCATGCATCTGATGAGATCAGGTGAACGATATTTAAGCCAAACAGTGCGTGCTTGAGTAATAGCCTAGAACTGGTATTCATAAAGTATGAAGGAGTAACGTTTCTGGTTTGTTTTTGATGGGATGCTATGTGAAATTTTCAATTATAATTGCAGAGTAGTATTTACCCAGAACGGAATTTTTTCTTAATTTTCGGAACTTTAGAATGGTATCAGAGACTGTAGAGTTCCGTGTCGAGAGAGTGGTGTGGTCAGCCAGAGGAAATTTCGGGCATAAGGAAAAAATTTCGGCGTTAACAGCTGGCCTGAAAACCATTGACGGATGGTCAATGGCGATGACAGACGAGGTTAATGCCTTCGTCCTCTATATGGTGCTTCTCACCGAGACCAGTCTTATAATATGGCCTACATAATTTAAGTTAAACCGCACTCCAGAGAAAGGCAGATCTAAACTGAAATTTGAAGCAGCCTACAATACAGAGGGAAAAACACAAATAGACAGGCTGACAGAAATTATATTATGGGCATACAGACTGACGGAGAGACTGTCTAAGTTGAGTTAAGCTGGGGTGCGGTGGTCGATGGCGTGGCATGTTTGCCGATTGGTTAGAGTGGTTGGCTTACAACGAGGAGAGGGCGGGTTCGATCCTCAGATGAGGAGTTACTGTGTAAGGTTCTTGAGCAAGTCCTTCATGCACATTTGCTCTGCAATATTACTGCAACTGTACTATCGAGGCGTGTGCACTTCTGAATTTATTGTAAGAATGGTGATATCAAATTACAGTTGTATTGTATTGTGTTGTGTATGACTATAATGATGATTAAGATAAAGTTCATCCAACGCAGAGATTTGTTTTGAGGTACATCTTCACCTGTGGTTGTAATTGTAATTGAACATTTTTGTAGCACCACTCAAAGAGCCAAGCATATCAGAGGCACTCACAATGAGTACACTGACCCTAAACTAGCAGCAATATGACAAGATGGCAAGGGCTACCATCAGAGGCCACGATCTCGATCTCGTTTGACAGGTGGGGGGGACATCCAATGAGAGGGGTAGACACACCAATAGCGTGTCGCCTCTCTGTAAAAGGTGGGGGGACATGACCCCATCGACCACCCCGAGATCGCCGCCTCTGACTACCATGTATTTCAAGAAAATGACTATAATGTTGGTGGCGGTGGATAAGAACTATTAAGAACTATTAAGAACTATTAAGAACTATTAAGAACTATTACCCAATGCATTATGACTGTTCTTCGATTACTCCCTCTTTACACACAAAAGCTTGGCAACACATGGGTGAATGTATAGCTATATATGCACAGATAAATGAATACCTATGTTATCTAAGAAGTAAGTCATAGGTTTAGAGTGCAAAACAGGCTCTGTGTAGGACTATAACACCATTGGTTATTGCTCTTATTGGATCAGTGTATGAATTGATTTTAAATAATTTTAATAATTTTTCTTAAATTAATGAATATCAATGCTCATTGCTCACAGTTTTAGAGTACAAATAAGCTTTGTCCACGATATACAATGTATAATTATGTATAAGCAACACGAGTTAAGACCATCATTAATTGACTGGAAATGTGACTTCGACTCTAGCTTTATCAGACATTAGGTGTTTCTACATTTATATAGAACATATTCTATTCTGTGACAAGAGAGCCACGAATATGAGGTGGTAGAGAGTAGAGAGTTGAAGATGAAGGGAACTGGAACTGTTAAGGAACTCCAGCCAAAGACCTGTACCAGGAACAGCCAACATTCCAGCAGATGCTTACCCAGGTGATGATTGACAAGCGTGCAGTGGTCAATGGTCATGGTTGATAAGTAGGATGGGAAGTGATTTTCACATGCTCTGTACACGAAGAGTGTCAGATTTAAGAGGATATTCTCACAAACAGGATGTTAGCTAATTAAATGAAGATTGAGTCCGATATATAATCATGGTGTGAGAGTCAAACGCAGTCTTGCAGCCTAGTGCATTAATCTGGTTAGGCCTAGAGGAAGCAATTTGCCTGCAGGGAGATTGCAGAGTAGTGAGTAAGCAAGTCTCTCTTGTCACAAATGTGTTTCAGTGATGGTGTATCCAGGTAGAGTTAGGAGTCTTCTGTTGTTGTGTAAGAAGCATATTTGATATGTTACAGTTATCAAGAGAGAGTTTTGAGTAAAAGATGACTCCGAAGTTGCCTCGAACAACAGAGTATTTGGATAGTGATTAGGTGTACTGTACAGATTAGAGAGTGAGATTTCAGCACACTGTAATAAGAGCATTTGAGGAAATGTCAAGCATGTAAGCTCAGATCTGTAAAGGTTCAGACTAAGGTGAAGAGAGATACTCCAAGGCCTGATATTATCTATGTCCTTCCTAAGTGAGAATGAGTTTGGTATAGCATCTGCAACATCCTTTATCTACAGATGATTGTGGGTATGGGGATGGGATTCTGTGCCTTGATGACAGGCAATAGTAGACGGTGTAGAAGCATAGAGGATAAGCATCAGTAGGGCAGACTTTGTTAGACAGAAACAATGGATGATTTGAGGGCGTTGGTGCATGTACTTTCCTGAATACGATTAGAGACATAGGAGACAACCAATTACACTATTGTACCAGATATGTGGAAGAGCTGTTGCAAGACTTTGAGTAGAATACAATATTTCAGTGTTTCCCAAACTGTGTTCCGCGGAACCCTAGGGTTCCGTGAGGCGAAGACAAGGGTTGCACGGAAAACTTTCAATGTGAGTAAATGAGGGCTTTTTGCTAAACATAATTTTTGTGTATAACTTTATATGAAAGAGAATTCATAAGTCATTGTCATCGATATTTGTGTTATTGCTAATATAATGTAGGCCTAAACCCATATTTGTGTGGATTTTCAAGCGTTTGTACCTACACATAATATGTTTAGTTTTGGACGGGGGTTGCACGGAAATTTTTTTTAAAGGGTTCAACGGCCAAAAATGATTGGGAAGTGATGCAGTATTTGATGCAGAACAATCAACCAGAGGCACTTGCATATCACTTTTAGAGGATCGTGGACGAAGTCATTATAGATTTATAGAGCCACTGTTTCCGTTGAGTGGAAACGCCAGAAGGCTGACGGAAGAGGTAGAAGTATATTGTTTATGGACAGCAGCAGAGTGCAAGCTACTCTTTCTATCACCTTAGATAGGACAGAAACACTGAAGAGACGACTATAATTATAACTAGGATAGAGAGTAGCATAGAGACCACTTTCTGATAGGAGGATGTGTAACAGTCCGCTACTGTGAAGAAGGAAGTATGCCAATAAAATAAACTGTTGTTGTCAAGAAGCTAAAGAGGTGAGGTTGAGGCTTAAGAAGCCATGTTGGCACAGTTCCTCACAGATGCCTTTCTGGTTAGCTTATCATCCGTACTCTTCTTCTTGCTCTTGCTCTTATTCACCTCCAGGGCCCAGACACCTATAAGCTGTCATTAACACTGGATACTAACACTGCTTAGTAGAATCTAAGGATTCTAAGCAGTACAAGGGAAGAGAAAAGGAAAGAACTGCGCGAAAGAAGAAATGTAAAAGTTAAAAGAGAGAACTGTAATAGTGGGAACGAAAAGCTGATCACTTCGATTTGCCTGCTTTGGTAGTTGAGTCCTGATTAATGTGCAGTTAGTGCAGACCATTATATGAAGTCCTCCAAGGGCATGAGGCACAATGAATGACCTAATGGAGGGGGTCACTAAGACACATCTGGATGCTGTTAGTCATGTGACCTTTTGTGTGAGAAAGGGGGGCACTTGATGCACGGCTTAGGGACATATCAAGCACGGACCCTTCTCGGTCTCCCTCAGCCACCCTCCACTTGTGTTTATCCATTTAACTGACCTTCATTGTACATGTATATCCCTATACCTATTTTTAGATGTAGATGGTGGGGCTTTGTTGTGGCTAAGGGCTCTCATTCTTTTGACTGGTCGGTACATGATCTCCACTTGCTATCCAGGTGGTCTTCCTGTTCTGCCCTAATCCGCTCCTAGTCCTTCCTAAGTTACCTGCAATCTGATTCACAGACAGACAGACAGACAGACAGACAGACAGACAGACAGACAGACAGACAGACAGACAGACAGACAGACAGACAGACAGACAGACAGACAGACAGACAGACAGACAGGCAGGCAGGCAGGGACGCACACACACACGCACACACATGCACACACACACACGCAAACATATACTGGAGGAATGAGGGTAAGAATTGGAGAGCAACTAAATTTTAGCACTCTTTAATCTGTCTGTCTGTCTGTATGCTTGTATATCTGCATGTATGTGTGTCTGTCTGTCTGGTTTTGAAGACACAGACGCAATTATGTCGTTATATGTTAAAATACTCTGGGACACCTCTTACATAATTCCTTCCTAGGAAGTTATGACGTAATTAAGTGAATTTGAGTTCAGTCAAGAGCCGCATGAGCAGAGAGAGGATTACCAGAAAGACCTCTGTCTAATAATCATCTAAATTATGGGAACCAGTGCTTGCTGCTTCCATTCTCTGGATGGGGTAGGAGAGTGAAATGGAGTTGGAGTGAAGAGGAGTAGAAGGGAAGGGAGGAAAAGGACTGGGATGGGAATCGATATACATTTGCATAGGTTTGAGAAGACAATTGCCGGGAGTAGAGGGTGAGGGAGGATTAGATAAAAGATTGAAGGAGGATTAGATAAAAGATGGAAGGAGGATTAGATAAAAGATGGAAGGAGGATTAGATAAAAGATGGAAGGAGGATTAGATTTAAAAATCAAGTCTAAAGAACATATTGAGAATTGGTCTATCAAGCAATATTATTGCTCCAAAGACCAATTTCAGTAATCATAATTGATCTGCAATTATCTCACGTGCTATGGAACAAATTATCCAGATTATAATAGTTATAGAAAGTCTTCCAGCAGTGAACAGGTGGCCGTTTGAAGGTTCTGGGGAGAGGTGAATGATGAAGAGAAGTCATGGTTCGTTAACATCCTGTTTCTGGGTCAGCGTCATCCTCTGAAGACAGGGTCTAATGACGGTTGACCAGCAGGGACTGGCCCTGGCTTTGACTTTAGCTGCCATCCAGGGAGGCCGTCTTCCCTCTCTGCCTCCTCTGCCTTGACATAGAATCGAGTAAGAGCAGGTCCTTATCCTAATGACCGGCGTGTATAGGATGAAAATAGATCTTTTATGTGACCTGTTTGGCAATCTTCTATCATACACTTAGCAGTTATTGTCTGCAGCGTCGTTACAAAACTAGCCACAAAAGCTCAATATTTCAGTTATTATGATTATATATTTCCACTCAAGTTGGTTCTTGTATGTACAATGTCATGTATATTGTATGTCACAGTATGTGTGTTCTTCTTGATTTTCTACCATATATGTATATATGTATATATATATGTATATATATATCGTAGAGGGAAGAGGAGGAAGGGGAAGAGGAGGAAAGGGTGGAGGTGGAGGAGGAGAAGGAGTAAGGGGAGGAATAATATATATGTATATATATATATATATATATATATATATAATATTATTATATAAATTTGAACATGTGCGGTCATTTTGGCTATCAGGATTTTCATTTGAGACTGGAGAGAGGAATCCAGAGTCGTCCTTGTGGGTCAGAGGAGGTATTCGCAAATGGCCTTGGGCCACATTAGCTTTGTTTCACCATCTCCATCTAATAGCCACCGCTCTCAGTAGCTTTGTGCCAGACGCTCTTGGCTAAAATTTATAGCTGCAGGAGAGGTGAGCAAATATGAATTTGCTAACGAGATGACAGATGCCAGGCAATCTAAATCTGGTCTCGCAAGCAGGTCAGGTCACAGGGTTACTGGTCACAGGGCTATTGGGTCTGCTTCCATACTCTCATATCATGATGAAAGTTACCGGAAAAACAAGAAGTAAGTAAGTAATGAAATAAGTAAGCAAGTAGTGTTTCTTTGCATCTCTCAGAGGGTTTGTACATTACACAATATCCAGGAGTAAGTTAATTGGATCATAACGGAGAGAAATTGTAACCAACGGCCACATTGCAATAAATCTAAACTAACCGATGCATTGGTTAATGCAAATATTGTGAGATTCTCAGACTGATTGGGAATCGATCTGATTGGAGATCGGACTGAATGGGGATTGGATTGAATGGGGATTGGATTGAATGGGGATTGGATTGAATGGGGGATCGAATTGAATGGGATATAGCTGATTGGGGATCGAACTCAATGGGTATCAGATTGAAAGGGGATTGATCTGAGTGAGGGATTAAACTGAATGGTGATCAGGCATATTTATTCCTGTGGTTAACATGCGGTAAATTTCCATTTTAAATTTCTGCTTAAGCCTTGGTCCATAGCAGACTCGGGTTTGATGAGTACACTGACTGTACACTGTATGTTTAAGGAGCAGGGTTGACGGAGAGGGCTGGCCATCGACCAGGTATGCCGAGGTATAAGAAAAATGTATCGCTTGCACTCCATGCCTACGTTTATCCCTCAGGCTAGCTTTTACTAGACTCTAAACTGCTGTCTGCCGTGGAGACGGATTTAGTTTGCAGCCATTCGCCAGATGGCAGCAGCAGCAGCAATCACAGACAGTCGTGTTTTAATGCAACGATCGTGTCTTCTATTAGCGTGAGGACAGTTTTAGGATTTTATATTGACTTTTCACTGTTTCATGCTAACCACAGCGTGTGTTGCAATGTTGTTTAGGTTGCATAGTTGTCTGATCAGCGAAGCAATGCAATTGTCTTGTTGGTTTGTAGTCTGGCTTCTTGGACCAGCTTTTAGAAGGAGATTACTCCTTTTCATTAATACATCATTTATGATAATAGGCCTATGTGAGTGTGTGTGAGATCTAGTAGTATGTTTGCCTTGACTTTTTGTGAAACTATGGAACTTGGAATCTCAAATTTTCAGATGTTTCGAATAAAATTGGGGTAGAGGGTCGAATTCGCATCTCGAATGGGCGAGTAGCAGTTTGATATTCATGTTTTGTGCTCTTGACAGCAATGGCAATGGACATGAGTCATATATAGTAGAGTAAAACAGTAATCGTATATCAATGTAGGCTTAATAATTTTTCTACAGTTTGAAACTGCAAATTAAGTTTATTATCAACAGAATTAGATGACACGATTCAAAGAAAAATCAAAGCTAATTATACTCTAATACTGTTCTTTACTGGTTTCATGTGCATTAAATGTATTCACATACTTTACTGCATAAATCGTATGTTTACGAATTCACGAAGCCTTGTGGCTCCCTACAAATTTTGTGTGTGTTGTGCCCAAATGTAAGTTGCTGCTTTTATTGTAGAAGGATCATAAGAGTTGAATCTGTTGTTATTATTTGCCTTTCACTGAACTAAACTCTCTCTGAAAAACAGTGGCTTCAATAGCATATCAATCACTCTCAACTTCGACAACAGTGGAATCATTTGAATCATTTTTTTTCTACTTTAAAAAAAATATATATATATATTAGTATATTAGTAATACTCAGTTATATACCCCTCAAAACATGATTGGTCCAGCAAACCAAATAGAAATAAAAAATTATATTGATAGTGATCCTGAGTTATAAATCAATCAGTCAATCAATCAAACAAACAGTCAATCAAACAATCAATCAATCATCCCACAACGTCCATACATTCTGTGCATGCCTCTGCTTGTATGTGTGCGTGCCTTCGATTGTCATCTCTTGTGCCCTTTCAAGAACATTCAACCTCCCTTTGGCGGTCTCTTTGATTTCTTCTGTCGGCCTGTTTCTTATGAGAGCACCGCACGCGGCTTCTGTGATAAGCGGACGTACAATAGTTGTAGCTACTGTGTACGATGTACGTAGCGATCCAACCGATATGTTTGATCGGTCGGATTCAGATTGCTGGTGAGTTTCCAATTTGTAGAATAGACAGACGAAAATCTCACTCGTGTCTATTCACTACGTGTTAAGCAAGCAATGCTTTTCTTTCCTGCACTCTAGGCAAGTCTTTTCACTACGTGATAATCAACCAAGGCTTCACTTTCCCGTTGTTCCTCCCTTCCTCTCTTTCTATTCTTTCCTCATATCTTCTCCCCTTCCTGTGTCTTATTTCTCCCTCCCTTCTTTACCCTCCTTTCCCACCCCTCTCTGCTGGACAATGTCTTCTCCCTTAGCTGAGCAATCCTAATCGTAATCTCCACTCTTCTGAAGCTCCACTTGAACGCCATGAGCAGGGAACCGGCTTATTATCGAGTGCTGTGTCGACTGAGGGGTGCTCAAAGGGTAGTCTAGATGAGGGGGGTCAAGGTCCGACAGAACAGATCTCAACAAATGCTTTTCATCACTGATGATGACATTGGCGATTGATTGCCGGTGCAATTAGAGACTGTCTAACAGATTTAGTCATTATCTCCATTTATGAATTTGACAGTAGGTGTTGATACTGTTGTTGATGATGACGATGATGATCCATCATCATCATCGTCGTCATCATCATCGTCGTCGTCATCATCATCATCATCATGTTATGGACTTGTGGCCGCATTAGTGTTGATGATATGATGGCGCTGAAGATGAAACAGACGAGGAGGATAATAACTGGAGGAAGAGGGAAGATTAGTGACAGTGATGATGATGACGACAACAGCGATGGAGATTGCTGAGAGTTCTGACGTCATTGTGAATCCCAGCTGCATCGGCTTTTGCAGCAACTGTCTTTGACGATGAGTGGGTGTGGAGGGTATGAAGTTATTGTTGATCTAAGTCATTGTCTGTTGTTCTTGGGGGTCAGTTGATACCGTGCACTGACGTTTTGAGAGAGGAGGGAGACGGACAGACAGACAGATGGTGATAATAATAATAATAATCTTTGTTGAATTTCAAACTGACCAACTGCACTTATGATTACAAGTAAAATATGAATGGATGATGAGAAGTTATTACAGGGATTGGAATTTAACAAGACGCTCATAAAGTTATAAATGCGTCTGCCGCCTAGCGAAAGTAAGATTAGTCAACCTTAGGGTCAGCGGGAATTGAACTTGCTTTCTGAGATCTGCACGCCAGTATGTGACTCTACGTAACCATATGTAGAAATTGAAATAAAAGTAAAGAAGAGAGATCTCAATAACAACATGGAAGACATAGACAAGGAGAGAAAGATACAGAGACAGAGAGAGAGAGAAAAATGGAGTATTGACGAAACGTTATGTAATTTTAGATGGACATGAATTTAAAATATTCTCTAAAAATGCATCCATTTTGAACGTTGGACAACAACGTCGTAGCTATTGTGTTGACTGACAGACTAGTAGGCGCTGTCATCGTACTGGCAATCGGCCACCAACCAATTAGTTAGAACAAATTCGTGACGTTTTCCTGTTGGAGGATGTGTGTTTAATATTAGTTACCACCCACACCACTTCTCTGGAGTGGTCTCCGGATCGTATACCGCCTAATACGGGTAAGAACAGATACGTAGGTGAATATGCAAGAAAAGCATCTAGAGTTAGATTATTGTTGGCGTATGAAATTTTATCAGGTCTCTACGTCTAACTGGTCTTGGATAGATTTCGATGTTGATGTGAATTTACTCTTTGGAACTGGTTACAATAAAAGTAAGTAAATAAAATATAAAGGTTTCTCTGGAAATAGAGACATTGCCATTATGGAGCGAAATTGAGAGTAATTGCAGGATCTTCCGGAGGAAGTAAGAAGGCAATTGAAGGAGTGTTTAGGGGAATTATTTTGGGTGAAGATAATAGAGGTGGATTCTAGGAAGAAGCAATGCAGAGTGAAGATGATTTGGGACCGGATGTGCTGAAAGAGGAGATACTGGCAGGCTTGGCAGCCATTTAAATAAATGAAATACAATAAGGCTGAAGGAAGATGATGATATCCCAATATAAATGTTTAAAACCTTAGGAGAAAAGGCAGTGAGAGAATTAGTAGTTATATAGTAGTTATATTAGTAGTTATATTAGTAGTTATATTAGTAGTTATATAAAGACACTTGTGTAATGCGGGAGTGTGGCCTGAGCATTTCTTACGGACTGTTATCGTTCTGTTGAAGAAGAAACTGAATGCAATGACTTGCGAGTACCACACAACTATTAACCTACCCTCAACTCACACGTGAACCCAAAATCACATTGATAGTTCTTTCAAAGAGAATGCAGTCCAAAGTGGAAACAAATGAGCAAGGACCAGTATGGCTACAGAATTAGGAGCAAGGTCACAAGAGATATACAATTGGAGCATTGTGGGTGTTGGCACAAAGAAGTCTATAGCATTGGCTTGTAGTAGTAGTGATAGTAGTAGTTGCAGTTTATTTAACGACACTACACTGTGATAAGTTGATGACAAAGATCATTAGCGTCGCCCTCTTTCTTTGCCCAGGCTTGTGACTGGCACTGTCAGGATGAAGACAGTGACGGAGTCTGTATGCCTTGTGAATTAGAAAAAGTTGAATAGGGTTGGACTGGAAAGACATTAGACTCATAGGAAATCTATGCGATCATGGGATAGGGAGCAGTAATAGAGGAAGACCAGGGATGATGTTATTTGATTGGATGATGATGAATGGTTACAGCAAGTGGAAAGTAGGAGTAGGAGAGCGTGGCGAATGGGGAAATTGGAAGTACAAACCTCCTGCCAATATAGGAGGGCTGAGAACCAAAAGAAAAAACATGGTTTTAGGCCTGTCACTATAAAGGCCATATCCGGTCCTGCTAGTCCCAGCAACGGCCTGGTATACAATAAAGTCATCTAATTCTTTTTAACATTATTCACGGCTAATCATGTTATTGATGAGAGTGAACTCCTCCATTTGTCCTACATTCGCTAGATGGTAGTTGAAAGCTACAAAGAATAAAAATAACTTTTGTTGATAAAATTTGGATTGTCCTGAAACCACTATATTTCATTTACTTACTCACTCACTTAAGTCACCCCACTTTAGCTACACGACTGGGTATTTAGTAACTCTTTTGATCGCTCTACTACTACTAGGGAATTGAAGCACTGAGAAAATGTATTGTCTATTTTAATGGTTTTGTAGGGATACCTAAACATATAAGCCAGAGATGCATACATACACATATGCACTTGAGGCTCCTATATACATTCATGCATACACACTTATATGCATGTAGAGCACATACACGCATTGCATACATGTTGTACATGCAATCAGCAATCAATTGATTCTGTTATAATGTTGGTTGTTCTGTATCAGTTAATCAGTCAGTCAATCAATCTTTAAAGTATGTTCAACAGTGAATCAGCCGTTGATCTGCCAGTCAGTCAAACCAAATCAATCGATATATAAAATCAGTCAATCAATCGATATATAAAATCAGTCAATCAATTGATATATAAAATCAGTCAATCAATCGATGTATAAAATCAGTCAATCAGTCGATATATAAAATCAGTCAATCAATCGATGTATAAAATCAGTCAATCAATCGATATATAAAATCAGTCAATCAATCAATATATTAGATCAATCAATCGTTATATAAAATCAGTCAATCAATCAATATATTAAATCAATCAATCGATATATAAAATCAATCAATCAATATATAAAATCAGTCAATCAATCGATATATAAAATCAGTCAATCAAATCGATATATAAAATCAATCAATCAATCGATGTATGAAATCCGTCAATCAATCTATATATAAAATCAGTCAATCAATCTATATATAAAATCAGTCAATCAATCGATGTATGAAATCAGTCAATCAATCTATATATAAAATCAGTCAGTCAATCGATATATATAATCAGTCAATCAATCGAAATATATAATCAGTCAATCAATCGAGATATAAAATCATTCAATAGGTCACAAGGTGAGTTATTTATTGATTTTGCATGTTGTAGTTAAAGTCAGCGTTTGATCTGCTAAAGCCTTGTTTATTATTAAAGTCTCTGTTGCCCACTTTTTTTTTTAGCTGAGTCATATTCAGGATAGATTCTACTTGGCACTTGTAAAGAATGTTCTGCTAAGCAGTGAATTAATTTCTGATGACAGGGAAGGAGCCATGTATACAGTGAATGAGAGAAGGAGGGAGTGAATGAGGCAGTGAATGAGAGAAGGAGCGAGAGTAAGGGGAGAATGGGAGGAGTGAATAAAGGAACGAGGAAGAGGCGGGAGGGGCGTGTAAATGCATCTCAAATACAACGCTTTGATTGGCTCTTCGGTCAGCGCTCCGTTGATGCTGTTGCAAGACCCGTGTTATTGGAAGACATTTCGAGGCGCGCGTGCTTAGCAGGACGGACGAAAGAGAGAGGGGAAAAGAGTGAGACAAAGGCTGAGAGAGAGAGAGAGAAAGAGAGAAAGAGAGAAAGAGAGAAAGAGAGAAAGAGAGAGAGAGAGAGGAACTGGAAGCAACGCAGGCGTCGGGCGATTCGTAGTTATTGCTTGGGAACTTGGCTCAGTGCAGGCGGCGATCAGGTTATGGTAAAGTTATATTAAGAGCTAATAGTAGTAGGATAAGACGTAGGACCATCAAACGTGATAGGAGGAGGAGGAGGAGGAGAAAGAAGAGAAGGAAGAGGAGGAGGAGGAGGAAGTGGAAGAGAAGGAGGAGGAGGAGAGGTCCTGCCTGGTGCTTTGATTATCCAAGCATACAGCGAGACTAACAGATCGACAGACAGACACATATACATATAAACAGTCACACACACTCACACAGACAGAGGGGAGCAGGAGAAGGAGGAGTAGGAGAAGAGGAGAAGAAAGTGGTAACTGCGATGCGCTCTGTATCCGGTGCGAATTCATGCTCAGCGGCTGCTTGCGCTGGATCGGTCGCAGTTGCCAGTGCATCAGGTCCTGCGTCGTCTGATATAAAGATGACGGACGATGCCATCATGGTTGTTACACCTGAAAATTGAACGGACAACGGTGATTGCAGCCTCTGCATCCATCGCGTGGGAAGACGGACGGACGGACGGACGGATGGATGGATGGATGCGTGATGTTGAGGCAGAACCCCGGAGATGCAGTCCGTAGAGAATCGACTCTGACCAGTCAACTGAACTGTTCTGTAGGCCAACACGAATGAACAACTGGATATCCTATTTAGCAGATAATCACCTTGGGAGCTACTGGACAATAGGTAGACTCTGAACTGGAATTAAATCAGTTTCATTCGACAGTGAGGTACTGGGAGCCTTGGCTGGAGTCAGCCGACGGAAGGACGGAAGGAAGGAGGAGGCCAGGCCAGTATATTCCAATCTATTGTTTTGTTCTGTCTTTTATGTTTACCTGTTCAGGTGTCGTCTGTTCACCTTCTCTCCTCCTCCTCACCTCTTCTGCCATGCTTTGCCTTGGCTGGTCCCTTCTCTGGATAACTCTTGCGACCGGCATACTTGCAGATCAAGACGGTGAGTAGGCGTTGTTTCTGTCTCTTTATTTAGAACTGTTTTGTGATGTGTGAATTACAAGCCTGAATATCCAGAAAATTGAAGTTTATGTGGAAAAGTTATTCTGTGGACTTCATTTAATACTAGAACGAATATCCTTGGAATTGGTTACTACTTTGTTTACTATTACGACGAATATCTTTTGGATTGATTACTACGTCTCAGATCCCACTTTTTCCTTTCACTTCTATAACGTTGACTACTTGTCAGGTTTGCAAGGTTTATACGGACTATCTTATTTTCAAGTATTTTGTTTTATTATATTGTACAGCAACAGTCTCACCTCTGTCTTCTTGGACTGATCTAGGCAGATTGCAACTGATAGCCACTATTAGAAGCTCAATGACAATATTTACTGGCTGAGTGAATGTTGACTGCTGTTCCACATGTATGAATTAGCCTGTGTAATTATTCCTATATGGCTTAGTTATTTTGATGACTGGTGTTAAGGCTAAGTGGGGGAGGGCTACCCATTTGGGTTGAAATTAGAGAGTGACGTGGGGAGAAATGTGTCTTCACCTCCACACACTTTCTGTGGGCCAGTCCCATTCCCATCAGCTCTATCCCCATTCCCACCCAATCTCAACCAGATCTGTCTCCACCCACACCCCATTCCCATCAATTGTTGGAACTGAGCAATTGTGAGCAAATACTTGCTCATAGTTCGTACACAGTGTTGGTCTCAGAGGAAGAGGTTTTAACCCACATATATATTTATTATATTTTATATATATATATATATATGTGTATATATATATATATATATATATATGTGTATATATATATATATATATATATATATATATATATAATGAGTGTTGTAAGAACCAAATGGCTACCGTGTCTCCTGTGACACACAATTGCATACACATTATAATACCTGAGCATCTCGTGTACAGATGTACACAAGAGGCAATCAATTAGTCTGTTGAGGAGATTATCTGCTCTATTGTACACCAGAGTAGGAATATGCAGTTGGTTAAATAAAGAATATACTTACTTACTTACTCTACTTGACATCGGTTGTCTAGCCGTAGAGCTCCTCACTTATCAGGTGTCTGATTGCTTCATGGCTCATTGGCACATTGTGGCTGTTCTTTCTTCTGGACCTTTCTCTGGTTTTCTGATGTCATTACTAATGAGCGCCCCGGTTTAAACAGTCATGATTGTGTGCAGAACCAGAAGAGGGAGGGAGGCAGGGAGGAAGAGGGAGGGTGGTGACAGTGGGAATGAATCTCCAGCTCCGTGAGTCCTACATTATATATTGGCTTTAGGCATTCCATTCATTCGAACTTCATTACTAAACAAGAACAAGGAAGGCATCCTAGTATCAAAGTATGTGTATCTGGAACTTTCCTTGGACTCCAGCGATCTTTCCCAGGACCACGATGCTTGTGTCCGAATATATTTCAATAATTAAGCACGCATATATATGTATATATATATATAATATATGTATGTTTATATGTGTGTTTATATACAATGTATGTGTAATATATGTGTGTAGAATAGGCATGATATATATATATATGTATATATATATACATATGTATATGTGTGTATGTGTGCGCGCGCGTGTGTTTTTTCTCCTGTATAATGAAGTAACTTTTGGACTGTGAGAAAGGAATTTGTGCTGAACGGAATCATTGAGTCGTTTCTGTGACAGCCGTTCTGTTAATACACTGGAGCTATATAAATATATTACAAGTACAGTGTTTCCAGATTTAGATGAAGTGACAATGGACCTCTGATGAGATGCTAGAGCTAGAATCCTTGTGTTGGTTTTGCCCCTCTCTATCTGTCTGTTTATCTAACTATTTGTTTATCTAACTTTTTGTTTATCTAACTATCTGTTTATCTAACTATCTGTTTATCTAACTATCTGTTTATCTAACTATCTGTTAATCCGACTCTCTGTTTATCTGACTATCTGTTTATCTAACTATCTGTTTATCTAACTATCTGTTTATCTAACTATCCGTTTATCTAACTATCTGTTAATCCGACTCTCTGTTTATCGGACTATCTGTTTATCTAACTAGCTGTTTATCTAACTATCTGTTTATCTAACTATATGTTTATCTAACTATATGTTTATCTAACTTTCTGTTGATCTAACTATCCGTTTATCTAACTATCTGTTAATCCGACTCTCTGTTTATCGGACTATCTGTTTATCTAACTATCTGTTTACCTAACTGTATGTTTATCTAAATTTCTGTTTATCTAACTCTCTGTTAATCCGACTCTCTGTTTATCTAACTATCTGTTAATCCGACTCTCTGTTTATCTGACTATCTGTTTATCTAACTAGCTGTTTATCTAACTATCTGTTTATCTAACTGTATGTTTATCTAAATTTCTGTTTATCTAACTCTCCGTTTATCTAACTATCTGTTAATCCGACTCTGTTTATCTAACTATCTGTTACTCCGACTCTCTGTTTATCTGACTATCTGTTTATCTAACTATCTGTTTATCTAACTATCTGTTTACCTAACTGTATGTTTATCTAAATTTCTGTTTATCTAACTCTCTGTTAATCCGACTCTCTGTTTATCTAACTATCTGTTAATCCGACTCTCTGTTTATCTGACTATCTGTTTATCTAACTATCTGTTTATCTAACTATCTGTTTATCTAACTGTATGTTTATCTAAATTTCTGTTTATCTAACTCTCTGTTTATCTAACTCTCTGTTAATCCGACTCTCTGTTTATCTGACTATCTGTTTATCTAACTATCTGTTTATCTAACTATCTGTTTATCTAACTGTATGTTTATCTAAATTTCTGTTTATCTAACTCTCTGTTTATCTAACTATCTGTTAATCCGACTCTCTGTTTATGTAACTATCTGTTTATCTAACTATTTGTTTATCTAACTTTCTGTTTATCTAACTATCTGTTTATCTAACTATCTGTTTATCTAACTATCTGTTTATCTAACTATCTGTTAATCCGACTCTGTTTATCTGACTATCTGTTTATCTAACTATCTGTTTATCTAACTATATGTTTATCTAACTACCTGTTTATCTAACTGTATGTTTATCTAAATTTCTGTTTATCTAACTCTCTGTTTATCTAACTCTCTGTTAATCCGACTCTCTGTTTATCTGACTATCTGTTTATCTAACTATCTGTTTATCTAACTATCTGTTTATCTAACTGTATGTTTATCTAAATTTCTGTTTATCTAACTCTCTGTTTATCTAACTATCTGTTAATCCGACTCTCTGTTTATCTAACTATCTGTTTATCTAACTATTTGTTTATCTAACTTTCTGTTTATCTAACTATCTGTTTATCTAACTATCTGTTTATCTAACTATCTGTTTATCTAACTATGTGTTTATCTGACTATCTGTTTATCTAACTATCTGTTTATCTAACTATCTGTTTATCTAACTGTATGTTTATCTAAATTTCTGTTTATCTAACTCTCTGTTTATCTAACTATCTGTTAATCCGACTCTCTGTTTGTCTGACTATCTGTTTATCTGACTATCTGTTTATTTAACTATCTGTTTATCTAACTATCTGTTTATCTAACTATCTGTTTATCTAACTATCTGTTAATCCGACTCTCTGTTTATCTGACTATCTGTTTATCTAACTATCTGTTTATCTAACTATCTGTTTATCTAACTGTATGTTTATCTAAATTTCTGTTTATCTAACTCTCTGTTTATCTAACTCTCTGTTAATCCGACTGTCTGTTTATCTAACTCTCTGTTAATCCGACTTCCTGTTTATCTAACTATCTGTTAATCCGACTCTCTGTTTATCTAACTCTCTGTTAATCCGACTCTCTGTTTATCTAACTATCTGTTAATCCGACTCTCTGTTTATCTAACTATCTGTTAATCCGACTCGCTGTTTATCTAACTATCTGTTAATCCGACTCTCTGTTTATCTAACTATCTGTTAATCCGACTCTCTGTTTATCTAACTCTCTGTTAATCCGACTCTCTGTTTATCTAACTATCTGTTAATCCGACTCTCTGTTTATCTAACTATCTGTTAATCAGACTCTCTGTTTATCTAACTATCTGTTAATCCGACTCTCTGTTTATCTAACTCTCTGTTAATCCGACTCTCTGTTTATCTAACTCTCTGTTAATCCGACTTTCTGTTTATCTAACTATCTGTTAATCCGACTCTCTGTTTATCTAACTCTCTGTTAATCCGACTCTCTGTTTATCTAACTATCTGTTAATCCGACTCTCTGTTTATCTAACTATCTGTTAATCCGTTTGTCTATCTGCCTGATTATCTATGTGTCTGTTTGTCTGTTTGGTTGCCACTGTCTTTCTTGTCTATTGGTCTCTGTTACTCTCTGTATCTTTCTGATGTTCTTGGTTATCAAAAATTAACGTGAAGACCATTATGTGCGATATAGAATTAGACGAGGAGCAGTGCCTTAGGCTATCCTCAGAGGCAGTCATTTGTATGAGGTGTTGGCGACTTCATTTTCTTAAACTCAGCATATTGTTTGGACGTGTGGCCACTCCTCTTCCTCGGCATCTTTTCCTCCCACCAACAGTGAGAGGATAAGATGGCGAAGACTCAGCACAAGTAAGCAGGTAAGAATGCTCTTTATTAGACTATTAGCAAAGGCAGAATGTGTTACAAGTGGTATAAATGATGGCATCAGTTTCAACTGAGTACTATGCCATTCAGTAATAAAATTTCCTCTTCGCAAAGGCATAAACTTTAGGGTCGGGTGCATGAGGTCATGTGGCCTGCGTTGCATGTATGACCCTATGGTTTGCTCACTGGGGCTAGTTGGCTAGGGGAGCCCGTGGGAAGAGAATCCAGTACCTTGTCATTCAGTGGGCTTCCCTGTTCAGGTGTATATGCGTTTGACACTGTGTATGTTTGCGTGTGTATGTTTGCTTAATGGTGGTTATGTGTGTTTAGGTGTTTGTGTGTGTATGTGTGTGCGTGTCTGTATATGTGTGTTTATATCTGTGTGTCTGTTTGCCTAATGGTGTGTATGTGTGAGTGTGGGTGTGCTTGTTTGTGTCGCTCTTGTGTGCATGAAACGTTTTGATACTTTTTGTAGTTATTTTTTATTGATATGGATGGATGCGCTATGCTTATTGTGTGAAATCATTGAGTGGATGATGGCCAGGTATGGGAAGATAAGCACGGGAGAATTGGAACGATCAGGCGGAGAGGCAGTAGGACGAGGAGGAGGAAGAGGAGGAGGAGAAGGAAGAAGGGGAAGGAGAGTGGGAGTGTTCTGGTTGGTGGATGGACCTGAGTGATGCTCTGTAGTGACAGGAGTTAATTGGTCCTACGCTATTTCGTTTTTGTTGGTGGCTGATGCAGTTGTTCCGCAGAAACCATCTCTCCAGCCGACGACGGAGGTTGGACGCAATAGGGGGTAGGGTAGGGTAGGGGAGTGGTGGGTGGACCAGTGTCCATGGCAATGACAGACGGCCGTCTCTAATTGATTCTGATGGGAAAGAGCGGACTTGAAGGAACGTGGGAGTTTGCTGTTGGTGGAGATGGATTTCAGAGTGCCTGCTTCCTTCATCCGTCGCATTCTCCTTGTCCCATTACTTTCGTCAGCAGCAGAAGAAGAAGAAGATACTCGACCCAGATGCCCCTCATCGGCTTTTAACTTCTCATTCTGTCAGACTTATTCTCAGCTGTCTTGTCAACTCATGCCTTCCTTTGGTTCTCTGCGTCCCTAACCAAGTTCTTATGTCCAATGTCGCCATCCGTCGCCTCTCCTTCAACTTGCTGTAGCCCTCCTTCGTCTTCCTGAAGAAGCGCTATATAAATGTTTGATTGCATTCAGCCCAATTGCAACGTTTTCGGTTCTCCTCTTGTCTGTTCTTCCTCCATTCTTCCCTCAATTATAGTTCTTAGGAGGGAGTCTCCCTTCATTATGTTGCCAACTATTTTCTCTCTCAGCTTTAATTATTCCTTTCAAGGATCTTTTCTTGCTGTATACATCTCTTCTCTTGTCCTGTTTTTATCCAGAGCTCTGACTCTTTCATCTTTCAAAATATCCACATATACACGGTCTCCTATCTTTTGACAGTGCTCAACTTATTAAACTTTCATGTTGGAATTGAATTATACGCTTTTCCATGTCTTCATGAGGGGGGTTGCATGGTTGTGTAATGTTGTCGGTATGCTCAACTTCCAGCCGAGGGGGCGATTGAAATCCCCGCCATGGCAGGAATTCAGTTGGGCAAAGATTTCTATCCTATCTGTATCTATAACAAACTCAGCTTTGATGAGTACACTGATCGTACGCTGTCGGTGGCAGGATGAGACGGCAAGGGGAGGAGGAGTGGTCACATGCAGTGAGTGTAGTCTAATGCTAAGGCTAAGAAAATGAAGTTGCTAGCACTTCGTGCTCATGACTGCCTTCATGCCCATGACTGCTTCTGGTCTTGCCTAAGGAGACAGCTATTATTGCTCTTTTTCATTTATTTTATACAATTTATTAAATATTCCAGGCTATTATGAAACAATCACCAACTTCATGTTCGCTCTTAAATCTGATAGAGCTCCTTATATCTTTCTGATTGAATGTTAAATATTACTATTTATCACATTTCAACAATCCATACATGTTATGCACTGTATTTGCCAAATTTTATTATAATTTAGAAAAAATTGTTCTCAAAGCTTATTCACATGATTATTGTTGAAAGTCCAATAATAAACTTCCCAGTAAATTATGACTGTGTCATCTCAATGGAAGTTTATGAGAACTGGCTGTGTTCGAAGTTTTGACCAGGTTCATTGCATTGGCTGGCTATCTGGCTTATATGAAACTTCCTAGAGAGGCGTAAGAAGGAGACTGATATATTTAGCAAGTCATTTAAGAACGTTATCACTGGGTCTTTCTCTGCCTCAGGCATTTCGCCAATTAACTGTTTCCTTTTCACTGATAAGGGCATAAAATCGGTACATAAAGTCTCATATAGCTGTCCTTTTATGCTGAAGCTAGCCTAAAGTTCTTGGGTATTTTTCTGTTAGAAATGTTGTTGTTTTTTTTAAAATGTCTCAGTTTATAGTGGTTTTCTTGTTGGTTTTGGCATTGATAGAGTGGTTTAGTAACAGCTGAAGGCATTATTTAGGGTTAAAATAGTTGCTGTCTGATGCACAACTGACCTTTTGCCTGACTCCTAGAAAGGTTACTTAGATACACGTATTCAGTCATAATATACTGAAAACACATACGCAGTATTACGCACACGCATGCACACATACATATACACATACATATACACATATATATACACATGCAGCATAAAATTGGGATGAACTCAGTGACCCAAGAGTCTAGTAGTACTTGTCGTTGTTGTAGTTTTCCTGGTTGTGGAAGTAATGGTAGTTGTTGCAATGATTGAGGCACTTGACACATGTTGTAGTCAGTTATTGACAACTTGCCCAGTCATAAGCCTTGTTGTTTGTCTTGTGTAGCTGTTAACAATCTTTCTGGTCCTGTTTTGATACCGTCTATACCTTATGGACTGTATATACATCATTGCCACTAACAAGAACACCCACCAGGATGATACTCATGCTTAATCACCAGTGTCTTCGAATCTCTTACCAAGACTCTAACAATCTTCTTCTCTTCTTCTTTCTATTGCCATTGTCTTGCACCAGAAATAAACCCTTGCCCACGCACAGACGCCCGCTGAGAGCGCTGCTGATTTGAGCGGTGCTATTTAAATGCTTGATTACGTTACATTATATGTAAACAAATGTACAATATACTGGAAATCCTTATGTTTAATTTTGTCCTTGGGCTTCAAGACCTGCAACATAATTTAGATATATATATTTATATATATTTACATATATGAGAGCTGCAATTCTGGAGTTGCGGTTTCCAATTGCCGAATGACGCCTCTCTGGTAAAGTAGTGCTATAGAAGTGATTAGAAATGTCTCTGTCGATTCTGCAGTGATTGGCTTTTGTACTTATTGGGTTCTTGTAAACGGCTTATGTTTAAACCTGGAAGAAAATTAAACGAATCTCCTTCTTGTCTTCCGAATGGGTCATCGTGTCATTCTTGACTGATCGCTTCACTGAATTTCATGTGTGATCGGCTTCTAAAGTCATTCAGTTGCTCTGTCTCATTTAGAAGGGAATGGAATTCTCTTACATTTCAGGCTCTTTTCATTTCCAGCAAGGGTTTCTCTGCCCTTAGACATTGATTACATTTAATGTTTCTGCTAGTGAAGATCACTTGAAAGCTGATGAGCATCCTCGTTTGGTCAGTCTTCGACTTCTTTGGGATGGGGTCAGAGGGTGTGACCCCCTCCAGCTTCAGCTACAAGGGCTCTTAGTAGTCTCTGTTGATTGGTTTCTGATATATCCTACCGTAGGGCTCTCCGTTCCTCAGAAAAGGGAGGCTGGGGAGCTACTGGTCACATGAGCTCTATCCTGGATTCAGTATCACTGAGCCTTCTCGGTTGTGGGCCCCTCCATTTGGAATGGACTTCCGCTCCCTAGGAACAATCTGCCAACCTTCTATCGTATCCTCAAGTCATTTTTGTTTGGCCGCAGCCTGGCTGAGAGCACCTCTGAGTAGGTTACTTGAAGGGCGCTATATAAATTTTCGAACTGCATGAATGAATGAATGAATGAATGAATGAATGAATGAATGAATGAATGAATGAATGAATGAATGAATGAATGAATGAATGAATGAATGAATGAATGAATGAATGAATGAATGAATGAATGAATGAATGAATGAATGAATGAATGAATGAATGAATGAATGAATGAATGAATGAATGAATGAATGAATGAATGAATGAAGGGCGTAGATATAATGTGGAATTCTTCACATTCCCAGATATTCTCAACAACCGAGCCCTCTGCTTCTTTTTTCACAAATCGCACCATGATCGAGTTTGGTCAAGGTGGCTTTCCACGTTCATCAGTAGTACTGTAAAATCCAGTGGAAAGAATTCCTACTTGGATCTTCTGGAGATATTCCGCATTTAACCTCTTTTAAAACCTGTGATTGAATCAAAACTTCTGTTGTGTATTCTTTCTTAAAAATTGCTTCAACTCTTCATAGTGTGTAATCAGTCGATTATGTCCATATTTTTTAGACCGTCTAGTAAGTAACTAAGTGTGTGCAGCAATATCTGCCTCTATGCAGACCACTCACAAAAGACAGTGCTTTGCCCTGAGAGTTATTCAATTTGTTTCTGCTGTCATTGAAGACTATTTCCAACTCCGGCATTTATTGATCAGTGCTGAAATTGTTATCTACTGTCGTGAAAACAAACATGGTCAGTGACGCCCTCTTGATCATACATACCTCATGTTTCTTAAATAAACAGTGACAAACATCCCACCAGTCAATTACTCACAAAGCTCTGGCAATAGTTTTATTGGCTTTTCACGGAAAGTCTGATGTCAACGTGTTTGTCTTCAACCTTAAAAAACTGCTATCATCATGAGTAAAATAAAAATATATGTTGTGTATTGTATGTATTAAACCTGCGCAATATCTGGCAAACCAAGACTCATTGAAGATTTTCTTAAATGTTTTTCCTTTATACATTTTGACTAATGTATGAATATATATATATATATTTTGAAGCGAGCACACATGAGCCACCGGTTTTCAAAATTGTTATCTTACTTAACCCAATGTGCTGTTCTCCTTTCTGTTAACTGGGGATCCAATGTTCCAGAAGTTATCTTATACGTGGTGCTGTTTGGTTTACCAGTCTCCTCGTGATCTAATTTAGAAAATGAATGCAAGCGTATGAATTGGGAATATGGGCCCAACAGAAGCAGCAACTGAAGCGTTGTGTAATGCATATGCTAGGGTTTCAATCTCGTTTTAATCGGAAGCAGCCTTTAGCAAGTGTTCTCTGTCAGAGAAAGTTTTTTGTATGACCTTTGAGGTACTCTGGGACGATGATTAGGACCCGGTTGCTGCCTCAGATTATGATAATTATCGCCCGTGCTTTGTTTGAAGACCGTGTTATTAAATAAAATATCTGACCTTCTGGTTTGTTGATGGTGTTCAGCTAAACAGGAAACAATAGACTGACTAAATAAAATCTTTTTGTCATTTTCATCAAGCATAGCACTTGCATGACCTCATCATACTTGAATTTTTTGTTACGATATATATATAATATATTATATATATATATATATATATATATGTATATATATATATATATATCAATATACAATAGTTACAATGGCTTGCACTAAATGTCCTGCATCTTGTACCTCTGTGCCTGTTTGGATCTCCTTCTGCCTCTGCTTCCTTGTTCTTGTTGATTGTTGGCTGCTTTCGTGGCTTTCCTGTGGCGTTGGAAGGGTTTCGATTTGTTTGGATGTGTCTTATATTTCCATGCTTGGAATTCTTTGCAATGATGTATCAGCTGCTGTTTGAAATTCCACTCCTATGTGCAGGGATCCAGTGTTAATGCAGGGTTTCAGCATATATGCAGGGATTCAGTGTATTTGCAGGGATTCAGTGTATTTGCAGGGATCCAGTGTTAATGCAGGGTTTCAGCATATATGCAGGGATTCAGTGTATTTGCAGGGATTCAGTGTATTTGCAGGGATCCAGTGTTAATGCAGGGTTTCAGCGTATATGCAGGGATTCAGTGTATTTGCAGGGATTCAGTGTTAATGCAGGGTTTCAGCATATATGCAGGGATTCAGTGTATTTGCAGGGATTCAGTGTATTTGCAGGGATCCAGTGTTAATGCAGGGTTTCAGCGTATATGCAGGGATTCAGTGTATTTGCAGGGATTCAGTGTATTTGCAGGGTTTCAGCGTATATGCAGGGATTCAGTGTATTTGCAGGGATTCAGTGTATTTGCAGGGATTCAGTGTATTTGCAGGGATTCAGTGTATTTGCAGGGATCCAGTGTTAATGCAGGGTTTCAGCATATATGCAGGGATTCAGTGTATTTGCAGGGATTCAGTGTATTTGCAGGGATCCAGTGTTAATGCAGGGTTTCAGCGTATATGCAGGGATTCAGTGTATTTGCAGGGATTCAGTGTATTTGCAGGGTTTCAGCGTATATGCAGGGATTCAGTGTATTTGCAGGGATTCAGTGTATTTGCAGGGTTTCAGCGTATATGCAGGGATTCAGTGTATTTGCAGGGATCCAGTGTTAATGCAGGGTTTCAGCGTATATGCAGGGATTCAGTGTATTTGCAGGGATTCAGTGTATTTGCAGGGTTTCAGCGTATATGCAGGGATTCAGTGTATTTGCAGGGATTCAGTGTATTTGCAGGGATTCAATGTATATGCAGGGATTCAGTGTATTTGCAGGGATTCAATGTATATGCAGGGATTCAGTGTATTTGCAGGGATTCAATGTATATGCAGGGATTCAGTGTATTTGCAGGGATTCGGTGTATTTTTAGGGATTCAGTGTATTTGCAGGGATTCAGTTTATATGGCCTGCGGTTTGAACCTGGTTAATCTGGGAAATCTAGACACTTATAGTTCAATGATATATTATGAGGGAGTGGATGGAGGGATCAATGAGTGAATAAGTCAGGGAATGGGGAAACGAATGAGTGAATAGGTGAATAAGTGAATGAGTGGGTAGGTGAATAAGTGAGTCAGTGATGAAATGAATGACTGAATAAGTGAGTGAATGAAAAAATGATAGGGAATGAATGAATGAATGAATGAAAAAATGATAGGGAATGAATGAATGAATGAATGAGTGAGAAAATGATAGGGAATGAATGAATGAATGAATGAATGAATGGGTGAATGAGTGAACCAGTGAGAGAATGAATGACTGAATAAGTGAATGAGCAAAGCTATGTACATTTATTCACCCCACATATGGTACTCGGACTCGGCAAGAAATTCATGCCTAGAGAAATGTGTCCACGGAGGGAGCTAGTTCCATAGAGAGGGCCAATGAAGGCAAAGGCTCGTGCTTTAGCCATAGCCGTCTCCACTCATGGGATAAAGAGATCATGAGGGTCAAGTGAGCCTAGCGGGCGAAAGGGAAGTGGCAGCAGGCGAGTGAGGTCAATTGGTTTATAAATCAATAATTATAATACAAAGAGGGTAAATAGACGGATGAGGTCATCAATTTATTTATAAATGTATATAAAATTGCAGAGAGTGAATAAGACAGACTTGACAAACATGTATAACAATAACATTACAGATTTATTATTGTTATGTTGCATTTAGTAAGTGCCAATATCTAATGACTAAATGACTAATGACTAAATCTAGGAAGGAAATGACACCATCTAAATGACTTAACGACTAAATGACCAATTGCAGGATACGATTATTAAATGACAATATATCTAATGACTTAATGACTAAATGACTAATGACTGAGAATCAATCGATTGCTTCGAGCAGTTGTAAGTGAAGGACTTTGCTCAAAGTGCTCAACGTCTCAGGATTGACCCAACTCTTCCTGAGTCACAGTCGGAATAATCAATTGTAAACAGTTTTCCAGAAGACAATGCACAAGAACACGGTCCAAAAGACAATGCAGGAATTATTGAGCAGAGGAAAGCAGTCAATCACAAGGCACTGCAGTTCAATACAGTGCAATGGAGTGCATTGAAGTGCGGTTGATAATTGATCTCCTTCTAATTGTAATTCAAGCCCTGCTGCGGTCCATTAAACCTGTATAATTGATTAGCAATGATTAGTGATGCAAAATAATGATTAGTTTCTGTTTGTCTCCATGAACGCTATACTAAGAGCTGCTGTCTACTGAAAACCAACCACGGAACAGTGTACCCAGTGAACTGTCGAAGCACAGTACTCCCTCCCCCAAAAGCGAAGGCTCTTTAAATGTGGCTGATAGGGTTTGAATGGCATGGATTGGACTTAACATAACATTACAAAGAGTTTAGAGTGATTCAGAAGACGTTTGTCTGTGTCAAAACTACTGCCAATTGATCTGGCACATGATTAATTGCCCAATTTTCCTAGCTTCCTGTGATAGTGTCCACTGAGACAGTACTATCATCAAACCATTCCGTATGTCCACAACTCTTGCTTGCACTGAAGAACTGTTGCCGCTGGACTTTCTAAGTGCCAGTTGACCAGTTGACCAGTTCAATCGACCAACCACTGGCCCGCCCCTCTGTTCTATCTACATGGTCATTTCGGTCAGGGTGCCCTTTCGATGATGCTTAGCTACCGTTCATGGCCGGTATACGGCTTGCTAAGTTGCTAGACTGTCTCATGGATTATGATTGGGCCGTTTTAATGCCATACTCAGCGTATGGGTTCGCAAAGGGCCCCGGATACTTATGGGCTTCCAAATCCAATAGATTGAGCAAGAAATAGCCAAGGTTGTCATTGTCATGTGACAGTATTATTACAGATTTTGCCAATAGAAACACGAACAATTTATTTTAAATAAACTACTCATTACTTAAGGTATGAAACTGCTTTCAAATCGTATCTTGAGCAGATGCTGCAATGATCGGTCCCCGTAAAATAATTTTGCATAGGGGCCACAAGTAAGAAGTAACCTATACGACCGCCATTGTGACTACAGTCTCCGCTTCCCGTTTATTACAAAGTGAGCACTCTAACTCTAAATATGTCTCTAAATATGTCTCTAAATATAACTCTAAATACACTCTAAATATGTTCATGTACTCTTATACATGTACTTAGAATGTGTTAAGAAATCCAGTAATAGGTAAGGCTGTCAAAAATATTGAAATCACGGCACGGGTACCCGACCTCACGGACATTTTGTTAGGAAATGTAGGGAATTTCGCATTTTTACGGAATGTCGGGCACCAGAGAACCGATTTAATTGCCCGGTCTCTCATCATCGGGCGAGTACACGTTGACAGCCTTAGTGATAGGTCGGTCACTTGTATCGCCTCTACAGTTGTTTTGGTACTCGTTTAATCATGACCCGAGGGTGGAGGCATGAGTGGGAACGGTCACCATGCAGTTACTAACTAGACTTCGTTGGGACCTGACGAGGTTTTATCAACCGCAAAGACTGAAAAATAACAGAGGTTGGATGGATGGAGATCGACTGATTAGTGAAGCTATACTATTAAAATGTGTGAGGCCAATGTCTTTGATTTGCTTCAGGGATATCTAAACCTTGTCTGTAGGTTGAGCCTGAACTTTTATATATATATTAGTCTCCTCCTCCCATGGAGCAAGGCATTGCTGAGACGCCGTCAGAGACGCTATAGAAGTCATTGGCCTGGCTTAGATGATTGAAAGTGTCTGAGGCAATGATACTTGGAGTATGCTGCTGCAGGGGAAAGACGTATCATCATTAATTTTGGACCAACACTAAGGCCTAAGGGAAGCAATGGACTTGACAACTGCCCAAGGACAATATTGAGATCATTTATTCGTACCCATCGTCGCCAAATGGCTGGTCCCAGGAACTGAGGATGATGATGAAGACGATGATAGTGGTGGTGGTGGTGATGATGATGATTATGGTGATGATGATGACGACGACGATGATGATGACAGAGGAAGAGAAGGAGGTTGGACATATTTTCTTTGAATCTCTGAGTCTGTAGACTTCATGAACTGACCATAATTATAATTCACTCAAAATCATTCCCCAGATGAATCATAATCTGCCCTTAATCGTGTCTTTTAAAGTGGTTAATCGGACGAATCAGTGACTGGTGAACACCTGTCCATCCCTGTCCCTTTCCTTTTCCTTGCCTTTCCCTTCCATTTTCTTCTCTTGCTGTCTCCATGTATACATGCCTCCTGCTTTCCGGTCCTCCTTCCGTTCCTTCATCCAGTCCTCCTGTCCTTAGCGCGTCTTCCTCGCTTGCACGACTAACTGCGTTACATTACTATCTATTAGTCGTCGTGGCAACCGGATGCCTGACCTGTGCTCTCATTTGCCTCCGTTTCCTCATTCTGCTCATTCTCCAAATCCTCCTCCTCCTTGCCCCACTCCTCCTCATCCAATTCCTCTTCGTCGTTCCAATCCTCCTCCTCGTCTCAATCCTCCTCCTCCTTCTCCAAATCCTCCTCCTCCTCCTCCTTGTTATATTCGTCCCTCTGGTCTAAAACTTCTTATTTCATCACGTCTCCATCCTGTCATTATTATCCGCACCTTCTTTCCTCCTTTTTTCCTGTCCTCCGTTCTCCTCGCTCTCATCATGTCTTCTGCATTCTTCGAATAGTCTCCCAATTCATTGCCTCCATCTTTGTAATTTTCTTCATCTTTCCGGTCTTCCTTCCTCTCTCTCTTTCTTCTTTCCTCCTTCCCTTCTTTCCTCCATCTTTCCTCCATCATGTCTGGTCTTCTTGGTCGTTAGTATCGATCACTTGAAGCCTTAGGAACATCGTTGTTCGGTCAACGTGGCTTTCCAAGTGCATCTTACGGTAGGCCTATTGCCATCTCCTGCACCATTCCGCGGATTTGCCGCTTTCCCCATTACCGTATCACTCTCTGGTTAAGATATCTGAGAGTTTTGTTGTAATAATAGTTATCTATGGGTGAAGATTTTGAAATCTATAGTATCAGTGACAAGTGTTCCTGTAGAATTCCTTCAGAGGCAGCCACGTTATCGAATTCATTTCCACAACCTCTGTGCACTGTGTGACGGAGGAGGGGGGGTGGCCAGTTCTCTCCCTCGCCGTCTCATCTTCCCACAGACAGTGTACCCATCATAGCCTAGTTGGCTATGGAGGGGGGGCTCAGTTGAAGCAGAAATCTCGACACAAATTTCTGCCCTGTAGGGATTTGATTACCACCTCCCTGACCTTTCGCTTGACAGCCCAGCCGCTGACCAACACCGCTCTTGTGTTGAAGCCCTATACTAGTTTGCATTCTGATCCGTTAAGAAATTCAAACAATTGCGCCTCAAGTCATTTCCTATCATTGGCTTCGGCTGTGTCCAGTGTCGCAAAATGCAGAACACGAAACCATCTTGTTTATCTCTGCGTAAATCTGCCGATGTCGTGTCTACCGAAAGCGACACATATCCATCGCATATATATATATATATATAATTATGCATATGTATATTTATGCACGATGCAGAGCTGTATGCATATCAACGTACGTCAATATATATATTTATATATATGATATAATGAATGCATGATGTATGTACTGTGTCCGTTCATGTGGCGTGACTGTGTTGTAGTGGCATTCATAGACATCCAGAGTTGGCAGACGGAAGTGTGGGCTATATCAGAAGATGAAGAATGCAGACAGACAGACAGACAGACAGACAGACAGACAGACAGACAGACAGGCAAATAGACAGATAGACAGACAGACAGACAGGTAGACTAAATTCATAACTACAGGCAGGTGAGCGGAAATAGAAGTAAAGACCCACAGGCAAAGTAAGTAAGCGGCCTTTATTTTCATGAAACAGTCACGCATAGAAAGAGACAGACTAACACTAACAGCTAAAGAGACATGCAGACACACAGACAGACACACTGGCAACTAGACAAACGGTCATTACCACACTTATGGACAGACATACCTGCAGGCATACATGAGGATACACAGACACATATCTACCAACATACTTGTAAAAAGACATGCATACAGACAGACATACGTACAGACATATGCATACAGACAGACTTTAATACAGACATACATAGAGACAGATAGACAGACATACATGCAGGCAGACAGGTAGAAGGATGAAAGGAAACTGAGTGGCTTTAGTTTAGAGGCCAGCCTCTAGCGTAGTAGAGTGAGAATAAGGAATAAAACTTGTTGATAAGGACCAGATTGTCAGAGCTTCATCTCATGTTATTCCATCTCATCTGATGGTCTAATAATAACAGCGAGGAGGAGGCGCTTATAGTCGACGACTACAGAGACCTTTGCATCTCCTACCATAGGTAGACGGCGAGGGAAGAGAAGGCAGTGGAGGGAGGACAAGGGAAAGGGGAAGAACTGGCCAATGGGAGAGGGAGATGGGAAAGAGGAGAAGAGGGGTAAGGTTGGAGGAGAAGGAAAATGCAGTCGTGGGTGAAAGGGAGGGATTGGAAGGGTAGGAGAAGAAAGAGAAAGGGGAGAAATTGGGAAGGGAAAGAATTTGATGGAAGGGGAAGAAGACACTGTGGTAACAGGATGGAAAGGGGAAAGGATTGGGGAGGAGAAGGAGGATTGGGGAGGATGAAGAGGATTGGGGAGGAGGAAGAGGAGGATTGGGAAGGAGAATGAGGACGTTGCCTTGATAGGAGAAAGGGGAGGAGGGGAATGTTGTTGAAGGTGGAGGGGAATGGGAGTAATTATGAGGAAGAAGAGGAGTTGTAGAGAGAGGGAAGTTGGGACGTGGTCAAGGAAGAGAAGGAGGCTGTATAGGAAGAGGTGGAAGAGGAGGAGGCTATGCCAAGTTGCTAACATATCCGTATCACATTTCCATGGGAGGCAATGCCAGCACTCCGTTGATGCAGCGATTCCACCAACTCCATCTCTAAGGCAACCGCCCGCCAGCAGCAGCAGCGGCCGTAGTAGCTTGGTCTGGCCGTGGATCCAATTGCTTGGCTGTGATGATGTCATTGGGGTTAGGCTGTTAGCATCTGGTAAATCATTGAGAATACGAGTCAAGCGCCGATGATGAGGCGATCATTTCTCTTGACCAAACTCCTTCTGGTTATCTTAATAAGGACGATCCTTGATGGAGTGCGTGGGAGACTGATGGAGGGAGGGAGGGACTCAGGACGGG
Source organism: Bimastos eiseni (assembly GCA_959347315.1). Taxonomy (NCBI): domain Eukaryota; kingdom Metazoa; phylum Annelida; class Clitellata; order Crassiclitellata; family Lumbricidae; genus Bimastos; species Bimastos eiseni. Next base: position 20,478,436 of record OY365819.1, read on the forward strand.
CAGGAGAAGAAAGGGAGCCATAGTGGGAAAATGGGAAGACCAGAACTTACCATTCTTTTAATGCCTGAACTAGTAAGTAAAATGCAGTGGTAGGAGATAGGGCAGGCAGGGAGGACAAACTTACTTGCATACATGCATACATACATACATACATACATACATACGTACGTACGTACGTACGTATGTACGTACGTACATACATACATACATACATACATACATGCATACACACACACACACGTGTGTGTGTGCAAACATATGTGTGTATACATGCAGTTTATGTATATACATATTTTATGTATCTATGTATGTGTAATGTGATCAAGCATTTATATAGCGCCTGTTCAATATACCTACTCAGAATGCTGGCCGAAATGGTGTTGAATGTAATTTCATACTTATAATTTACATCCGTCAATAAAGCAGTGTACAGTAAGCTGAAAGAGTGTGCAGTGGTGGATCGACTGGTGGAACCCTGGAACCAGCCAAAGGATCACCATTGACAGATGGCATGGATGTTCACTGTACAAGTGTTGAAGTAATATGTATGTGTATGTATGTAAGTGTGTGTGTGTGTGTGTACATATGTACGTATGTATGTATTATATTTATTGTATATATTGTATGTACGTGTGTATGTACATATGTATATGGTCATTTATGTGGCGCCTTAGAAGTTAGAAGAACCCTGCAAAGGCGCTAAACCATCATCAATTGAGATTTAGTCAGTAATCATTAGGTAGTATCATTTGATAACTTCAGAAAGGCTTTACTACATATAAGCTCCAACTGCTTCTGTGTGAAAGGCGTTCCTATTAGAGACTGACAATAGGCGGTAATACCGTGGGATGGCAGAAACGCCTGAGATATTACCAGTATTACTGGGAGGATGGCAATGTAAGCGTTGTCATTACCGCAGCAACGGTTATAACTTTGTCTATTGTTACAACGAACTATCCGTTAAACTAAACAGTTTGCAGACAACGTTAGGTCATTTTGTGTAATTTATATAATTGAAATATTTGGATATTCGACATATTTTCAACTTTAGCTAAAATATTCTGCATGCAAAGACTTAAGTTTTAAACAGAACGATTTGAAGCATATATGCATGTTTATCTAGTTATTTTGCTTCATTGGAATGGGAATGGGTTGGGGATTGGGACAGATCTAATGAGGATGGGGTTTTGTCCTCATGACATTCTCTAGTATTTCCTATTGGGTCATCCAAAGGATTTAACTATAATTATTGTAGGTCATTAGGGAAAGAGAGTGGTCTGGTTTTATTAACACCCTCTGCAGAACCTATTAGGCGTAGACACGTGGAGAGTGGCACGGAGGTTTTGAATAGAATGAAAAGCCGATTCAGCGTCGTGAGTACTAATTTCACAGTGTGTGTCTATAACACATCGCTATGACAATGGGTGGCGTTTATTGGACTCTTTTGATGATTGATTGATGCGGCTTCATTGATCTCCGGTAATTGAAACGCAAGAGTCCAAAGAAGCAGTGTGGTCACAACAATGAAAGAAAAGACTGATGTAACTGCTGCAAAGCAACTTGAGATTAAATACGACTTCTAACCTACTAACCTAATTCTAACCTAAGGCTTCTGACCAAATTCTGACACTTTTCAGTGGTCCCAGAAAATATATAATGTATTAAATATAGCACTGAATAGGGTACATATATATTATATATATAAACTCTATTCGGTGTTATATATATATATATTATATATATATATATTTAATAGTCGAAATATATATATTTAAACTGTTCCATAAAGACTATTGATTATAGTGATAATCAAGTGTATGTAAGGAGGGTGAGTGGGTTGCCATAGCAGCACTGAGAAGTTGTACCTTTGTCACTAAGCCATAATTATTTATTATTTATTCAGCTGGGAAGAAGACAACACTGCCAATACACATTTGTTTTGGCCAGAGACCATACAAGGAGACAATGTTTATGAGTGATGATGGTCGATGTCTTTCTGACTGTTAAACGGTTGTACATACAACAGTGTTAGACAACCATTGTTTTGCTTCGGGGCTAAACCGTTCATGCTCAGGGCACAAGTGCTGCTGCATGAACAGTTTGATCTGTTCAGGAAGCACTGACTGAAGGTGAACCGGGCAGAGAGACAGACAGACAGACAGACAGAGACAGACAGAGATAGAGAGGGAGAGACAGACAGACAGACAGAGTAAGAGAGAGACAGACAGAGATAGAGAGGGAGAGACAGACAGACAGACAGAGTAAGAGAGAGACAGACAGACAGACAGACAGAAACATAGAGACAGCAAGAGAAAGAGACAGAGAGAGACAGACATACGGACAGACAGAGACTGACAGAGACAGACAGAGGAGAGCCAAAGACAGACAGAAAAACAGAGACACTAGAGTGAGAGGCCATTGCACGGAAATAATCATCCAGCATGGACTGTGGAAGATAGTCAGTGCGTGGTGTTATGAATTCTGTTTTGTTCCGGAAGGTATACTTTGCAAGATTAATGAAAGATTAATGTTGGATTAGCTGAATGCCAAATGCAGCCAGGCGAGGCCTGTAGTCAGGTGTCGCCTCTGCTCAGCCCAAGGGTCAGAAGGTCACTCGAAAGGTCAGATGCAGATGCGCGGTTGCCGTAGCAACGCATCTCAGCCAGCACAAAGTCCTTTGGAGGAGGAAGAGGATCGTTTGGTCTTCCAATGATGGTTTCCGGTGGGTTGGGGTGAAGGAAAGGGCGATGAGGTGTTATTCAGACATGGCAGCGATCATGGATAGGCCTATAGCTTTTTTGGCTGGATGCAATTGGTTGGTACTAAGCCGTTGTCGTTGTCGCATTCGTTAGCTTTCTCTTGTCTTTTACTCTTTTTGCAAACCCCGTAGCAGACCTTCCCCACCCTGGCTCAGATAGGGCCTGAGTTTTTAATATTTATTTCTAGTGTTCGATGTGGTAGAATCTTGGATCATACCAAAATGAACCGGAGCTTGGGTGCCATGAGGCAATGGGGTGTACTGCTGGGCTGTTTGGAAATCCCCAAAACAATTTGTTTCAAGGTCAATCCCAAACAGGAAAAAGGTTCTTCGCAACAGTTTCCTCTCAATTTGTGAATAGGTTCCTAGAAATAGTTTCAGACACTGGGAATGAATCAGCGAGAAATGGCTTTGGAGACTGCATGGTATACAAGATTTGATTTGAGTAAATGCAAGACAGTGTTACCAGTTTCTGTGAGTTGGAATAGTGTTTAACAACGTCTTCCGGGGCTGTTGATGTTGCCCTTCTCCCTTATCCAGACTTGGGGCTGGCAACATCCAAAAACGGTCGTTGTGGTGGAGTTAGCTGGAGGATTGCTTAATCAACCAAGTCCTTTGGTCTTCTATTAGATGACGTATTGTTGACAGTATCGTTGACACAGCCTTTAGCCTTTGATTGTATTCCAGTATGTCGTGTGAAATTGGTTGTTTGTTGTGAAGGCATTTAACCTATGAAGAAAGAAGGTTGGTTGGTTGGTTGCTAGTGGATGTTTGCCTCTGGCTTGATTTTGCTTCACAGTTCCTACACGCAACCCAGAGGGTCGGTCGCTAGTCGCCAACGAATTCATTGAATGGCCAATTTACCAGAGGACACGAGTTCCTGTCTTTCGCTCTGTATGTGTGTGTGTGTGTGTGTGTGTGTCTGTGTCTGCTTAGACCTGTTTCAGCTGTTCCTATAGTTGTCCAAGTGGTGGATGTTGAATTCTGATGAGGGGCTGACTGCATCCTCTGTAGTCTGCCCAGTTGATTGGCTTCTTGTCTTCTTTGCTAAACCTACATGCTCTGTGTCCCCCACTCTCAGTTCATTATCGCCTTGTCGCAGACTCACAGACCGCCTTTTCCCCCTCGTCCTCCTCCTCCTTCTTTCCATCTCCTTTTCCATGTTCTTTCTTTGCTCCATGTTCTTTATTTGCTTCCTTCTTCCCACATTTTTCCACTAGTGTTTGTCGGACTCAGGTTTTACTTACTTTGACAAATATGACTTTAATAAATCTGAGATGTTTGATCATTTTTCATTCTAAATTTTACTATCTTCATATATGTTTAAAATTTCCACATCATTTTATTTATTTAATTAAATATGATGCATTTAGCCCTGTTAAGCTTCTTTTCTGTGTGTCAGGCTTGTAATTCACTTAAATGAACTGCCATTGAATGTTTTAACACTTTGTTTGTAATATTTATGTGCATTGTTGTTAAATGAATAAATTGCTTGTTAAAGTTGCTATATATTTATTTTCCTTTTGAAAGGATTTTGAAATTAGTCATATTATGCAGTCTTTGTTTCACTGGTTTTTGTACTTTGATTGGAATTATTGACTGTGCAAAGGATTTTGAATTATAAACACAGCATTCAGAGTTTTTGCCAAATTTTTCCTTTTTTTTATAATTTTTTATTGTGGCCTTAAAGTCAGACACTTTACATTAATGGATTCTGGTGGCAATCGGTATGTAAGAAATGAAAAGAAATAATAATAATTAATAATAACAATAATGATGATGATGAAAATATTAGACTATCATGCCAGCAAACTACCATCACAGAAAACTCATAAGTTGACAGCTTGAAATTAACTTGCTATAATAATTAGGGAAAATTAATTAGGGAACAATCCCTAATTTGTTTGGATCCTAGCTCATCTGTGCCTCAGATTAACAAAAGCCACAATAAAAGAACTAGTAAAATGCTGATAAAATGATGGTAGTGGGGTAATAGTAGCAGTGATGCTGGTGGCGGTCACTGGTGTATTGGTGTAGAAGTTTGGTTACACTAAGCTAATCATTATAAAATAATTAGTGAAGTGGTGATTAATAGTGGTTGTATTGGTGGTGATACTGGTGTGTTGGTGTAGAAGTTACATTACACTATGTTTGGTTGGTGTAAGATTACAGGATGTTTGATCTGTCGGAATCTGAGTGCTGTTGAGAATTCTGTACCTGCTTGTCTGATCATTGTGGACATAACAATTAAATGCCATCCGTCACATAATGCATGCACATCTTTTATGCGTTGCTCTTCTTATCATATCGTGTGTCATTTTCCCCATACACCCATCGTAATCTTCTTATAGGCAATTGGAATTTCCTTAGTCTTCAGCTCCTCTTTCATGTGTGTCGATTATGTTAGTCAGAAGGTAAACATTGCCTCAATATCCAATGCCATGATGATTGATGATGACAGTGATGATGACGTTGACGTCCATGATGACGTGTGTGCGTGTATGTATGTATGCATGTGTGACGTTGTTATTTAAGTAATTAAAAACAAGTTGATAAATGAGCAATGCTCAGATATATAGAAGAGTTGCCATCTTGAATATTGATTATTAGTAATATTATGTAATGTGATGGTGGTGGTGATTTCGTTGTTGTTGCTGTTGATGATGATGATGATGATGACGACGACGATGATGATTATTATTATTATTATTATTCAGCTAGCATCCGGATATGAAGGTCTAGTCCTTCCATCATGTCCATAAATTATAAATTATTATATTACTGCTGTCTAAGATATGTCTTTGTTCAAATTACAATCCTACGTTTGTTAAGCTTCTTCTAAGTACTTTTCCGAAGAGCTGTGAACTCTGTTAAATAACGGAATAGATACATGAAAGGAAAATGAGTTTGCCTATAGCTGAGGTATACATGGAACAGTTTGTAACTTCGTAGCTTTCTCATGAGGTTTACGTAATACATTGACGGAACAGCCACTTTGTGCACTACTGAACACTACATTGTTACGTTGCCAAATGCGCAAACGTTTACCATCTGTATAAACTTAGATATCAACTAAGCTCTATTCACGCTTTCATCGCCCAGTGATACTCTGATATTTTGGGAAGAGACGTTGTTATATTGATTCGTCCAGTGTTTATTCCAGTTTGTTTTCGTCTGCCATTCTAGACATGTACGATGGGTTATCCGCAAGTATTAGGCAGGCATACGATGGGACAGCGCTTCTCGTAGGCGTCGCTAGACTGGTGGGTTTATTAATGAATTTCCTGGCGCAGGTAATACATCAACTTATTATCCATGTCAAACATTCCAATTAGGGACTGATTAAGTAATTCATTGATCGGCTCAGACTCCTCCTATGACGTCCTAAAGGTCATCCGACTGCCACTCAAACTGATTACTCAATCAGTAAATGTTGTAATTAATTAATTACTGCTAGCACAGATTTCTACAGACTTAGAGATATCACTAAGCTTCACGCTTTCATCGTCCAGTGATACTCTGATATTTTTGAAAGAGACGTTGTAATATCGATTCGTCCAGTTTTTCAGACTGGCTATGACCATCTGATTAATTTGTCTAAATAATCCCTCTTTAGCAAACGACTTTCAACCAACCCTGAAAACAAGGCCCCTAGCCAAAATGAGGGTAAATTGTGACTTAATTGTAACTCTTTTGTGACTGTTTATTGTTAACTTGTAGAATCGACTTGTATAATAGGTAATTGTAAATTACACTGGAAACCGTAAGAAAGCTTTTCTTTATCAGGCGTGCTCATGATCCAAGCAGCGAGCAGTGCAGTTTGGAGGGACAGGATATGAGTTGAGGTTAGCACCTATCTTTCTGTCCGTTTGAATCAACAAGGTTCCTAGACCTATTGGGATGTAGCCAATAGGGTTATATATATAACATATATATATGTGTTATATATATTATATACGTATATATATATATAATAAATCTCAAAGGATGGTTGGATGTTTTTAGAGCAAACATGAGCAGAAGAGACGTTGCAAGATCACTAGATCAGACTAATATTATATATATATATTTATATATATATATTCTAGTCTATTAGGTATACCAACCTTGAATTTTCAGGTTTAGCAGTTGAGGAGCATGTCATCCACGTGGCAGGATTGACATGTTATGACGGTTTTTGATTTGACTTGATCCCAGCATTTAAGACAGTCTATGGATTTAACCCTGCGTGGTTTGCGTTAAGGGGTGGTTATGGACTATTTCCTGACCAAGGGTGAGCTCTAAGCGCCTTGAGGTTAATGAGTTCACTAAGATTGGCAGTAGTCTATGCTTTACGGCTGTAGTTCAGACATTTGCTCTTATGAGCTAATAATGGCGGTCGCTCAATTCTGGTTATAGCGGTAAGTTTATGGTAGATCAACCAATCACAATTCACCCACTGGTTATGCCTCTATTTTGAGAGCCGCTGGGAACTCTTTCTTAGGCTGTAAGCTTACGTCACTCGCAGAAATGGCCGATGTGTGGGGACGGACTACTTTCGGCTTAAATGGTTGACTGATCGCTCTCTGGAGAATTAACAAATTAGAAATAAAAGCACGAACGAACGAATGAACGAACGGATGAACGAATTGTAATCGTAATCTCCAAACGTCTAAAGCGCCTCTTGAAAGCCAAGCACAGGACGTAGACATCTCTTGGTCTTTGCATACGGATTGGCTGGAAATTAATTTCTTCTGTTGAAAGCAATTGTCATCCGTGTTTCACTTATTAAAGAGTCGGTGCCTTTGGATTGTGGTCAGCCCTAGGCTCACACGCTGTAGGTCGGTCAAACTGACGGTTATGCTCCTACTGGACATGGATTGCTCCACCTGGACATTGATTGCTCCTACTGGACATGGATTGCTCCTACTAGACATTGATTGCTCCTACTAGACATTGATTGCTCCTACTAGACATTGATTGCTCCTACTAGACATTGATTGCTCCTACTAGACATTGATTGCTCCTACTAGACATTGATTGCTCCTACTAGACATTGATTGCTCCTACTAGACATGGATTGCTCCTACTAGACATTGATTGCTCCTACTAGACATTGATTGCTCCTACTAGACATTGATTGCTCCTACTAGACATTGATTGCTCCTACTAGACATGGATTGCTCCTACTAGACATTGATTGCTCCTACTAGACATTGATTGCTCCTACTAGACATTGATTGCTCCTACTAGACATTGATTGCTCCTACTAGACATGGATTGCTCCCACTAGACATGGATTGCTCCTACTAGACATTGATTGCTCCTACTAGACATTGATTGCTCCTACTAGACATTGATTGCTCCTACTAGACATTGATTGCTCCCACTAGACATGGATTGCTCCTACTAGACATGGATTGCTGCTACTAAACATGGATTGCTCCTACTGGAAATTGCTTGCTCCTGCTGAACATGGATTGCTCCTAATGGACATAGATTGTTCCTGCTCGACATGGATTGCTCCTACTGGACTTTAATTGCTCCCAATGGACATGGTTTGCTCGTAATGGACATAAGATTTTTCCTGCTCGACATGGATTGCTCCTACTGGACATGGTTTGCTCCCACTGGACATGGTTTGCTCCTACTGGACATTGCTTGCTCCTGCCGAACATGGATTGCTCCTACTGGATATGGTTCTCTCCTCCCCAGGCTTCTTATGCCTGCTTTCGTGCCTTCGTGTTTACAGTTAACATAACATGACATATTCTTTATTGCGTCCAACTATCAAATCATAAGCAGATACAGGTCGAAAACAGTTGAATACAATGGGAGGCACCTAAAGCGGCCCCTCTAATAAGAGGCATCCAAACACGCATTAAACAAAACTTTCAAGTTAAACAAGAGTCAGGATCGCAAAGAGTGAAAAAACAATCAAATTAAAAGCGAAACCATACGCTAGCAGCAATACTTAAACTAGTTAACTAAAATTGCACACGAAACGGTCATTCAGGTAAAAGAGATAATGGCTATACAGTTGTTTACAGTTAAGTCTTGTCAAGTCTGGTTTGCTAATGCACGCAGCACATACACACGCAGACGCACACAAACACACAGACAAACGTACACAGACTGACGCACACAAACACTAACACACTTACACACACAAGCGCGCGTGCATTCACACGAATACAAGGAGCGTCTACCGGTCCACTTGATTGTCTACCTAATCCTTTTTTTTGCCAATCCTCCTCCTCCTCCTGTCCTCCTCCTCCTCCTGTCCTCCTCCTCCTCCTCCTGTCCATCTCCTCCTCCTGTCCTCCTCCTCACCTCCTCCTCCTCCTGTCCTCCTCCTCCTCCTGTCCTCCTCCTGTCCTCCTCCTCCTCCTGTCCTCCTCCTGTCCTCCTCCTCCTCCTCCTGTCCTCCTCCTGTATTCCTCCTCCTCCTGTCCTCCTCCTCCTCCTGTCCTCCTCCTCCTCCTGTCCTCCTCCTCACCTCCTCCTCCTCCTGTCCTCCTCCTCCTCCTGTCCTCCTCCTCCTCCTCCTGTCCTCCTCCTCCTGTCATCCTCCTCCTCCTGTCCTCCTCCTCCTCCTGTCCTCCTCCTCCTCCTGTCCTCCTCCTCACCTCCTCCTCCTCCTGTCCTCCTCCTCCTCCTGTCCTCCTCCTCCTCCTCCTGTCATCCTCCTCCTGTCATCCTCCTCCTCCTCCTCCTGTCCTCCTCCTCCTCCTCACCTCCTCCTCATCTCCTCCTCACCTCCTCCTCCTCCTCCTCCTCCTCGTCTTGCTGGTCCTGACTAGGCTGTTTTTGTGGTTTGACGGCGCCGTAGAGGCCACGCCTATAGCTTAATTGGACCCATTGAGCTAAATTACTGCAGTCAAAGCCGTTCCAGTAAGGTGCCTTTCTGCTTTGCATCAGCAACTGAATTTGATAATTTAGAGCCGCGTTACCACTAGATAGGGTACGATTTACTGCCTACCCCAGTAACAATCTGTTTTGTCGACAAACTCGGTGTCTACATAGACAATGGTCGGTCATTTGTCTCCCCTACGCCTTTCCACTCCCTCATCCTTCGTCTTGGGTGGTCTTCTTTAAGAGCATAAATCAACAGAAAAAATTGAATAAGCTTTGTCAAAGGGTTCTGCTGTGAGAACTTGAGGTAGATGTTGACAAAGAGGTTGGTTGGATGTCTAACATATAAACTGCAAGTCGTCTGTGGGAGATTAAAAAGTCTTTTGGAGATTAAGGAGTCGTTTGAAAATTATAGGTAATTAGCGATGGACTTTTGCGCAATGATTAAATAACCAGGTTGAACCTGGATAAGGTAGTTCAACCAGTGCAGCTTCCTTACGCAATTCAGATCGACCATCTGGTCAGATATTATGGGAAATGCATTGCTTGGGTTGAAGATAGCAGTAGTAATAATTCCAGTTTAATGACACTGTGTGATAAAAATGATCATTAGCGTCGCCCTCCCCTTTTTCCAGGCTTCGGACTGGCACTGTCAGAGCTCGAACAGAGGCGGAGTTATAATTATATGTAGAAGATAGTATGATGAGTATAGTTATGAACACTTCCACAGACATTGTGAAGCCTGAATGAAGGGTCAACCACGCCACCGTGTTCACATGGAACCCATATATATATATATATATATATATATATATATATACACAATATATACAATATATTTATATATGTATATATATGGGATCTATATTCCATAACCCATGTGAGACCCACATAATATAGCTCATATGGGTCCATGGAAAACTAATGAAAAGAAAAAGAGGGAGGGCGACGGTGATCAACTTTGATATGACACAGCTTCCTTAAACAGATTGTAATGTATACTGTATTTATGTATTTATGTAGCGCCTATCACAGAACACACCAATTGGAGGCACTGTACCACCTGCGAACTATTTAGGCAGTGCACTGCGCTATCTAAATCTTCATTTATTATAATTGATGCACAATGAGGCAATGAAAGCATATCTATTGCTGGTCGCTTCAAGTTAAGTCATTGTCAAAATCTTGTTTAATATTTTGAGTTTGTCAGCACTAAACAGATTGGTGGGAGATGGGGAACCGACTTTCTTTCGATAGACCCATTTCTCCGTTTTGGATAGAGTGAGACAATAATGTCTTTGAAACGTGTACTTTACTCTCTATATAGTTATTTAATTTCTTCAAAAACCAGCCATGTTTTTGTTTATAATGAGCTTGAGTTATAGTGTGACTGATTATTCCGATAAACCTGATCCTTGCACCGTCCTGTCTCCATCGATGTTGCTGATTCTGTGGTTAATTTGTTGAAAGTGGATGTAATTAAGGTTCGGGTTCCCAAGACGGGGAGCATACAGCGGAGGCACTTAGAATGAATGGGTGGAATTGGGCGTGGTTTAGTGTGCCCTCTTGGGAGGAGCACAGTCCCCTTAGACATGGCTTTCTCCATCTCGATTTCGTAGATGAACTACTGAGTGATAGTCCTTCTCTTTAAATTTCTTTCTTGGGTAAACATTTGCTCCAGTTTGGCGTGCGCGTTGGGGGGAGGGAGAGGTTTCATTCATTGTGTGTGTGTGTGTGTGTGTGTGTGTGTGTGTGTGTGTGTGTGTGTGTGTGTGTGTGTGTGTGTGTGTGTGTGTTCGTGGAAGATGTGACCTTTCATTGGGGCTTCGTCGGGAAATTGGGAAGGGCGTCTTTGTTCTATATGCTGGTCAGGTGTTTATTTGAGCAGTTCTTTGTTTGAATATATCGTGGCTGCTTTTTCTATCAATGCCATGTCCTGGATTTTCATCTATCCGTCTGTATTGCTTGCCCTCTATCTTTCTTTCTTTCTTTTCTCTGTCTGTCTCTCTGGCTATTGTCTGTGTGTGTGTGTGTGTGTGTGTGTCTGTGTGTGTGTATCTGTCTGTCTTTCTAGTAAGTTTCTACCTGCCTCTGTCTCCATGTATCTCTCTCTCTCTGTCTCTCTCTATCTGTCTGTCTGTTTGCCTATCTTTTGTACTCACACTATTTATCAATCGGTATCTGTCTCTCTGTATATATCTTTGTCAACCTGTCCCTCTCTTTACCTTTGCCCGTCACTCTCTCTATGTTAATTTATATTCCGTATTTTCTCCTCTTTCCTCTTCCACAGTTTCCTTCTGTTTCCTCCCTTGTGCTCTTGTTCCTCGTCTCTCGTCTCTCACAGGGTCCCATTCCTGTTCTTCCATTTGGTATGGTCTGTATGGTCTCTTCATTGGTATGTTTCTTGTCTTCGGCATGGTCTTTACTCATCAACCGTCTTCTTGTTCTCCTTCTCCTCCTCCTCTTCCTCCTGTTACTTCCTCCTCCTCTTCCTCCTTCTTCTGCTTATCCTCATCCCATCTAAGTCCTCACTCTCCTCCTTCTCGTTGTCATCCTCCTCCTCCTCTACATCCTCCTGCTCCTTCTCCTCCTCTACCTTCTTTTGCTCCTCATGCTCCTTCTCCTCATTCCCTCCTAGTCCTCCTTCCTCGTTGTCCTCCTCCTCTTCCTTTTCCTCTTCCTCCTCCTTCTTCTCCTCATTCTCTCCTAATCCTCGTTGCCTCCTCCTTCTTCCAATGCCTCATTCTTTCTCCTCCTTCTTCCTCTTCTTCCTCGGTGTCTCTGTTGGTCAGTCGTTGATGGCAAATGATTTATTTTCCGTTGGCTTGGCCTCTGCCATTCGCCCTCTTTCTCTTCAAATTGAATTTCTCCCTTCGGTCAGATTCGTAGTAGACTTGATTAAATCCTCCTTCTATTGTAACATGCACTTAATACATGCCGACCGACCGACCGACCGACCGACCGACCGACCAACTGACCGACCGACCGACCGACTGTCCGACCGACCGACCGACCAGCAAGGCAGGGAGGGGCGCCTTGTCCAATGCCTTCCTTGAGATTGTCATCCGGCATTCACGTGTATTTGTGGCGGTGTTTGGTGAGCCGCAACTGCCTTTCGCTAGAACATCTCTGCTGGTAATGACGACGACTCTGTATGGCCAGTAAGGGACTTGTTTTGATAACCTGCAGACATTGCCAGCCTCATTTCTCCGATTCACTAGACGGACATCCCAATAAACGTGCATCCGTAGCCTTCTTGGCGTGAGGTTTCTCGATCCGCTGCCTGCCTGGAAATCCATAGGAGATTGACCTAAAGAGGAAAATTTTCCAGATGATAAATATCTCATAAGATCTTATGTGAGGTTCTTCTGTCTTGTTTGGATTGAGACCATTGGTCTTATGTTACGTTTCTCACTCTTCAGTCATGTTCTTTTGTTTAGGAAAACAATGGAGGATTTCTGTTTTCCTTATAGACAACAAGACATTCTCACTTCTGAGTGTTATAGTTAATACTGTGTGTGTATGCATGAATGTATGTGTATGCATGTGTGTATGTATGTGTTTGTGTATCATCATCATCATCGTCGTCGTCGTCATCATCATCATCATTGTCATCATCGGTTTCTGACACCAGCCATTTGGTGGTGATGGGTACGAAGAAATGATCTCCATTGTCTTCAGTTATCATGTCAAGTCCATTGTCGTTGGTTATTATGTGAAGTCCATTGTCCTTGGTTTTTATGTCAAGTCCATCATCTCGTACATTTTTGTCTTGGATTTCTTTGGTAATTCTGTGCTGCTCAATAATTATCCCATTCATTATTCCAATTGCTTGAGAGGTGCATCTAATTCTCCTTTGTTTGACTTTTTCCTTTTTCGTTGCTGCTCTTTGCGTTTAATGGCCCTCTTGAAGTGACGAATTATTCTACTTGCTTCGTAGCTTCTCCTTGGATATTGATGGTTATTGGTGTCTTATTGGTCTTTGCATTCACCAATGTTTTTGTTTTCTCTGCGTTGATCATTTGGCCAAATCCTCTATTAGTTTTAGTAGGTTCAGCTTAACGACACTGTATGATAAGAAAAATCATCAACGTCGCCCTTCTCCTTCACTCAGACTAGGGTCTGGCATGCAGAGTCTTTTCACCCTCTTTTATTTAACTTGGCTTGCATAAAGTTTGTCACGTTTGGTAGAACTTCGTTCAACTCTTTTTCAGATATGTTCTCGTCGACCTACAGAGCTGAAATTTTGCAAACATTTCAGGCTTGCATAACAATGTAATGTGTAAAAGTTTTACAGACATAACTAAAAAATTGGGCAAATAATGGCAACAACGCCAAAAAAATATTTATCGTTTAACCGCTTGATGAGCTCCACTCCGGCAAGTTTACATCATCAACGATATGTAATCAAAAATGTCTTTAAGGAAATGGAACGATTGCGCCATCTATCAGATAAAAGGGGGTCCCGAAAAACCATGTTTTTACTTTTACTTGTTATCAGTTACAATGCAAAGCAACTGAGATTCTTTCTCTCGTCTGCTAAGGGTTTCTTGTAAATACTGTGAATGTCTGCAGGTCCTGGTTTCTTTGCTGGCAGATGTCCACAGGTTCTTGCATTCTTTGTCCATCTGTTCTGCTTGTGTCTGTGTGTGTCTGTGTGTGTCTGCCTGTTGTCTGTCTGTTGGTCTCTGTGTATATGTCTGACTGTATGATTGATTTGAGCGATCCACCATTTAGTGTGGAAAGTGCGTGTTCGATCCTCGTCCGAGGCAGTTACTGTGTAGGGACCTTGAGCGAGTCTTTTGTGCATAGGTTTGCCTCATACATTTGTAGCCAAGGGACAGCCTGAAAGGAGTTCGCATTGAATGTTTTGTTCTGTAATCCCATGAGTAACTAAGATACGAAGAAACCTTGAAAAAAATAAATTGGCACTTTGACAGTGCACAGTGCATTGTATATTACTAAAGTCATGGACTTTGTAATATTACTCAGGTCATGGACTTGGTTCCACGTACTCATACCGCTACCAGGCAAAATAGAGCTTTCACAATTGTGGGTCCCAGTGTTTGGAACAGTTTCCCATCTGACTTGCGCTCTCTCCCGTGCGACCTGTCTCGCTCTTTCTATAAACTTCTTAAGACTTTCCTTTTTGACCGCGCCTGGGTTGGGAGCGCCTCTGAATAGTTATCTTGAAGAGGCGCTACATAAATTGCATTGATTGATTGATTGATTGATTGACTGATTGATTGAAATGCCTTTAAAAATAGAGCTGCAATAACAAGCATAAGTTAGTTGATTAGACTGCATGCGAGTGTAAAATCTATAAAAAGCTGCCACAAAATAATATCGCAATTAACCTAGATACAGTAAAAAAACAGAAAAGCAGACACTTCCCATGTTTTTCGCTTTGTCTGCCGGACAGAGGACTCAATAAAATAAAGGAAGACATGTCTTGCCTTTGGCTGACGTCAGGGATCCCTAGTCATGCACAATTGCTATGCAATATAATTGCACCTTCGCCATCTGTGCGTTTCTGAACTTTGTAAGAAGGGCATTATCAAAACGCACTTGCATTGTATTGTCATGTATGCTTGTTGGTATTGTATATTTTGTTTATTTGTATGTATGACTGTACGTCTCGTATGTTTGTCTGAGTTGCTGGTATGCTTTATACAGTCTTGTATGTTTGTTGGCACTGATTATGAAGGGAGTCATATATGTCTGTTTGTCAGTCTGTCTGTCTGTCTGTCTGTCTGTCTGTGTCTGTCAATCTGTGTGTCTGTCTTGCTCTCTCTGTCTCTGTTTGTCTGTCTGTCTCTGTCTCTCTGTCCCTATACCTTTGTCTTCTTGTCATTATCTTTCTGATCTTTCAGTTTGGCCTCCTTCTGGTTTGTCCTTCGTTCTTCCATCAGTCATCTGCTCGTGTGGGTGACGTTGGCGCCATGGATGGAGCTCTGCTGCTGCTGCAGAAGTGATTTGATTTGATTAGGCTGGACGGAGGAGGGGAAGGGGGAGTCAGCAGGGGGGGACTGTCATTCTATCGGCTGCCAACCGTTTTGTAGAGCAACCGCTGATGCTAAGGCTTTCGGTCATAACTTACTTAAGAGGATTCTACATTTATTGTTTTTAGACGGCGCTATCATTGCCGATGGTCACCATGCCAACAGTTGCTATAGTGATGTGGGAGGCTTTTGATCTGATGGGGAGAGAGGAATCGAATAGGGTTATAAAGGCGCCCTAACTCAATCCCTAGGAGGGATAGAGGAGAAAGGAGAGAGGAGCTGAACGAGAGCAACATTTGTACAGGAAGAGACAATGGGACAAACGAATGGCATTACATTGAAAGGAACAAGAAGACAGACAGAGAGAGACAGACAGACAGACAACTAGTAAGACACAAGCAGAGTGAAGGTAACAAGGAGACAGACAGAGAGAGGCACACCGACAGTCAGGGGCAATACGCAGGACTTAGAGGGACAATGGGATGAACAAGGATTCATTTGTATGAATACACTGATGGAGACAGACAACTAGTAAGACACAGGCAGAGTGAAGGTAACAAGGAGACAGACAAACAGACTGAATGACGTATGTGTATACCTATCAATCCAAGGAACAAAAGTCTTGAAGTGTTGACCTGTTGGGTCTTTGGTTCTCTGCCTTCTGATATTGATGGACTGCATTGAGGTTGTTCTGAGGTCTACAATGATATCCCAGTTAAGGGAGGTCTTGACATGTCATCAAATTGTCCTGCATCCCAAGGCAGCTGCCCTCATCCTCTCCTCTCCACACGGCTCTTGTTTTCCAGAAACAATTGTAACCTCGTCATCATCTGCTATCATCATCGTCGTCGTCGTCATCATCATCATCAACATCATCGTCGTCATTATCATCACCATCATCTTCATCGTCGTCGTTGTCGTCATCATCATCATCGTCGTCGTCGTCATCATCAACTGCAACAACAGTTTATGGAAGGAGAGAATGATTGATTGACATCACATCCTCAGTTCTTTCAGCTTTTACTGTTCAATGTTTTGCCAACTGATGTAAGCTACTCATTTAGTAATAGTATTAGTAATGATGTTTAACAGCGTTTACGCTCGTGCAGACAGCATCTCTGAGTAGATATTTTGAAGGGGCTCTATAAAAATGTTCGATTACATTACTTCATGTTTGAACTGAAATGATTTTGTGATGACTAAATCAACCACTGATGTGAGGATGATATCACCATCTTTGTCATCCTCCTCTTCCTCCTCATCAGCTTCGTAATCATCATGGTGGTGGTCATCATCACTTTCATTTCCTCACATAGGTGTATACAACCACTATATTAGCACCATTGGAATGTGGTGAAAGAGGTGACTGGCAGATGATTAACCTTTGACCTAATACTCAGCTCTGACCTTTGGCTCTTATTTCCAGCATTCATGGTTGACAGGTTGTTGACCAGTGGTCGCGCGGTGTTGGATGTTGTTGTCTGGCTGGTCAACGGGATCGTCAATAATTCAGTTCCTTCAAAAAATCCCTGGCTTTGCCTCTCTCTGATTGACGATGTCACCCTTGGGGGGGGGGGAGGGTGAGGTGGCAGTAGCGGGGTTTTCAGGAGAGACTAGGGTTTACCTCGCTTAGCGTGCACTTGTCTTTCTGACCCATCTGCTCAGCAGAGTCTTATTAAAGTTTCACGATTTATTAGCTTTCCTACTGTGCTGGGTCACTCAAAAAAAATAACAAGCTTTGAAGCAACTCAACAGAGGCAGTGACAGAAATGTGATGATGATGATGACGACGACGACGATGATGACGATGATTTGAGGCGACTGAAAGCCATCAGACAATCCGTCGTGCACTCTTTCATCTGCTCTCGTGTAGGTAGACTACTGTAACTCGCTCCTCGTGGGTCCCCCAAGTCTCCCACCCTTCCCCTTCAGTCAGTTTTAAGCGCTGCCACTATAGGCTCATAATTGTAATGACTTCTTCCGACTGCCCGCATTTTCTCTTAATTGGCGGAAGTATAACACTGAATCCTGCTCCTTTTCAGGTATCTGATTTAGGATCCCTCCTCCACTTTTGGAGACTGTTCAGCATTGTCCCTTCCCTTGCGCTCTACTCTACTGGATTCTCTTTGACTCTCTCGTTAGGTATGCCTTCACACAATGCTGCACTCAAAAACCCAGCGTAGGGCATCAGCTTATTCAAGAGCACTGCGTCAAGTCGTCGGGTTGTCCGAAGGAGCTGGATGTCGTCTGCATACAGATGGTGGTCAAAAGAGATGCATTCTATGAGATAGTACAAAGGACGAAAAGTAGTTGATCCATAAAAAGAGACTTGACAGACACCGCAAGAGAGTGAGAGGGGTTGAAAACACTGGTTGCACGGAGGCTTTTACAGAGAAGTATCTGGAAGACAATTTCGACTGGAGCCAAGGCAGAGAGCATTGCCAGAGACGCCAAACCAAGAAGATAGTCAATGAATGAAGAAGTTGTGCGCTAGGGTGTCGAAGTGTCGTCAGATCGACAGAGGCAATTAAGGGACTTGCTGGTGGCTGACGGAGTATACCAGTTTATTTTACAGAGAATCGATTGGGCTTTCTGTGAAGGTGTGTTTAGTGAAACTCGATTGGTGGTGGTTTGGCAGTCAGTATGAAGAGGGACACACCGGGCACAAATTCCACTTGGAATGGCCTACCCCTCTGCTGCAGGCTAGGCTCATGTATGGAATACACATCCTCTGTCTGTCTTCCTCTCTCTCCCTCCATCTCTTTCCCTCTCCCTCCCCTCTGTCTCTGTCTGTCTCTGTCTGTCTGTCTGTCTGTCTCTCTCTCCCACTCACTCACTCTCTCGTTCTCTCTGTGTCTCTTTCTCATTGAGCAGACGGCCTATGATGAGAATGGCGTCCTATAAATGTTTAGATACGATATGCAGCAATGGTTGTAGCGTTGATGGTGATGTTTGAGGCAAAGTGAGGATGCTGCTGCTGCTGCTGCTGCTGCTGATGATGAGGCAAAACAATTATTTCTATGCAGACGACGAATACATCTGTGATGTGGTCCTATTGATTTTCATGCCTTTCCTATTCTTGTACTTTGCCTAGATGTGCTGACCTTCCTCTTCTCAAAGAACCGTTAATGATAATAATGACCCATAGCAGCAACAGCAGCAACAACATCAGCAGCAGTACCATTATTTGTCTCTTTCTCGCAGTTGGAACCATCAAATGATGATCTTAAGATACTTGGCATTGATGACATCCTCTGTTCAATGTGTCCGCTGTGAACACACATGGCATTCTTTCAGCCTCTGCAACTTCACTTTCCATCTCTTCTCCATCATTCCCTGGTAACTGTCACCATCCGTGATATTATGCCATTGGGAAGACGACCGCCTCTGGATCTAGCGGGTTTATTGACCCTTTAGAGTTTACCCATTTGACTCCAACAGCAGACAGGTTTTGTAAATTTAGTCATTGCATCTATTTTTGTGTCATTGTATTGGTCTTTGTGATTGATTTGTGATTGAATGGCTTCAATCAAATCATTGGACTGACTACAGCTCAGACTCTGATTGTAAGAATCTGCAGGTTTAGTTATGCTGTGAATCATTGTATGAATTAGTATTTACATGTGTTGGTTGGATTTAAATATACAGACAGACAGACAGACAGACAGACAGACGACAGTGTCTGTCTAGACAGAGACAGACAGGCACAGAGAGATATCAAAAGTGAGATAGGCATAGACAGAGAGACAAACAGAAGGGGTTTGGTTTGTGGGAGAAGTCTTTTGGAAACAGCTAGTAATTGATGTTGTATATTGACGGTCAGTGTGTAATTATTTTCTTCATGTTCCACTTGACTTTGCTTTCCTTTCGGGTTCTCTGACAGATTGCAATTGTTATGGCAGCCTTCTGCTAGACTGAACATCTTCTGTCTGTCAGTCTGTGTGTGTGTGTGTGTGTGTGTGTGTGTGTGTGTGTGTGTGTGTGTGTGTGTCTGTGCCTCTCTCTTTGTCAAGAATAGAAATCCGGAAATTGCATCAATTGTGTCTGTCAATCACAGATGTTCCTCTGATTTACACAATAGCCATGGTATACCCGGATGGATGACCCAAGGTTGATTGTCCGATGAGCTTCAAACTCCTGAGGCTCAGTGACCCTACTGACCTGACCTAACTGTGTTAGCCAATTCTGTGGCTAGTTATTTGCTACTGTGCTCTTCACAGTGTAATTGACCTCTGCCCAGACCTTATTATAGGCACTTCTCACTTTTCTGTAAAATTTGAATTTGGTTGTATTGTTGTAGTTAAACAATGGCTTGAAACAATCCTTTCATTATGATTCAAATGACTTGTAATATTTGTGAAACTGTAGTTATCAGGTGAAATTCGTGATGTTGAATAAATTAAGGGGGTAGCTAATTGAAAATTAAAACTAATTTGTGAGATAGACATAGTATGTTTAGTGAATTGTATCTCACTTAGGCAGATGATATCATACCTTAGAATAATTGTGGATAGAAGAGCAATTTTAGTTGAAGTTAAAATGAACTAACTGCAGTGACATGTGAGCTAATATTGATTGCCAAGGATTTTTTGCTACCCCTATTCATTTGTGTTAATTTTTATGTCATTTAATTGCGGTTTGGTTCCGGGTTTGATGTGAATTCCCGACCTAGGACTTAACAGTCGGGTGTGCTAACGTCTACACTAACCAGTGACATGTTTAAAGTATTTGTTTATACAGTAATAATTATCACCAGATTGCCTTTCCACTTTTAAGGGGTATTTCTCATTCATATATTTGGCAAAAACTCTGTTATCTTATCATTAGGAGTTTGTATTTATAAGTTCAAATGTTATTTCATCTTAAGCTAGAGTCCCTGGTGAACCTTTGTCCAGTTGACAAAGTAGAGTGGCTTATTGTGTTATAGGGTAAATTTTCAGGCTTGATTAAAATAGGTCATTCAGTCAATCATGCGACCAAACATGGTAGTCATGGTAACTGGGTCAATGTGTCAGATATGCACTCTTGGTAACTGGGTCATTGGGTTTAAATAATTGGGTTACAGGGTCAATGGATGGTGCCTGACCAATGAGAAAGAGAGTCCACTAGCCGTATTGATCACTTGATTTATTTTTTTAAATGAGATGTTGTGTGAGAAACTACATTAATTTAAAGCTTCTTAGATCAGACTCAGATAATATCCCATTTTGAAAAGGAAATTATTTGCTTCTAAGCCCAGGGTCATGAACTTCTGCCAGATGCTTAATGACGGTTTGGGTCGGGATTTATTTTGAACTTCTTTTCCAACTTACATTTTCAACAATTTCCTATTGTAAATGGATTTGTGATGATTTTGACAATTTTGCTTTGAATTCCTCATCAAATGTATTAGATAGAACATCTCAGGTCAATTCTTTTCTGCCTAAGATTCTGTATACATTCAACCAATGTGCGTTTGCATGTTCCTATCTTTACACTTATACTCCAGAGTCTTTTAACTACCAACAGAGATCCAGCCTCACCCAACCTCATCATATGATGCTAACCTCGAGTGAACCTTAATATAAATTGTCTGAGCACCATCCAAACTACTTGGCAGCTCCAGCAGAAAAGAGAAATAACTGCAAGAACGCATAATATTTAATAATTTTAGAAAGAGAGATAAACTATAATTATCGAATAATATATGCTGTGATCAAATGATTGATCAAAAATGAAATGCTAGGTAGACCACACCGGCAGATACTGCATTTTTTTGTTGATTTCGTAGTTTACTTAAAAAAACACTTCTTTGCACTTCAATTTATCATCACTTTTTGTTTAGAGGTTAGTTTTGCTATCATTGTTCTAATTCTGGTTTCAAAACAAGGATCTATTTGATTAGGAATTCAAAGCAGTTCAGTTTTGAGCCGATTGGACTTCAAAACGAGTTGGATTAACTGAAAAAGATATTTTACAGTTTCGAATGATTTTATATTTTAATGACTTCGCCACCAACTGATTTACATTGTAATGGCAGACGTCTCTCGATTGGCGGTGGGTCCTTCTCTCATTTTCTTTGTCTGATCATTCTCCTGGGATTACTTTCATGAACAGAACTCATTTGCAGCCGCGCAGTTGGGGCAAAAGATCCTGTGGAGGAATTTGTTATTCATGAGATTCTCTCTCTCTCTTTGATACACGACAACGACCGTTGAAGGGGTCAGATATTATCTGAGTTTGGCTCTAATTTGCATTATTCTGCATTTGAAATGCGTTCATTGTCTTTGCCGCTTGTCAAAGCCTTTGAACCCTAGAGCCATTCAGCAATGCATGGACTGGGGTTAAGAGGGTAGCAGTGAATAGTGTAATCATTTGTGTCATTGCTAATCGCCTCCTTTCTTCTCCTGCATCTAACAGGTAGCAACTTTACGCACTATCGGTACATCCAGTACCTATCACGTAAGTAGCCAAAGTTTGAATTGACCTTTGTAACTGTTTTTTTTATATCCGGTCTCCTGGTTAAATGTGTAAAGTAAAGGCGCCTTGCAAGACTGCTGACAGTTAAATTCAATTCATGTAGTAACTTGTCATCATTCGTTTATACTGCAATTGTAATCATACTGAGGCTTGTCAGTTTGAAATCAAGCAAAAATTATTATTATTATTGCTATTATTATTATTAACTTTTGTGGTTATGGCCAGGTTGTTTCGTTGTTTATCTGCAAATCTCCCAGACCCATGTTTTCCCCAAAGCTCAAATGATGGATAATGATGACAAGTGTGTTGATGTCATTGATGACATCATCATGGATATGTATGTTGATGATGATGATAATAATGATAATGTAAAGATTTGCAGGATGATGATTTAACTGACACTGTTAAGCATGATTAAGACGATGACGGTAAGGACGGTGGAAGAACATTTCATTTAAACTCCTGCGAATTTTGTCTTTTAGAAGTGTCGTGTGAACTAATTATTTTAAATCCCAAAATATATTTGCTTTTGCCATACTGATGCTAGATACAGCAATCATTCTGTCCTTAAATTGTTATTCGCAATGAATAAATTTATTTATTAATAATAATTATAGAATTAAATTATATTACTGATGAATATGACCAATTGTGAATTAAGTAGACTACGAGGGCAGTAGTTGGTGCGAAGAACAGAGTCTTCTTCCTATAGGGTCGTTTGCCTCAGCCTCAGAGAAGTAATGACAACGTTCCATGCTATTCGAGTGTTTTGAGTTCCTGTATTGATCTACCTTGTATACGTGCTCCGATCACGCTCTGGTCAGTCGTACTGTACACCCTTGAGTTTTTTATGGGTGCAAGGTCCCCACATTTGGATCGTTTATGGGCATTTACATGGTCTGTCTTGAGCAGAGTCGTCTTAGGGATGACGACCGTTGCCATGTTTGACTTGTGGAGCAGTCTGCTTAACACATCCCTCTTGTCCAGTTGGATCTCAATTTCAGCCTCTTCCAACCGGGTCTCAGATGTTTTCCATTTTGGATTTTTCCATTGACTGTTTACAGCTTTCCAATACTCTTATATTTTCTGTCGGCCCGTCTATCTATCTATCTATCTATCTATCTATCTATCTATCTATCTATCTATCTATCTATCTATCTATCTATCTATCTATCTATCTATCTATCTATCTATCTACCAATCTATCTATCTATCTATCTATCTATCTATCTATCCATCTATCCATCTATCTATCTATTCGTCTCGTAACAACAGATTGCATTTTCAGGCCAAAGACTTAACCAATGAACGAAGATTTGACCAAAGAGCGAAAAGACTTTATCTAACAATGAAACTTGACCAAAGAATGAGAACTTGGCCAATGAACGATGACTTGACCTATGAACGAAGACTTGATCAATGAACAAAGACTTGACAAATGAACGAAAACTTGACAAATGAATGAAGACTTGACCAATGAACGAAGACTTGACCATCACCACCAGGAATGACACGCGAAGTGGAGACGGGACATGTTGTCCCTCGTTGAAAATCCCTCTCATCCAATCATTGTCCTGTGTTGGTCCGTGAATGATGCCATCGAAATCCTAATACTGAGGTCTTTCTTTCATCGCGCAAGAGCTGAACAACACCGAACGCAAACTCGCGTCCCTCCGTACGTCGTCCTTCCTCTTAAGCTGTTCTCCTAAGCTGATTAACAATAGACGACGCATCTGCGCTTAATTGTTTAATTAGCTCAGTGGACTTAGTGTCCAATGCCACCCTTTGGTCGATCGGTGCAAGGAACAGTCGATGACAGAAGCCGAGGATGCGCCGCCCCAACCAAGGCGGCCCTCTACCGGGCGGGCGGATGGACGGGTACTCGGGTGACAAGGAGAGACCGTCAGGGAGAGGCCGTCCGCGATGGAAAGTGGTCAAATCAATTGCATGTACCATCGATTGGGAGAGAACACGGAACAAAACACTTGGTGTATGCTTGATGAATTGTCTTTCTGAAACGCAAAATAATCTCCCCAAGATCAGCATTGCATCCATTAGTTAGTCAATTCAAACCACTTATTATCACTGGCGAAATTTACAGGAAGTGTCCAAGGTAGAAGGAAGCAGTTTTTCACGACATTCAAAGGGTATATACTCAACAGAGAATCGGAGAGAGACAGAGTTAACAGTTGAAGTCGAAAGATGATGTGTGATGTCAGGTTATGGTTAACTGGTTGCCTGAATAATGTTTTTATTTAAACAATCTTCCGTTGGGAAATGATTGGAGTGAGGGTTCTATGCAGGTGATGAGTGTAACAATGGAATGCTCATATTTGACGACCGCAGAACAGTTTTTACTAATCAGAAGACTCCCATTTGGAGTTCCATTTTAATCGAGTTTTTTTGCATCAAAATCACATTCAACCAAGCTTCTTTATTTCACTGCTTTTGGTGTAGATCTGTATTCTCTTGAGGCTTTCACTTGGATTAGATGGAGGTGGAAAAGCCAGAGAGTCTCTTCTTCGTGAGTTCCAATGTATAAAAGGATTCAGGGATCACTCATGACTTTTAACAGAACAAACAGGTCTTTGATCATTCAGAGGACACTGAGACGATTGTTAGTCCCTGGAACTGAAAGGAAATGGAGAAATATATTGCCTTCTGTTCTGGCCAACCATTTGCCTTGAAATTGACAAACAACTAACTAGCTTGCTGTTTAACAATGGAGGCTTTGGTTTCTTAAGATTTATTTTCTCCTCTCACATCTCTCAGGTGTTTGTTATAACTAGACAGTAGACACTCAGTCTTCTTCCCAGAGTCAGGAGAACCATTAGCACAACAAGCCTTTGGCCACACTCGAAGCACCACTGAGGCCACACGCAGCTGAGCTGTTGCTCCACCTCTGTCACGTCGATGCCTCACGTCAATGGTTCAGCACAGAATGTTGTAAAGTCTATCTATGAGACATAAGCTATTTATTCCGCATCAGTTGATCACAGATGAACAATGAGGAATACATTGGCTTATACATGTTTTGACTACATTCATATCTGAACTTCATTGGACTGGATCATCTGGATTTGTGTATTTCGTTCATTGTGGAGAGACAGAGAGAGTGAGAGGAAGATGATGGTGTGTAAATCGCTTGTTACATTAGATTGACTTTTTGCTATACGTATATATGAGGTCTTTCAATCATTGCAGATGCTCCGAAGATAACGACTGCGCCTAGGAATCAGAAGGTGAGCGAGAATGGCGTCGTCAGCTTCTTCTGCAAAGCGTCTGGGAATCCAGCGCCCGAGGTCTACTGGCGCAAGGGGGGCAAACGCGTCACGACGACCTCCACTCGCCATCGCTACACCATGCACAACATGCCGCACGGTTCTGTCCTCCGCATGGAGCCGGTCAGGTCTCCGAGGGACGATAACCAGGTCGAGTGTGTGGCGGAAAACGGAATCGGAGAACCGGCGAGGGCAGTTGCTAAGCTGGAAATCTTTGCCGAAGGATCAGGTACGTGCAGTTTCTGTTGTGGGTTAAATTCCATTGGGTATCCTTTTGGGGTTTTCATCTGAAATTACCATAAATTTTGTCAAAGCTGGTTGTTTGTCTGCGTTTTGTTAATATATTTAATTGAAGTCAGAAGAAAATTTGCTGCAAGAGAAAACAACTGCAGCATACTGTCCCAAACTATCGACAAAAATCCGCGGTCTATAGTAGATCTTTACGTTGATATCCATTGTAGAACTGACCTGTAGTTGTTTTTCTCTTCAGCAAATTTGTTCTTTGGCATTTTGCTGTTATTGTAAGCAAGGGTAAATTTCATATCTGATCCGAATTTGCACCGAATGCCTTATGTAACGTCGACTGGCTCAAGCAACTTGATGACACAGTTGAGGGATGTTTAAAACACCCTTTGTATCGCCCCATTTGCAGTGCAGCAGTTTAAATGAATTACTTAGTCTTGATCACCAGTCTGTTAAATAATTGTAATTCTATTTGAAGAAATAACATAAATTTTGTTTTCGTTGGACAAGAAAAGTTTAAATGTTGCTTTTGACTCTAGTTTCATTGGTGGTTGAGAGTGAAATTCAGTGAATGGTGCTTACAAGGGGATACCTCATTGCCTGAAGTCCCGGCTGATGACAGAAAACTTTCAGTCTCCTTTTCTATCTGGCAGTATCTTGGTATCTAAGTGGACAATGACCAGTGTCCACTAATCGCCAATGATCTTACTGTTGGCATTGCTTGCCTACCTAGAAGACCATCTGGGAAGATCCACGTCCTTCTGACTTTTGATTCCCTAGTGTTGTGCAAGTGATCTGTGTTAGGACCAGTAAATTCCTTATTTGTCATTCCTATTTACATCTACCTATGACTTTCTAGCAGATCGTCTGGGCTTGTACATTGGGTGCAAGCTTTCTATAATTTCTTGTGGTTGTGCAATTTTTTCAGGTCAGTAACTTATATTTGTGCATTAATTTTGTTACTTGCTACTGTATAATAGTGTATAAGTACCACTGTCCAGTAGGAAGGCTCAGTGATAAAGCACTCATGTGTATTAGGGCTACCTTACAATGACTGTCAAAACAGAGATAGAATCTTTATCTTTCTCATATCTCTGTTAGACAGTCTGAGGACTCGGATTCAATCAGTAACTGTGGCACACCATGACTGATGTTGGATTTAAGAAACCAATCGCATAGGCGAATAGTTAGTGCACGGCTGCTTCCAAACTGAGCTTGCATCAGGGCAGTTGTATGGACAGAAGTACTGTTACGACATGTTGGCAGGGTGGTGATTGGTTAGAGAGGTCGCAGAGTGAGCGGGTTCGAGCCTTGTCCGGGGCGTCACTGTGTAGGGACCTTGAGCAAGTCCTTCGCACACAATTGCTCTGCATTACAACTGCAGTTGCGCCGTCGAGGTGTGTGTATGCACTTCTGAACTAAACTATAAGAAGGGCGATATCAAATAACAGTTGTATTGTATTGTGTTGAGGAAAACTCACATTGAAGAAACTGAGGTTGTACTGTCTGAAGTATGTCCATGACTTCTGAAGCGTTTATCCACCATCTTTGAACTAAATCTAATTTGTTGATTGTAATGATATAAGTTTTATGCCAAAAGTACTTCACAGTTCAACATAAGACTTTACATGCAGGAAACTATCAAGACTTCTATTACTCATGATATCGACAGAATCTTTTCTTGCTATTTTTATATATACTTACCGTCCACAACTCCACAATAGCAGACACGACTGGACATGTCTGTAACTCGCCAGTCACCAAAGTCATCCGGGGATATGCCATATCATAGTAATATGCCGGGGAACGATCTCTGTGGGTATTTCCAAATTTTTTATGTCAAGTTGTTATGCAGCAGTGGTCTTTTCCAAACGTTGTCAAAGCATGGCTTGAAAATATCTATTGATGAATCGCCTGAACACAGCTGAAGCAGTATCAGCCAAGATCAAATTCATTTTATGGCAAGTGATAATGAAGTAATTAAAATAAGTGCAAGATACAGATCATGTATTTTAAGTCGTCTCGGATTTCTTCTTTGGCTGTTGAGGTTCGGCATTTAATTCCTCCTCCTTATCAGGGATCAGATCGTCTTCGGATGACTCCAATTTAATCGACTTTCACCAAATGAACTCCTATCCTGGACTTAGCTGATGAATTCTGACCTTCAGATCTTCTTCAATTTCCAGCAATTGCATTGTTGGCTGTAATCACCCTTCACAATCACATGCCTAGAACAGTTAATTATTTTCACCAAACTCTTCGTGACTCAACAATATTTGTTATCCCAACACGTTGGCCTCCAGTTATCATATGTCGATTATTTCTGAACCAATCGATTGGGCTTTGAACCGTGCCAAATTGATCACATAGCCTTGGTGTTTAGTTGATAAGTAGAGGGAGTGGAGAATTTTACAGATTACGAGAGTACACCTAAAGCTGGTCAAAATCTATGGATTATAACGTTGTTAATGATTATGTCCTACATGAAACAACTGATGGCATGAGATGATTTGAATTCTTCTTTCAATTTATTTATACAACGAACAAGGATTTTAATGATTGCACGTCTAAATATTTGCAAAAGTTACTTTAAATACAATTAATAGAACTCTTGCACTTTAGTTTGCAAGAATAATTTTGAACTATGTTTTGCAGCTTCTTTACTTTAGTCTCTGCAATTGTGTTGTGTGTAGTTGGCTCTGTCCAAAGCATCATGCCTGTCTGTCAGCTGTTTGCTTAGAAATAACATGTTTTTCTAGACTCCCATGCTGTGAGAGGTGTCCAATATATTTTCTATACTTCCATGCTGTAGGAGATGGCCCATTGATACCACACATCAGCAAGAGATCATTCACTAAACTCACCAGACGCGTGTCTCTTCCCCTGGTGGTGTGATTGAGAATAGTGTGACTGAGTCCTCCTCTTTCACACTCAGCGCATGAAACAGATAGAACTTCCATCAAGTCAATAAGATTTTTTTATTGTCTGCAAATTTTGGAAAACATTATTCCATCACTCGTTCAACACTTTAGCAGTCAAAAATATTGGTAAGCACAGGATCGTCTTCAACCCATGGCATTGAAGCCTCAGTTGAAGGATAGGAGATGCGGCATTAGATAACTTGGATTAAATCTTAATTCTGCGCAATAGTTCTTTGCTTTCTTCCATAAACCATATTGCAAGTAACTTGAAGTAAGTTATTCTCTATACACAAGATCTATCTGTGGCATTTATAATTCAGACTATTGTAATCTGTTTTGTGCTATTTCTCAGCAATTCATTTGCATCTGTCACATTGACGGATCTGATCGGTTAGAGCGGTCAGCCCGTAACGTTCAGTGTGCGCTGAGTGAGCGGGTTCGAGCCTCGTCCGGGCGCCACTGTGTAGGACCTTGAGCAAGTTCTTCGCGCACAATTGCTCTGCAGTACAACTGCAATTGCGCTGTCGAGGCGTGTGTATGCACTTCTGAGCAAAAGATGCTGGAAGAAGGGCGGTATCAAATTTCGGAAAATGAATGAAAATGAATGAAATAAACCTTTTCCCATCTAACCAGCAAACTATGACTCTTCGCCGTTGTTGAACACCTAGGTAAATCCTCTGTTATAAAATGAAGGGCATCTAGGATATTTTAAAGTTACAAGAAATAGGGTGAGATGGCATCGAGGTATGCAAAGACTAACACTAATGGTTGGTAAAGATATTGTTAGGATAGTTGGACTGATGACCAAAGACTTTGCTGCCGTGAACATTGGATGCTCTCACTAATACGGCAGAGAGGTTAGGTTAGGTTAGTTTCAGTTTAACGACACTGTGCGATAAAAAAGATCATTAGCGTCGCCCTCCTCCTTTATCCAGGCGTGGGACTGGCACTGCTGGACGACAGAGAAGGAGGATTGACATTTCCATTTAAAAGAGAATAAACATCCTGCACTCCTGCAGATGTTATTTCCTGATCTCTGATGTCGCTGATTGCCTTCTCCCAACTCTTCCTGAATAGCTCCTTCTACTATTCTCCCTTTGTCAGCTTGACTGCCAATCACAAGCAACGTTTACTGGAGACAGCATTTCAATATTCCGCTGTCGTTTCGGCGCATATGGTCCATCTGGCTGCCTTTGCAGATCATGATAATAATTTTCCATTGGCAGCGACCGGTACCAATGCACTTATTTCATGCTTGTCACATCCATCATATCCTATCAAACTCTCTTGTAACTCTGCCATTTCGTCTCGGAGCGTGACAGTGAGACGTCGGTGCTGACACGTTGCTGACGATGGTCAGATATAGGAGTCGGTCGAGAGCATGGCTCGCGCGTCCGTCCAGTATTGATTTGCCTACACGCAAACCAGATAGTAGTCGTACGAGCAGAAATGACAAATGAATTTCTCCATAAAATATAAATATGAATCCATCGGAGCGCACAGGGTCATTGGAGCGCATCCCATGCATGCATGATTATGGAATTTCGAAGCGCTTTCCTAGCGTTCCCCGTGTTCTGAGTAATGGCGCCGCGGAATGCAAGAAGCAGTTCCGTAAACCCATCAATTTGCTAGTATTATGCGGAAAGGACTCTTGCCTAAGAAACGAAAATGCAGGTTGCCTGCGGATGACGTTTTCATCTGAAGTGGAAAGAAGTTTCCCTTGGAAAGCCTTCCCTATTAATTATATTCCATGTGTGAGTAGCAGCTGTCGTGCTTAGGCTACAAATTACCTAGTTATTCCTCTCTGTATGTATGGGTCGTGTCATAATGATGGTTTAGTAGTGCATTCTTGGATTATTTAGGCAGTAGGCCAAGAGGATCAATTCTTAACTAAAGTACACATGGCCGGTATTTGATAGGATATGCCATTAAATGCTTAAGCTGAGACCAGATGCTCTTTACTTAAAATTGGATAATTCAGACCCTGGCTACAAGGCAAATGGCATTCAAGTCTAGTCAACATGAATTTGGACTGCCAAATGTTTGCACATTCTTGCCTACATTAGTCTGTTGACACAAATGGCATGCAGTCCTTGTGAACATTAGAACTTTGTGGTGTCCTTCGGCTTGGCTGGATAGGTGCTAACTTTCTATTCCTACAACCTCAAAGGGTATAGACAAATCCAAGCGCCTCAGACGAGAACTTCTTACATTCTCTTCAGACACTTGTTTCCTCTTTTACCTTCAAACATCATCTTTGCTTCTGTCCTTGATCTGATCTACTCATAAAAATCTGCTCTCCTACACAACTGCCATGAAGAGGTTTCTCATTGTCCTTTCAAGGTCACCAAGCAAGGTAAGTGCATGACAGTATGAGCTGCAAGG
This sequence comes from Bimastos eiseni, assembly GCA_959347315.1. Lineage (NCBI taxonomy): Eukaryota > Metazoa > Annelida > Clitellata > Crassiclitellata > Lumbricidae > Bimastos > Bimastos eiseni. Next base: position 20,509,319 of record OY365819.1, read on the forward strand.
TAAACTTGTGTGGCACGGTGGCCGATTGGTTAGAGCGGTCAGCCCGTAACACTCAGTGTGCGCTGAGTGAGCGGGTTTGACCCTCGTCTGAGGCATCACTGTGTAAGGGACCTTGAGCAAGTCCTTCACGCACAATTGCTCTGCAGTAAACTGCAGTTGTGCCGTCGAGGCGTGTGCACTTCTGAGCAAAAAATGTTGGAAGAAGGCTGGATATGTCAGAATTTAAAAAAATAAGTCAGGGAAACCTTGAGGTAGAAAAAAGAGGATAATGAACTTGGCACTGACCAGGTTGATAAATACCTAAAACATCTTCAGCAGTAGCTTGTTGATGTCTTTCACATAAATTTCCAACATTGTGTGAAGCATATTACAATATTGTGTAAGACAAATCCATTATAATAATATTGTGTAAAGTGTATTTCAATGTTGCGTAAAGTATATTCCAATATTGTGCGAGGTTTATTTCAATATTGTCATGTGTAAAGTATATTTCAATATTGTGTAAAGTATATTGCAATATTGTGTAAAGTATATTTCAATATTGTGTAAAGTATATTGCAATTTTGGGTAAAGTACATTGCAATATTGTGTAAAGTTATTTTTGTAAGATGTAAAACTATATCTGAATTAAGGGATGTGCTTGCTATCCTTCCAGGTTGCAAATTCTTCCTCAGTTGTTGATTGGTATTGGGATTTGGTTGTTCGTGAACTGCCTCAATCACTGATGGCTTTCCAATTTTCCGTGGGCCCACCACTGATAACTCAGCTTACTGTGCATAGCTTTGCTAATAGATATACTTGTTAATTAACTGTGACATTTGACATCGTTAAGGCCAGTGCAGAGAGCGCCTCTGAGTAGATATCTTGAAGGTTCGCTATATAAATGTTTTGATTACATTACATTTTGTTGTAGCACCAAGTGGATTTCCGCGGATCGTTGAAAGTCCTTCACTGAAGGCAGTCGAGAAAGACCGCAGCACGCAGCTGACGTGCAGTGCCACAGGGAACCCCGAGCCCTCTATCATGTGGCTCAAAGACTTCATTCCAGTTGATCTGTCTGATCCAAGGATCAAACTTCAGGCAACCGGTAGGCATACTACGATCATTTCAGATTTAACTTTCATTTGGACATATCTGAACAGTTTATGATCCATGTTTGCAGTCACTTTTGATTCGTAAAAGAAATCTTAGAGTATGTTTTCACTGGTCAGAGATTTGCAAATGGGACATGACATCTGTTGGTGAATCCTAGTCAGAACCCCAACTCTCTCTTTCTGTCTCTCTCTGTCTCCATCTCTTTCTGTCTCTCTGTCTGTGTGTGTGTCTGTGTCTGTATATGTCTGTCTCTGTCTGTCTGTCTGTTGCTCTGTCCCTCTGTATGTCTGTCTCTGCCTGTGTCTGCCTGTCTCTCTGTCTCTCTCATTAACTTTAAACTTATCTCTAAATTTCTAGTTGCTTCTTCACCATAGTCTTAAATTGTCTCATGGACTGCTCTTCTGGATCTTGACCTGAGCACCGCTTGCTTTTGGTGCGTCATCGTTTGATACATCGTGGATTAGTTAATGTCACATTAGAAGTTATCAATTACAATTACACTTATTTTCACCAGTAGATTTCCCATTATTTTTTTATTTTATTCCGAAATTTGATATTTCCCTTCTTCCAACATCTTTTGCTCAGAAGTGCATACGTCTTGACGACGTAACTGCAGTTGTAATGCAGAGCAATTGTGCGTAAAGGACTTGCTCAAGGTGCCTACAAACTGACACCTCGGATGAGGGTCGAACCAGATCACTCAGTGCACACTGAGCATTTCTGGCTGACCGCTCTAACCAATCAACCACCGTGTGCCACACAATATCAACTGATGTAATAGGGATTTAATTTTCGGCTTAGTACTTTTAATGTTGAATTTTGCCCATATGAAAGTAATCTGGAGAAATTTTTTTTTCAGGCATTCAATGATTTATGTCTTATTCTCTGATTGGTTTGTATTGCTTCACCATGATTCATAATCTTTCCATGAACCTATTATATACATATATACATCTGTTTGTTAGTCATTATTATTCATGTGCAGCATATGGCTTGTTCATGTACTCCCTTGTCACTAGTTTTATTTGTCCCTGGTTACAGGGTCTCTGACCATAAAGCACAGCCAGGAATCGGATGAGGGAAAGTACGAATGTGTGGCTGAGAACAGCGCTGGGGTGGCTTACTCATACGGAGCGAATCTCTACGTCAGAGGTACCTACATCAGAGTCTGGCATTTGGTCCATCATTCCTTCGTTCGTTCATTCGTTCGCTCATGCACTCACTCACTCGCTCACTCACTAACTCACTCACTCATTCATTCATTCATTCATCCACTCATTCATTCATTCACTTGCTCAGTCACTGACTTGCTTGTTTACTGATTTGTTTGTTCACTCACTCATGCATTCATTCATTCACTCGTTAATTCACTCATTCATTCACTCCTTCATGTATTCATTGAGAGGACGCATATAGTGGGAAGGTTATTGCATGTGATTAGCCCAACCAAGGCACAACGCTGGGTCTATGGTTCTCCGAGTCGACCTCAAGATGTATAAAAACATTGTGTCAAGTATATTGCAATATTGTGTAAAGTGTATTTCAAATTTGGGTAAAGTAGGCCTATTTTATACAGTCTACATCGAGATGTAGACAGTCTACATCTCGATGTAGACAGTCTACATCGAGATGTAGACATGTAGACTCAACCACTGTTCGCACTTTGACAGTGCCAGTCCCAAGCCTGAATAAAGAAGGAGAGCAACTACTGCTACTAGAATCAGTCAATCTATCTCTTTGTGATCTTCACTGAAGCAACCAAAGACCGTTGTGAATAGAATATCTACAGTGTATGAGATGAAAATAAACTGGATGTGTGAAGATTGAAACATACCAAGGATTGTTGATTATGTTGGGGTAGGCCTACCTTGATAGTAAGACCATCACTGCCTTTCACCCTATTCGAGGGGAGGATACTACTTGTGTTGGTCCTTTTTTGAATCTTATGGTCACATATCGTTGCTGAGATCCCTTCAACCTGTAATCTGATGGATAATGTCTTGATAGATTGCTTGTTGCTGTCAACCATAGATATGTCTTCATCTGATTTTACGTCTTTGTCAGTTCAAATCCTCCTGGAAAGCACAGTCGTTTACGTTTCCCAGGAAATGGATTTCTGCTGCACAGATGGACGGTTGTTGGGTGACCCTTGGAAGGCCCTTGTTGCCAGGACATGGATGACCCTATGATTGGTGGGTGTGTAGTGTGAGAGGTGGGATATAAATTCATACATGCAAGACACGGTTAGGTAGAATGCAAGGCATGGATGGAAAAGTTAAGATAGACACCAAATAGACAGATATTCAGACATAACAGTTCATTTGGACAAAAATGACAACTGGCTCGCTGGTTGATTGGATATCTTACTGTTTGGCTGACTGGTTTCTGACATACTAGCTGACTGGCTGGATGACTGACCCTCTGACTGACTGACCCTCTGACTGACTGACTGGCTGGCTGACTGGTTGACTGATGCATGGGCTGACTGACTGGCTGACTATCGGGATAACTGATTGACATTGACTATCTGACAGTCTGTCTGGCTAACTGGCTAACTGGCTTGTTCACCGACTGGCTGACTGGCTGGCTGGTTGATTGACTGACTTAGTCACCCACAACTGCACACTTGCTGTTCACTGACTAAGACTGACTGTTTATTTATTGAATGAGTGAGTGAGTGAATGTTGATGCAAATGAGTGCATGAATGGATGAATGAATGACAATACGGCAGACAGACAGACAGGTTGATTGGCAGGAGACAGGTGAATGCTAGAGCATCATATGTATCCCATGTGGCTGTCACCATGTGAGTTGTTTGAATGCAGTGACCATTCTTCATCTATCTGGTTCTGTTGGTGGACACTGGACAGTGCTTTTCTCTATTTCTGGTCATTTCCATAGATTGCTGCTGACCATTCTTCACCTGTCATATTAAGGGCATTTATTCTCTGACACTTGCGAGCAGTTCGTTGCTGGCAAGGAGAGTGGCTGTACAGTTGACCAGCCATCATTTGCATCCATGCCATGCATCTCTCGGCTGGGATGTCCACTGTCCTGCCTTCCGCAAAATGCCCCTCACCCAAGGCACGTGACTTCGGCCAACTGGAACTTGTGTGGTCAAAACTTTGAGCTTTTTGCTCTCTCCTTCTGTCTGTCTGTCTGTCTCTCCCCCTCCCTCCCTCTCTGTCTGTCTCTGCCTATCTCTCTGTGTGTCTCTCTCTCTCTTTGTCTGTCTGTCTGTCTCTCTCAATGTTTCGCTCACTGTTTCTCTCTCGCTCTCTCTATCCTTGTCTCTGTCTCCCTGTCGGCTGTATATATCTCTCCCAGTCTCCCTCTTTCTATCTCTTTTCTACCTCTGTCTCTGTGTTTCTCTTTCTTTCCCTCTCTCTCTGTTTGTCCATATCTGTTTTTGCCAACTCTCTTTCTCCATATCTGTATCTATCTTTTTCTTTCTCTATTCCTCTGGGCGGTTGGTGTATGGGCGGACGGACGGATGGGTGGATGGATGGAAGGAAGGAAGGATGGAATGACGGAAGGATGGATGGATGGAATGATGGATGGGTGGAACGATGGATGGGTGGATGGATGCTGGAGCAGGGTGCCAGTGTGTACGAGGAGGTCTTCCATCCAGCATTTCATGAATACGAATTGTCGATGGCGGAATCGATGAGTCGGAGAGGAATAGACGACGTCATCGTTGTAATGGCTGTCTGGATTAGAGATCCCCCTCGGAGAAATGATGGAGGTCATCGATTGGTGTCAAACTGATTTCCACATTCCCTCTGGCCATTAGCAGCCGATACTTCTGTGGCCAGCGTGTTTGCTGTCTAATTGTAGGGCTCGTGCCTCACGGTGGTCAGCTATGTTCCATCCAATTTTTTCAGATGGTTTGTGCAAAAAGGTTTTGTGTGTGCAACATTTTATCAAGTCCTTAGAGCTGATTGCGATAATAATAGTTAAATTAAGATTAGCCCTATATCATACAGAACAATGGTTATAGCTCTGATAACCTAACCCTTGTCTAAAGATAAATTAGGAGACGTGTCAAGCCAAGGAACCAAAGTTTCTGGAGTGAGGCAGGCCGCAGCCTGCTATGAGACTCGATTCACGTAGTCTCATAAAAATATTGTGTGTGCACACTAAATTCTTGTGTGCGCTAGATTCACGCACAGATTAGATTAGATAAGATTTGATTAGATTAGTTTAGAGGGAACATTGGTGATCAGAGTGTGTTTGTTGTGGCCTTAGAGTCAGAGAAATAGTGCATGGCAATAGATCTCAGATGCTGCATTTGCCAGACAATGTCTCTGGCTTTCTTTGCAGTCCAGAGACCCTGCCATGGGTTAACGACCTCATTTGCTTAGCCTCGGCTTATAAGGGTGGGTGACCAGCACTCACTTTTACCTCACGATCTTCCCACTCTCGGTGTACAGTCGATGTGCTCCTTGTAGCTGAGTTTGCAGTGCACACTAGAGGGAAGGAGATTGACAATCAACCAGTGTAGTACCACCACCACCTGTGACCACCCTCACCACCACCACAACCACCTGGGACTACCACCACCACAATCACCACCTGTGATCATCACCTCCAGTGACCACCACCACCAGTGACCACCACTACAGCCTTCACCACTGCCACCACCAAGGGAGTCGGGTGGGTAAAATCATTGGTGGTGGATTTTTATGGCCTTAGAATAAGCAAGTGTTGTGTAAAAACATGGTCATAACTGGAATAACTGTCAATGAAATCCTCGTTTAATCGTTGCAAATGTCCCTCAGGCCAGGATGGACCAACTCTTGACTTGCCTTGTCCTGATGGGTGAATAGGTGAATTGGTGAATTATGCTTGTCATTAACTTATTATTGAGACGAACGACTGAGAGAGAGTCCGACGAAGTGGAGGATGATATTAATGTGCAAGAGACCTATTCAACTACCTCTTCATTATGCATGCAGACCGCAGTGAAACGGACGCAGTCTGCTTTTTGCCCCTCTTGCCTACTCCTGTGCCCTTTGAAAGGAAGGAAACTGCAAAGCAGAGCATGAATAGGGCCCTACGGATGATATTTGACCAGGGACAAGACCGATGAAGAGTCGCTTCAGTCCTAACCAAGTTAATCAGATCAATACAATGCGCTGGCAATGGTTAAACAGATTAGGTAACCAAAGGCAGAGCAATCGATGCCGCTCCTCTTTTGAGCATCTAGGAGAGCTAACTGTATTAGGTATGCAGTGTAGTTGAGAGTCTGTAAATCATGGTTTTGTCCTTCCAGGCTGGTTTTGTTAATCCCGAAGCCACCGTTGAGAATGACTGCTAATCCGAGCCCTTTGTGTTGGGAGATCCAATTGAAATTTCTGAAAGCACGCTTTTGTACTTGAGCTAGAACTCTCTTAACTGGCATTGAGATCAACTGTTCAGTCACAATAATAAGATATTGATCTTTGTATTGTTTATATAGATTGTTTTAATCGAATACTTATCTTCGTGCATTTCTTTATGCTAAATGTTGAAAAGAAGTTTTGTGTGGATAACTTGTAAGTATTGGCTTCTGTGGTGTAATTACTTGCTTACTTGATACTCTGCCATTCAGTCTTCAATTAATCCTTCCCAGAGAAGGAATCATTTTGCCTCACTGGATTCAGTCAACAATATCTTCTTTGATTTTAGAAGCTTCAAGTCACTTTGAATCATATCTCCCCATCACTTCTTCTGTCGGTGACATCCGCTCTCAAAATTCTTTTAATGCTGCTTTCATCCTCTCTTCTCATCATGTGACCTCTTTCTAACTTTTCATACGTTGGCCATTATACATGCTCCTCCCAGTGTCTTTCGGATGACTCTGCTCCATTTCTTATCCTTTGGTGAGACTCCTAGTATCCACTCAGCACTCTCATTTCCTCTCTTTCCAATGACCCTTCCTTTCTCCTGGTCAGTGTCCAGGCCTCTGCTTCACAGGTCACCTCTGGTCTTATCATTGCCTAAGTACTTAAATGTCAGTGGCGCATTTACCTATAGGCGCACTAGGCGCGCGCCTAGGGCCCCCAAATCTCAGGGGCCCTCAAATGATGAAAACATTAAATACAAAATAACATGTCAGGGGCCCCAAATTACTAAAAGCATTAAATACAAATTAACATCTCAATGAGCCCCAAATGAATGAAGACATTAAACACAACATAAAATGTCAGCGGCTCCCAAATGAATGAACACATTTCATACAAAATAAGATCTCAGAGGGCCCCCAAATGAATGAAAACATTTTATACAAAATAAGATCTCAGAGGGCCCCCAAATGAATGAAAACATTTCATGCAAAATAAGATCTCAGAGGGCCCCCAAATGAATGAAAACATTTCATACAAAATAAGATCTCAGAGGGCCCCCAAATGAATGAAAACATTTTATACAAAATGGCATGTCTCATGTTTTAAATATATTGAATACAATATATTCTCTATTTTTGCAGCTAATCATTCACATGTCATGTGTATTGTGGTAAATCATAATTGCTTTATTAATGTTAATGTGAATATCAGCTTGGTTAGCTGTGTTGGAAAGAACAAAGGCAGCGTGTTATGAGCCTCTTCGCTTCAAAAAGTTGACTCAATGTTTAATTGAAGGAAATTTTAAATAAAGTTGTGTATTTCGATATTTGATGTGATACGTGATGTCACATATCTCAGACTCCCTCCCCTTCGTCGCCAATGTCACAGATGTATGACCCCTTCAATAGGTGCGTGACGTCATTTATAGACGGCCCCTCAGACTCAGTGCACAAGTTCAGAAGGGCCCCAAAACATTTTGCGCCTAGGGTCTCGTTTTCTGTAAACGCGCCTCTGTTAAATGTACTTATTTAATTACTTTCCAATAAGAAAAGCACTACTTGAGAAATGCAGTTCTTTAACCCTTTAAGTGATCATGCACTAAAAGTGAATGGGAAACCAGTGCAGCACTGCATCAAGGGATTAAATTTTATCTGAGAATGTTATAAGGAAAATGAAGCTGATTTTGTACCTTTGCTTTGGTACATAAATGCTATTGGCCATCGAATTTGGTCTAATGGTCATACCTATAATGTATATGTGATCAGCATACTTTGGCAATAGCTTGGGTCCTAGGGTATCTAGTGATATAGAGGATCCACTGCAATATCAGAGTTTGAGTTTAGAGTCCTGTGTAGGGACCTTATACTGCGTAAGGACCTTATACTGTGTTGGGACCTTGAGCAAATCCTTCGGTCTTCGCTTATAATTGCTCAGCGCAATCGTTGTTCAATTCTGAAGATTTTGAAGCCAGAAGTTTTCTCTTTGCATATCAGAAAGACTTGATTTATTAAATCCAAAGTTTGTAAGTTTTTACTAGCCTATTGTTGTTGTCATATATCACAATGTGTTTGGGAAAGTTTTCCAACAATTGCATTGCTGTTATGTTTGTGCTTCAGCTCAAAGACCCAGCTAACGGAAGATAGTAGCTTGAAGAATTTTAAGGGTGCACAAACTGAGAACTCTGTTATAACAAAATTTGTTTTCACAGGTGAAAAATACTAAAAAATAACGTGGCATAAGCCAGAGCTTGACATACAGAGTCTATTTCTTTTTAAGAGGGTCTAATTCAGATGATTTCATTAGGAGGGAATGGGAAATTTTTTGCAACTGTAATGAGAATATTGTATGGATATCGAGTCTCTAAAAGGGGCTGCCGATATATTTCTTAATTAATTTCTTAATTAATTAATTATTCTCAATTAGATTATAATTACTTAGTGTTAGTGTTAATAGTTCCTTTCTATGTTCAGGTGGCTCTCTTCCTTTGCCAGTTACTCGCCAACCAATTGGCTCAGGTATATCGTATATGTTTATCCGTTAAACAGATGACCATTCTCCTGATCCTCTTCCTCAATCCTCTCCTGATCCTCTTCCTCAATCCTCATCCTCCCAGCTTTGTATCCTCAGCCAAAGTGTTCCCTTCCTCACCTAGTCATCCTCATTGTTGTATGAATTATATTTGGCTTACCCATTTAGGAAATCAACACCAAACAAATGGTGCTGATATTTTTCACATAACTTATCACATCCACCGTATACATGTGATCAGAACCAGATGTTTAGCGAGAGTATCTATCATTATTATAATAAGCAGTGTGACCTGGTTTAATATTTTCCCCAGTTGCTTTTAGTAATCCAAGGCAGCTTTATGGCTGTCAATGAATGTGTCCATCTGCTTCACAACATGAATCATTAATACCCTTTGAGTCACAATTCAAATGACAGTTTAAAGCATGTCCGTTTTGACATGAGTCACGGGTCAACTTGACATGAGTCAAGTCCATTTGGGTCACTAAGCAGTATATTGCCTGCATTGAGTTTATGTGTGTCACAAGCAGGATACCGAAGCCCCTTCTGCTATATCTTCTGCTTTAGTTGTGTTAGTCTTTTAAAATACTCTTGCTATAAATTTGCTGAAATATTCTTTATTTTTGTACATCTGTTATTATGCAGTTATTACCAATTACTACAACGAATGCGAAACTAATAATGGAGTCAGTAAATATATGCTATGTTGAACCAAGTGCATATCCGCACTTTGGTGTACACTGTACAGTTAATTTTAAGGTACAGCATTCTAATTAGAAGCGTTTAATTGTTTCTTCTTATGGAATAACATGATCACGTGGGAGTAGGAGGTCGTCTTTATTGGAGGAAGGAACCCATGCGGCACATACATCTAGTCCGTGGTAGTAGTTTCTGTTTAGGATGCTGTGTGATAACAAAGATCATTTCCGTCGCCCTCCTTCTTCGTCCAGCTTGGTACTGGCACTGCCAGAGTGCAAGCAGTGCTCTCCAGGACCCCTTTAAATAGGCCTTCATCGGTCAAACGGCTCAATAATTGTTCTAATGCAACTTGCTCTTTCAATCAACTTTTAATTTTCCTGCTTTTTATCTGATGCTCAACTCCTTTCTCTTTGGCTGCAGCTTGGCTGGGATCGCCTCTTAGTATTTTCCTTGAAGTGGTGCTATATAAAAATCCAAAATTAATAAATGAATGGCTGTTGACATGCTCCAGTCAATTCCTGCTTTTCTTGCGAATCAATTACCCAGGGTCGTTGCTTTAGCCAAGGTTAAGTATAGAGGTCAGTAAGAAATTAAATTTACATACAATGCCATTTACATACAATGATTACTGATTACTTACTTGCTTTTCTTACCAATCTAGTATGTAAGGTTGATAACTTTACATACTGTTGAAACATACATAATTAATCACATGAGTATGTAAGGTTGATAACTTTACATACTGTTGAAACATATGTAATTAGTCACATGAGTATGTAAGGTTGGTAACTTTACATACTGTTGAAACATATGTAATTACTTACATGAGTATGTAAGGTTGGTAACTTTACATACTGTTGAAACATATGTAATTACTCACATGAGTATGTAAGGTTGGTAACTATACATACTGTTGAAACATACGTAATTACTGACATGAGTACTTACGTCTCTTAACAATCAATTACACAGTGTCTGTGTTTTGACAAAGGTTAAGTAGAGGATTGATTAGCTAATCCTTTTATTACCACATTTTTTGTTGGATGCTTTTAAACCATCAATCAAGTTATCCTCACCTGCCTTGCACCTGTAATTAATCCCTGACATCAGACAAACATATGACACTTTGACTGGAATTGCTCTGTTGTCAGTTGGTACTTTGATTGATTGGCTATTGATTGCAATACAAGCAAAGCTGAGAACTTTTTGAATTCCTGGTGAAGTATTACTGCCTTTTCCGCAGTGCTGCCAATAATTGCCCTAACGGCAACAAGTGATTGTGGGAGAAACAGCTTGGCGTTGAGTTAGAAAGTTAGAGTTAATAGCGCTGATGGAGCCAGGAACGAACCAGTGAACTGTGGCTGGCCGAGTTTAGGGAAACCTGTTCTGCTTGATGGACTCTTCCTCAGCTTATTTATAATCTCTGTGATTGGCTTATGATAATCACAGCTTATGGATCTAACTGTTGCTTCTGCTCATTCAGCTTCTGTAAAGAAATTGAATCTTCAAAGGCTACAGATGATTCAGAGTGACGGAGAGGACCATATTCTGCTTTGACTAGGAATGTAGTACTCGGCATAAACTCGGACTTGGAAAAACAATGGGTCCGAGTTTTAATCTTTCCAATTTTATGTTTTGAAAACGAAACTCGGATTTTTTATGTTCAAAATCCACGATCGACCTTGCTAAAAACACAAAAACAATCGACACAGCTAAACTAAAAATCAAGAGAATGACACTTGTTTAAATATTCTAAACTCTGAAGCAATATTCAACTCAACAGGAAATTCAAACTCTTTTCATCCCTACTTTTGACCAAGGTTAACGAAAGCAAAAGGTTGTTCCATTGTGAGGCAAGCGATGCAGGGGCTAGGTTAAAGAATTAATCAATCTCCCTTGCACAATGCAGTTGCCTGGAACATTTATAGGCCTTGATCAGACATGAGGTGCGTGTTCCGTGGAAAGATTAGGAGCGTCTCGTGACGCCGTGGAATGACTCGGGACCACACAGTCTGACAGCCTAGACAAAGACGAAGTCTGTCAATAGAAAATACCAGTTTATGTTTCGAGGACTTCAGTGCAGCCAACAGACTGGCCTATTACCACTGCCACGATTAGTCAGTGATGGTTGGGTGTTCAGTGTCAGTCAATCATTCAATCAGCTGGTCGTTTTCGGGTCATAAGTTGTCTGATTTTCTTTCCCAGGGCTGTTTATTTATGCTGTTCACGGCAGAGGTCATCACGGGGGCAGTGCAACAGGCAATCTAACGTCTCGATGACTTCTTAGTCTTCTAGGAACAGTGTCTGCTAACAACAGAAACTAGTGTGCGTTAACGGCCTCAAGGCACTTTCGTTTAAGCCTGATCATTGTCATGATCTGTTCCTGATGCCAACCATTTATCGGCGATGGGTACGAATAAATGACCTCTATTGGCTCTGATCATTTGCTTATTATAATTTTATTTTTTGAGGTACATATGATCCCTCGGGATTCAAAAAATTAGGGGGGCATTGTTCTGGAATGGCTAGTCTTCACAGATGGTTTTATTATTATTGTTTTTATTATTAATATTATTATTTCTAAATGCACCTCTTGCAGGCGGCTGTTCAGAGTCACTCTCAGCGGGAAAAGGAAGATCTTTAAGCAAAAATGATATGAAGGGATATCCCCGCAAGAATCCTACTCCAGACTGCCGAGAAAGGTCATGACATAGCAGCAAGAGCCCAGTTTTGAAATAAAGAAGTTCACGTTAACATAAAGTGCAGATGTATAAATGATTTAAATGTTTAAGGACCCCGTGTAGACAGTCATCATGATGATGGTGTGGGTGGTGGTGGTGGTGAGGATGCTGATGATAATGATGATGATGATTATGATGACGACGTCGGCGACGACGACGATGATGAATATAATGATGATGACAATGATATAAATGATGATGAATATGATGATGATGGTGACGATAACGACAACAATGATGATGATAACATCAATGATGTTGATGACGACAGATATGAGATGATGATAAAAATAATGATGATGATGGTGGTGGTAGTGGTGATGGAGATGATGATGATGATGATCATTATGACGATGACAGAGATGAGATGATGATGTGAGGGGTGATGATGATGTGATTATGACGATATCTGTGTGACCGTGTTTGCAGTGCGCCGGGTGCCTCCGCACTTTTCCGTTTTGCCGGAGAGCATAGAAGTGGTGCCAGGCGGGTCAGTGAACCTGACGTGTGTCGCAGTCGGTTCTCCAATGCCGTACGTCAAGTGGCGCCAGGGACCGGTTGACCTAACGCAGGAGGAGAGCATGCCAATTGGAAAGAACATTCTCATGTTGACCGACGTCCGAGAATCGTCCACCTACACTTGCGTTGCCACTTCAGAGCTCGGCAGCATCGAGTTCGACGCCGAAGTCAAGGTCAAAGGTATTTTGGGGTCTGACGATCAGAGTTGAAGGTCGTGTTGGTTTTTGAAGGTCAAATGGATATCAGCCAGTATTAATGGTCGATGTGAATGATCGAGACTTTTGTCAGGGTCATTTTGTAGGTGTCGGGTTCAAGATCGTGCTGAAGATCAATGCCAAGGTTAGGTGTAGTCATTGCTAAAAGCAAGTCTGGGTGTGTAGCTGGTTAGATTTGAATGTATGACTTACCTCCATTGATGGGTGACCTCCATTGATGAGTGACCTTCATTGATGGGTAACCTACATTGATGGGTGACCTCCATTGATGAGTGACCTTCATTGATGGGTAACCTACATTGATGGGTGACCTCCATTGATGAGTGACCTTCATTGATGGGTAACCTACTTTGATGGGTGACCTCCATTGATGAGTGACCTTCATTGATGGGTAACCTACTTTGATGGATGACCTACATTGATGGGTAATCAACATTGATGAGTGATCAACACTGATGGGGTACCTCCAATCCTCCATTGATGGGTGACATCCGTTGATGGATGACTTCTATTGAATGGTGACCTCCATTGAATGGTGATCTCCATTGAAAGGTGACCTCATGCACATTAATGTGTAACAGATTTAAACATTGCTACCTGTCTTCTGTCACTGTTCAAGGACCCTGACTTCTCTTCGAGGTCACCTTTAGTTTTCATCATACATGTAGCTGTTATTGGCTTTCCATCCTATGTATCAAAATCCTGAATAACTTCTTTAGCCCTTGTTGAAATATCAGTTAGTTCATTCTGCAAATAAATGTTTGCACATGAACGACAAATTATCTTGTTTCTGCTCAGCCCATAACTCAAGCTGTGTGCTGTTTCCTTGAGAATTATTATCACTGCTAATTTATGCTTTCATCTCTGCAGACTGCGGAGTCCTTAGTCACTTATCTCAGCCCTGGTAGATTTTCTTTCTTGTTTTGGCATTTCCATTACTCCTCTGTTCAATGTATGAATGTTATCATTTCATTAGTTTCCTTCGCACTTTCAAGCGCTATGTTATGATAGGATATCATTTTCTGTGGTTTATGATAGGATATCCGATCCTGTGATTGATTCCTATTGATGTTGCTTACTGTATTTACCTTATTTGCTTAGAAAGGACGTAGTTTATTTTCAATAGGATTAGTAGTAATAGTTTCTTCTTCTGTTTACTGTTCGTTTTTTTCAGTGCATGTCAGAAAGAAATTGATCACTCTGTAGAGATGATTTCTCTTGTTTCTTTCTTCTTTGTTACCTGTGGGAGCGCGTTATTGTAGATACAGTTTCAGGAAGTCTATGTCATCTCCCAATCCTTTCTTGTCTTCTTCAATTTCTTGATTAAACCGTGAATACGTTGAGATTATTTTTTTGACAGTTTATAATGGTAGACTCCATTTTTCATCAGTTGGCATCACAGGCATTTATCAGGAAGAGAATCTCTAAGGCAGGTGGACAGCGTGATTAGGAGACTGGCTGGTGATAATTTAGGTTCTGGTTCAATTCTCTCTCTCAGGGCAGAAAACAATTTCTTAATGTTTTTGTCTGGGTGGGGTTGCATAAAATGAGGTCTGTAAGGGTTGTAAAGATCAAAGGATTTTCTTTGCCCATCAATAGATGAAGTCAAGAAGAGAAAGCTGATCATCAAAGCTAATTATGTTGATAAATTAATTGATTTATGATTATGATCTTATCTGGTCTGATGATTGGTTTCTGGGGTCCTCCTCTTAAGGTTCTTTCTTTTCAATTTACTCTGTTGCAAATTTCTTTTGTTGAGTTGCATTATTTTCGTTGAGTTGATTTCTTTCTGTTATCTTATCTTTTGTATCTGAGGTGTTCCCTCCAAACCCACTGGTCTCTCCGCTTCTCAAGTTACTCACAGTTCTGTCCGCCTAAGGTGGAACCCCCAAGAGAACACGTCGTCGTCGGCAGGCCCCGGTCTCTCATATCTGGTCATATGCGAGGACCTGTCTGCAGCCGAGCCATGGATCATACGCAAGGAGGTACGAGGCATCCGTGATCCTGATTATACCATAGATGGACTGAAGAGTGCCACGTGGTATAAGTGTCAGTTGGTGGCATTCACGGACATTGGACGCAGCGGTCCAAGTGACCACGTCACCGTCAAAACGGTTGAACTGGGTTAGTAGGGCTTCATTTCAAACCACCACAATGTTGTTAACAATGGTTTTATTATTATTACCCTACACGTTTTATAATTTATTTTTCATTTGGAAGTATACAGTTGGGCTAATTAATCATTTTCCCTCAGCTGAGGTTGTTTGCCTTCGCATTCTTCTGCTATGTAGGAAAGAACTGAGATTATAATCGTTTTCTATATGCAAGGAAATTCTTGTAAAAACATAATCTGCTGTTAATTTAACTGTTTTTTTAATCAATTATCGGAGTGTTTGTCTTCTGAAAACTTTTTATGCAGAGCCGAACCGAGAGTGGTTTTTACTTTTTGATTTGTGTTATCTTCCTAACAGGCAACATTTTTTAAGTTCTCAAATACCAATTTTTATTTTTGTGTGTAAAATTGTAGTTAAAGCAGTTGTTTATTCCCTCTGTTTTGTGAGGGGAAGTTGTCTGAGCTGATCTATGGAAGGTATTTGTAATTTAATCTGTTTCATATGCACATTGTCTTCCATTTTCTTCTGATGAAATGTTTTCATGGAGTATTTAATTTTTCTAGTGAGAGCCAAACGCAGTAGCAGTCAAGGTATGCCCATCGTACATAAATCAGTTTAAATAGTTATGATGGAGTTTGATTATCAACTAATAGAATTGTTTGGCTATGTGTTTGTCTGTTATTTTTGTTTGCTCCCACGTGAGGACAGCTTGTATTTTAACCCAGTTCTTTTGAGCTGAATGTTCGAGCATGTTGTTTCAATTGAGCTGCTTAGAGTAACAAGTTGACTTATTGAATTGGCTGACTGAGTGAAGAACATTTAGTTAAGAGATGGAACTTAAAAAAATGTGTAGTATATTCCTCTGTGCAATTAGACATCAGCTGCTGTTATCTGACCAGCAAAGCTGTTGTTGCTTCAGTTGGTTAAATCATTGCCTACAAGCGGCACTTTATACAGGTACTTGATGTGATGATGCATGTAGGTCTACCTGTGTGTGTGTGTGTGCGTGCGCGCGCGCGCGGAGTTGGCACCAGTATGTTTTCCATGTTCTTCAACCACAGGGATTGAGGGAGGGATGAAAGGGAGGGAGGCGGAATAGGATCGGATGAGTCAGATGTGAATCGTCATCCGTGATGGAAGTGGGTGATGATCTGAAGGCTGCAGCTGCTGCCATTCAGTGCAGTCTTATGTTTCCATTCCCTTCAGCTGCAGCAGCAGCCGCAGTTGATGGGCAGGTTCTACCATTAGGGATGTCTTATGCAATCAGGCATTTATGTGCAGCCGCTAGATACGCGTATGCCTTCGGCGAACTTACTTACTTGGCTTTCAAGGATTTGGAAATCTAAGTGCATCCTCTCCTTGTGATTATCTATCTATCCATGCCTCAGATTTGCATTTCGTTGTGACCTTTCAGGCTTTCACGCTATAAATTTAATTACTAAATAAGTAAGTAATAGGTGACTAAGCTAGACGGAGGATTGATAGGATGTTTCTTCTGAAATCTGAACCACTTAGAGGTACTGTGAGCTCCAACACAAACTAATCATTCAACAATGATTATAGTGGACAGAAATAGGCAGCATGTGCCTGCCTGCCTGCCTGCCTGCCTGCCTGCCTGCCTGCCTGCCTGCCTGCCTGCCTGCCTGCCTGCCTGCCTGCCTGCCTGCCTGCCTGCCTGCCTGCCTGCCTGCCTGCCTGCCTGCCTGCCTGCCTGCCTGCCTGCCTGCCTGCCTGCCTGCCTGCCTGCCTGCCTGCCTGCCTGCCTGCCTGCCTGCCTGCCTGCCTGCCTGCCTGCCTGCCTGCCTGCCTGCCTGCCTGCCTGCCTGCCTGCCTGCCTGCCTGCCTGCCTGCCTGCCTGCCTGCCTGCCTGCCTGCCTGCCTGCCTGCCTGCGTTATTTATCGGCGGAGTATGTTTCGTTTTGTGTTGTAGAATGCGATATGCCCTACCTTGTCATAACACTGCTTTCTGTTTACAATGGCATTAGCTAACACAATAGTCGTTTGGTTGACCGTTATCAACGGAACTTCGTCTTGTTACTCGGCTGCTGCTGCTGCTGTTGATGTTGCCTTTGCTCATGTTGATATCAATGCTGGCCTCTGTGTCTGAGACGTGTAGACAATGAAGGTGTAAAAATAGAGGGACAATTATTCATCTCTTGACAATCAATCAATCAATCAATCAATCAATGTGACTGATATAGCACCTCTTCAGGAAATCTACTCGAAGGTGCTCCCAGTGAAATCTTCTATGTCCTTGTTACCTGATTCACTGATGGGTCTGGTATAGAACTCCGGTTACCCCCTCCCTCACCCTCGGCCACTGGGTCAGATCCTACATGTATGGGTCTATCTCTGGGGTGGGAGGATAGATTGGTCGGGTGAGGAGGGGAGATGCAGAGCCATACGGAGCTATAATTGTGCCCTGTGCCTAGCATCAATCTGTCGCCCCACATTTTGAAAATAGTGTATTTTGTGGAATTGTAAGTTATCCCATCCTGAAATTTGCGCCCTTTCCACATTTGCGCCCTGGGCCTGCGCCCCACTCCCCCCTCGGTACGGCCCTGGGGGGATGTAGCAGGAGAGATGCTGTTTGTGTTTTGGTCATTCTGGAGTGTGGTATTGACTGTCTTGACCCTGCCGTCCATCCGGGCACTGCTTTTGAGTTGCATCCATTTGGGTAGGGTTATTACAGAGGGCAGATAGGTAGACTGAGTAACTTCTGAACTGCTTCTGAACCCCAGTGATGTTTGGTGGGTATTCTGACCCTTAATGACGGTGTTTGCAGAATAGCATCGAAATCTTAACCGTTTGTTAGCATGCTATATATGTCGTATTACATTAAATAGGTTTTAATCCATTCAGAAGACTCTTAATTGATTTATTGATGCATGCTACTAACATTTGGATAGTACTTCTTGCTTACTGTTGTTGCTGTTGGAATGTCGCCATTCTTTGACCTGGATTCATTCAGATGAAAATGCTCTGAATCCTTGAAAGTTAAGGGAGCTTGACTTTTCACATGCAATGAAGCCCAATTGTTCTGATTTGGTGAAAATTAATTCCTTGTAAAGCTTAATGGAGTTGCTGATTATGATATGACTTAAAATTTGTAAACTTCAACTTTCTTTTCCTTGAGTTAAGCTTACCAAACTACAAGGATCGAGACACGTCTTCTTGCTTTCTCAATTTTCTTTATTCACAACATAAAATACAGTGCCTAAACTACTGTACACAACATAAAACGACCGTCCGTATCCTTCCGAAGTCATAGCAGCAACTGTTTTTACTACGAGCAATCAAACGTCTTATTAATACCTTCTATCTGCCACCTCATTCGCCCCTAACAGCCCTTCCAAACACCACCACCTGCTTGCGCCCCAAGTGTCTAAATCAACATTGGCTGACAAAATTATTAATAATATTATTATGCACCGAGTCACTGACCCCATTACCTCTGGCAGCGAGCGTACTCTGCCAATTCCGATATTACAGACCATTAGTCCATTACTAGTTACTACCTATGTAAATATGGTAGGGGGCTATGCCATCTGGATGTACTTTGTGAATTAAACGAATTGTATGTATGCATGTATGTATGTATGTATGTTTTTATGTATGTATGCATGCATGCATGCGTGGGTGCATGGATGCATGTATGTATGTATGTATTAATTTATTAAATGGCACAATCTAATGTGACCACACATCAATCGATGGCCATGAGCAATTGTGAGTCGGGAAAGGAACCTCGACCCCCTCACCCGTCATTGTCTTTGTCTTACATGGTTGGCACTCGACCAATCACGTTGTTGCTTTTAGAATGTTTCACAGTTAATTTGTGAATAATTAGAAAGGCAAGTTAATCAGCTGAAGATCATGGAGTTTCTGACTGGAATATTTGGCTGATGTTCATCCAGTGTAGCAGTGTTCAATGGCTGTTCAGTTCAATCTCATAATCGTAATCTCCAAATTTCTAAAGCGCCACTTAAAAGCTAAGCGCAGGGCACTAGTTTATTCACGAGCGCTGCATCAAGTAAGAGGGGTTGTCCAAAGGATAGTCCGTGGTAGAGCATAGTGGGGTTTCCAAGAGGTCAGCGTAGGCAAAGTAGCTGTTAAGGGGGGGTCGTTTTGTTCGAAGATTGATAGGTGGACTATCAAGTAAGGAGTCTGGGTAAGAATTCTTGCAAAGGTGAGAAAATTTAATTGTGACTAAGGAGGTAGTCAGTCATCTTGGTGACAACTTTGTTGAAAGCATTCTGAAGACACACTTTATTTGTTGTTTCCTATGGCCATTCATTCTAACATTTATATATGATCTCTGTGAGTTAGTTAGTTACTGTCTGATCGACAGCTTCCTTACTTACTCTCTTTAATTCACTCCCTTAATTCGTTCATCGCTTCAATGTCTCGTTCATTCGCTCGCTCACTCTTCAGTCGCTTGTTCAACCATTTCTCATTTTCGCCTATTTCTATTTCGTTTCGTCTGGTTCCGTGGAAGTTTAATTATGATCGTGTCGTTCTGTATTCGTCGATGTCGGTTGAATGCTCAATGAAGTTTTTCTGCTGTTTGATGAGATGATGTTGTTATCTCGTCAGCCAGCCATCACCCGGTCTAGTCTCCTCTGCTGTAAGTTATCTATCAGTCTAAGACGGAAGTGTTCAGCTAATAGCCTTTGCACATAACTCGTTAAGATAACGACATTCCCGTTTACTGTGTCGCATCTGGTATCAGAGGATTGCGTCTGTCTGCTTATGACCTCCTCCTGGCTTTGTCTTTGGCAAGAACATCGTTTGGTCTGTCAGGCAAATAGTAAAACTTTGTGGAGAAAATTAGAATTTGCTTATAATTATGCCGTGTAAAGTCGGTTTGGTGTGTGGGGGTAATCGCTGATTTTAAGAAGAATATGTTGTTTGTCCATGTACTGACTGTTCTTTCCACTCATTCGTAAGTTTTGACAGTAGAAGCCCAGACATACTTTTCGGTTTAATCTTATCTGAGAAGGAATTTCCTGGGTCTACTTTTCAGGCAGACATTCGCCAAAGACTATCTCTGCCGTTATGTTGCAGAAAACAATATTCTAAATCTAAGGAGAGCCTAGATAAAAATTGCATTTGCTTTGTGCCTTCCAGAAGAACAGTCTTCCTACCACTCGAGGGTCTTTCCTTCGTATGTGCCAACGCTACACGATTCCCAATCGAGACTTATATCTCCAGTCAGTGATGATTTAATATGTTTCTCAAGTACCTGTAATTTCCTCTCATCGGATATATCCGGTAAAGGTACTAACTACACAGCTCACAGCTTTGCTCCATAAGATATAAAGGGTCGCAGGATAGTCTAGTAGGCGTATATATAGTTGGCTTGGTGGTCTATCAATCTAGAGGTCAGAGGTTCAGATATGTACCAGGGAGAGAATCTTAACCTATAATGAGTACACTGGCCGCACACTTTTATGTGGAAAAATGAGAAAGCGAGGAAGAGCACTGGCCACCCGTCCTCATATATGCCGAGGCTAAGAAAATTAGAAAATGGAGTCGTACACACTACATTTCTTCTGGCTATAGCGCGAAGTTCCGCGAACCAGCATTTCTTTGAAATGAGAAGAATGTGGTCTTAATTGGATTCTTCTTCAGTGGTGAACCCGTCATTTAGATCATCTGTAGTCGAGTATTAATTTGTTGTTAGTCCCATGTAATTGACGAAATATTTATGATGGAGACTTCTTGGATGTCAGACGACTTCACTCATCAATGCGTGAGTCCTCAATTGATGATGAGCCTTGAAGTCTTTCTTGATGTGAATAGCTGTCGCGAGAGAGGGAGACAGACAGAGAGAGAGAGAGAGAGAGAAAGTGAGTGAGAGAGACAGACGGACAGAGAGAGAGAGAAAGTGAGTGAGAGAGACAGACAGAGAGAGATTAAGTGAAGCAAGCGATTGCTAATGGATGAATATTTTATGTTTCGTACGCAAAGCACAGACTAGTTTTCTATTAGTATTCATGGCTCTGAGAGTGGATACATTGGTTTTGAGATTATGTGGCTAAAGTGATTTGCCGACGTAGGATTGAATTGCAGTCTTTCCGCCGTCATCGCGTCATCCAACTCCGTGTGCCTCCCTCTGTAACTGGATTCGATGTTAGTTTTACATAAAATTCTGGGTTTCTGGAGAGCTTCTCAGATTTGTCGTTGAAGTCCACTCTTCCTCGTGTGTCTTGTATGCATGTGGTTACAACTGCTAACCTGTTAGTATTAGGCCTACTCTGCGACCTCCAATGTTTTAGCTGAGACTCGCACAACGAAGTTACTTTCAATGTAAGGAATGTCAGAAATCGAGTAATGTTGGATGGCTCTTGTTTTGTTTATTCTCTCCTCGAAAGGTCCTTTCGGCTGTTTCTGCAATTCGTTCACAAAGACTTTTTATGTCGGAACCTCTTGACGATCTCAGACTCGCTCCAGGCAGCCTCGGGGAAAGACAAGAGATTTCAAGTGTGTGGTTGGCTGAGAGGTCGGTCCCTTTATCCACGCACCATAAGGCTGAAGACAGTCGATGATTTCCATATATTTAAATTAAGGC
The DNA here is from genome assembly GCA_959347315.1 of Bimastos eiseni. Lineage (NCBI taxonomy): Eukaryota > Metazoa > Annelida > Clitellata > Crassiclitellata > Lumbricidae > Bimastos > Bimastos eiseni. The sequence goes on from OY365819.1 coordinate 20,531,133, forward strand.
ATAACCGAGTAGAAAATTTCCACCGAGTACAGAATCAGAGTATTAGGATGAACAACTTGCCGGATCCGTGTAAGAACCAAATAGTAGCGGCAAATCTTGCTAGCGGCAGCGAGCACAATCCATAGGCAAAGCGCAGTTAACCTGCCACGTGCACAACTAATGGATAACTATGCAGAGTCTATAGCAATGTCCTTCATATAGCATATCGTCAGACTCTAGGCTATAACAATATATTTATTATTTAATAACTTTATTTGTGAGAAAAGTAAAACCTTGTTATAAAATGTGAAATAAGAAATTACCAATGACGTCTTTACTATCTAATGTTTACCGGAGAGTGGGTGGAGCCAATTCAAGTGGGAAAATTACTGATTTGGTTGCCACCTGGGGAATGCAACCAAAAGAAATTAAAATATATAAATTGACATCATTATTTTAAATAAAATTCAATGGAATGTTAAGTTCTTGTTTAGTTAATCAATAACTTATAAGTAAGTCCGTTAGTCCTAAATCTATTTGATGAAAAAATATTATTTTATGAAAAAAATTATTTTATCAAAAAAAGTTATTTTTTAGCCATTTGCGGGTGTAACAATTGCCGAGGCGAATACTTTCGAATAGTCCAATATCAGGCCGAAGCGAATGTCCGAGGCGATTTCCGGTTATGCCCTAATTGAAATGATTTTCGTACTTTAAATGGTATGAACTCCTTTACCATACGTTTACCTTCCTCTGGCTTACCGGATGCGTATTGCATCTCTCTGTGGTATACCATAGGGTTTGGAATGACCTGTCTCTGCAATTACGTCCGTTTCGGAAATCATGCAGTGGTACATTTTATGATCATTTGAGGACTTATCTTTTGGTCCGGGCTGGAGTTGCAGATGCTTTTAAGTAGCCACCTTAAAGGGCGCTTTATAAATTTCTGAATGAATGAATGAATTTGACCGAGATCTCAATTCATGTGCCTTATGTGATTGGTCGTAGGCATGGTGGCCGATTGGTTGGAGCGGTCAGCCCGTAACGCGGAGAGTGCGGGTTCGACCCTTGTCCGAGGAGTCACCGTGTAGGGCCTTGAGCAAGTGATTCGCACACAATTGCTATGCATTACAACTGCAGTTGCGCCGTCGAGGCATGTGTGCATTTTCTGAACTAAATTGTAAGAAGGGCGACATCAAACTACAGTTGTAGGCCTATTGTATTGTCGGCCTAATCTTTAAGCTAGCGTGTTTTCTCCGATTTGACCTGGGACGAATATATTAGTCCTAGAGTTTACTTAATTCTTAGTTCATATTTAGGCCTACAGTCTTTGTATTTTGATGTTTGCTTTTTCTTAATCATATTTTTACGGTGCTTGTAAGGCTTCTTTGAAGTTGCTCCCTATATAGTTAAATTGACGATGCTCCGGAATATCTTCTAATTACAACTGCGCGACCATTAATTTTGCGAACTGTCGCTTGTCGATATTGCCCAGCAGCACCCGATGCATTCGGTTTTCCCCGTCGCCACTCGGGATACTCGATCGTAACCATCCTTGTCTTTCCGACGTTGTTTCGTTGCTCTCTCCCAGGAGGCGTCGATGTCTTATGCCTGGCACGGACGAGTCCTCCTTGTGCAGCGGCGTCTAATCCACTTGTCTCTGGTTCATGTCCCTTCTCCTCCCATCGTATGGTCATCTCCTTCCAACCCAGCCAACCAGCGCTTAAGCCAATCGTTTTCATTTAGCCTGGCATTAGTTGGGCAGTGGCGCCGTCGCTCTGTTCCCGTCCAGTCAGGGCGTCGTCTGGTTGTAATCTGGCATTCGGGGAACGAGTTTAAATTGCAAATTGCGTCCTGACCAGCAGCGGCGTTGACTGTCGAGCAGCAATTGCCCTCTAGGATGGATTGTCTAATGACAGCGCAGTTGTTGGCGTCCATCTTATCTTGCTGTTTTTCCCCAGACTCTGTTTAACGTATTTTAAAAGCACATCGCATTCATGGATTCTTCTGTCTTATCTTGCAATTCGTGAAGATGAATTGGGGTTAGTTTAAATGCTTGCGCGACTAGCAGTTTGTATTTGCCTGTCCAAGAAGCATGCGAACACTCTGATTACAGTGCTAACGATAAATTGGTGGTTCGAGTCCATGTAATAAAAGTAATAATAATAATCATCATAATCATGATGATGATCATCATCATCATGATCAATATCATTGTCTTCATCATCATAGCCGTCATCATCATTCTCGTCGCTGCATTCAGAATCTTTATAATCGTTACCATTATCATCATCTTTATCTTCATCATCATTATTATCATCACAATTATTATTATTTTTCTCATCACTGTCATCATCACCAGAGTCATCAGAGTTATTATCATTACTTATTGTCATCAGTATGTGGAATCAATTGTTTAGTGTATCCTGTCCATTGTCTTTTGTCCATTGTTTCCCTTTGGTTATGTCCAGTTTTATTTAATAGTCTTTATATATCCAATGTCAATTATTTCTAGTCAGAAGATGATTCTCTTTGTCTCTTTCTTTCCAATGAGGAAGGAGTGCATTCTGTTGGCCTTTTGATTTTCTTCTGTCTACATAACCTCACAATATATATATTTATATATGTGTATGTATATATATATATATATATATATGTATATATATATATATATATATATATGGCCACCATTGAAATAATCAATATATCCAGCAGAGCTTTTATCCTATTGTATTTTGTTTCTATTCTGTTTCTTTATTTCATATCATAAGTAAGGCTGTCAACAAATTTTTAAATCACGACCCAGGTACCCGTCGACCCGCAGAGCAGGTACCAGTGTACCTGACCGCGCGAACATTTTGTTAAGAAATGTAGGAACGTGCATATTTTTACAGAATGTTGTGCACCCAAGAACTGATTTCATTGCCCTGGGAATCAGCCTCGGGCGAGTACCCAGGTATCCGCTGACAGCCCTAGTCATAAGGAAGGTTGATTCATATTTAGCTTAAAGATTCTCAATTGCAACAGTTAGTTCAATTTGGAATTGGGGTGTCCCTGCTGTCAAGTTTATTGGGTGAATGGCTTCTGAAGTGGTGAGGTTGGAGTGTATGTGACACCGTCACACCGTATTGGGTGGGGTTGGTGAAATAGGTGGGAGTGTAGGTGACACCGTATTGGGTGGGGTTGGTGACACAGGTGGGAGTGTAGGTGACACCGTATTGGGTGGGGTTGGTGACACAGGTGGGAGTGTAGGTGACACCGTATTGGGTGGGGTTGGTGACACAGGTGGGAGTGTAGGTGACACCGTATTGGGTGGGGTTGGTGACACAGGTGGGTCTTTTGTTGATTGTTAGTGATGATGATAGCTTCAAGAATTCGCAGGATGATAGTTAGACAGAAGTTGCATTCTAATTATCAGATAGTCACGTATTTTCCTGATGATGAAAGGTATTTCTCATGCTTAGGTTCAACTGGTGCACTCCGTAGGCTCACCAAACGGACAGAGAGCAGGCTGGAGACTTGCAAAGAGAGAGACAGACAAGCAGCCACTCAAATAGACTGGCAAGCAGACAGAATATACCTGAAGCCAGAAGCGTATATAATGAATTAATGAAACTTAGTCTAATTAGTGCCTCTTTAAGAAATCTACCGCTCTAGCCTACTTGTTGTTAATTGTCAATTCAACCAATGTTAAAACAGTTAGCAAAGCAGTGCACAGTAAGCTGAAAGAGTCACCAATGGTTGTCCCATGCACAAACGTATAACCTGACAGACCAACAGACGGACATGCAAAGAAACATTGAAAAAGGCTCACAGACAGACGGTATATACAGAAGATGTCATGAGGCCAGGTATACAGACATGAGCCTGAAGCTAGTCAGCAGTGTTTCCACCGAAAGACCGAGTGTATATTTAGCCAGGAGCCAAAGCAACAAATCAGAGAAGCAAGTAATTGATTTAAAGCGACATCCTTCTCCTCCTCCCCTCCTTCTCCTCCTCCTCCTCTTCTCCTCTCCTCCTCCAGTCTTGTATCTGTCGTTATCTTGTCATTGCCACAGTATTGACAGTAAAATCATCAGCTTGGGCAATGAAGACGCACTACAAAGAGACAGCCTTAGGAGGTCGACCGACCGACCGACGGGTCTTCTTCAGGTCTTCATTGGAAGGGACAGTCATCGTGTCTGGCCATAGGACAGATGCCGTTCAGTCTATGATATGTGTGTCTATAGATTAGTCACAGCGAGAACTACGTGCCTCGTGTACGCCAATCAGTGTTCTCGTTTGACCTGCAGACCACCGCGTTCTCAGTCTACGTCATGTTTGTTGATCGTGTGGAAGTGTCGTAGAATCGTCATAGTTCATTCGGGTATCTATCTGCTCAATGGGTCTCTGGGGTTGGGCTGCTAGTTGCAGTTTAACGACACTGTGATAGCAAAATCATTAGCGTTGCCCGCCTTCTCTATCCTGGCTTGGGACTGGCACTGTCATGGTGCGAACAGTTCGGGGTGGGGTTCAACTGATATATAGCAAACTTATATAGCAAATTGTTTTTGAAGGGTACACGAAGGGATCAAAAACGTTAAGACGAAATTGGACAGACTGACAGACGAAAAAAAATGAATGATAATATAACTGAAACAGAATTTAATGTGTTTACACAAACACACATTGACTCCATAAAAACAGTTGGAGAATAAAACAATGCCTATTCATCATTACCTCATCATTGTCTTTCTGCGGGAGGAGTGATTATTGAATACACTGAATTGATTTTGTCTTGGTTGTCAATTAGTTCAACAGTTATCTCTTCTTGTCTGTCTGTCGATCTGTCTGTATGTCTGTTCGTTCGTCCGCCTGTGTGTCTGTCTGTCCATCCTTATGTTTGACAGTTTGTCTGTCTCTCTGTCTGTCTCTGTCTGTCTCTGTCTGTCTCCGTCTGTCCGTCCGTCTGTTCGTCCATTCATCTGTCTGTCTGTCTGTATGTCCGTCCGTCTGTCCATTCGTCTGTCTGTTATTGTTCTGTTTATTCAGTGTGGCCTTGTAGTGAAGACCGGTTGTGTGCTAATGATGTTTGCTCATTTCATTAATCACTTAATCAATTCAGACCCATTAAGTCAGAGGCTGTCTGTTGGACTGGCACTGGACGTGCTATAATAGGCTGAGTCCCTGCATCTAGACTTTGCTGCTGCTGCTGATGATGATGATGCTGGGGAAGATTTAGAAAGGGATGCAGCTATATATATATGTCATTGGTTGCCAGTTGAGTACTTGATAAGAGCTTCTGACCTGCATCCAATGGTGGGTTAATCAATACGTTAATTATTGATTGTTTGTTTTGACTATTATGAGGTGGATGCTGGTAATAAACAACTGCCTGCTGCTTATTGTTATTGCATTTGTAAAATAACTATAATTATTATCATTTCCTTTTGATGTTAATTGTTGTGCAACCAATGTTTGAAATCCCTTTTACACGAGTTATCACAAGTTGTGGTTTCATTTCTGTATTGTCTAGATTACTGAGCCCACTTGTTCATGGTTTGAGCTGAGTTTTCCATGGAATCTACCGCAGTTTCATAGTATAGTTGGTTGTACTTAAATTCCTTGTCCCTTACTGACCAAACTTTGTTAAACTGTGTGCGTATCTCTTTCTCAGGTTTCGATAACTTCATTGATGCTTGGTTTCTCAGTGTTATGTGATAGGTGTTAACAATTGGCTGTTACCAGTGACAAGTCTGACACCAGTTATGGTGTCATTGCAATGGTTTTGTCCTGGTTATACTAACCATGTATGGAGAGTTACTGTTTGACTAGATACTTTTGGTTGATAATTATGGGTTTCTTTAACTAATTGTTTTAATAGAAATGTATTCATGTTTTGTTATTGTAAATAAGTGTATGCTCATAATGAAGTTGTGATAATATTTTACCATTTATTAGCTTGTGTAACTTTGATGCTATTTTGTTAAATTTTTAACATCAAGTGAATTTTGTGAAAATGTATCACAGTTTATTACTTATGCTAATGTTTTTGCCTTGATAGAATAACAGGAATGTTTTGATAACGTTCGAAACATATTCGTATTTAAACTTATTGTGGTTTCTGGAATAATTTCTGATATGCTTTGCTTGCAAGTTTGTCAAGTTGACTGTGCTAACATAGCTGTAACCATCAGACTGCTGCTGCATGACTATAGCTAGTGCTGCCATCTAATGAGTTGAATGGACAGGGTGACTACTACTTCTTACAGTGCTTGACAGTCCCCCGTTGAATGTGAAAGCAAGAGTGATTGGATCCAGCACGATACTCGTTGAATGGAAACCTCCGCAGCTGGTCAACGGCAACATTTCCGTGAGTATGAACTACTCAAACATTCTCGACACGGGGGAGGAGGGTGACTGGGGGGGAGAGCGTATAGGGTAATGGAGAATGCACTGGGGCGTAGAGCTGAGGAACCGAGTTCGAGATCCTTCTTTCGCTAGGCGGTGGCATTTGTTAAAATGGGGTGTATAACGTAATAGGCGCCTTGCATGGCTGCCGACGGTTTAATTCGACTCCTCTAATAATTGTAATAATTCGTCCATACTGTACTTGTAATTACATGTAGTGCAGTTTGTCAATTTTGGCAAAAATAATTATTAATATAAATCATTTCAAATAAAATTGACTTTATTGTTGAGCAAAGAGATCGCAATAAAACCAAAACTATGATTGAACCCATGCCTTAGCAGAGGTTGTCCGATTTCATCATTAAATATCACTTGAAGTAAGTTTAGGGCAATATTTGTTAACAACTAAGATCTATGATGGCAAATTTATTCCATCAATCAACCAATATTCATTTATTGAGACAAGTCGATACAGATGCAACTTGTTACATACATTGTTTTGCAGTAGTTGGCCTCTCATTCTGGAAGAAGCTTCATGCAATCTGCTCCATTGGCTTCTAATACTTTCTATTTCGTAAATACCATTCAGTTCGTCTGAGGGTTTTGTGACCTGCGGCGGTATTCACAAGACACAGTTAAGGTACTACGGTATTAGATCTTAATTCGGGGTTAGCTATACCCTGGCTAAAACTGACCCGTGGTAGCTATTCATGAGCGCGACATAGCCGGCGGAATAGTTAGTCTGGGTATAAGTACCGTATAACTATAGATGACGTGCTACTGCGCATGCGCGCAAGTGTTTTTGCACTACATGTATGATACTGCTAATACAGGAATGTTCACAAGCGTCTTGTGTTGTGTCTTGTGAATACCACCCCTGGATACGAACTTCTCTTTGACTGTCTATGTGGTTAAGGGATAACGATATTACAAAGCAACAGCTGAGCCTAGCTGCATTGTCCTAATTGATGATGAAGTCTGTTGATCCATAGTATATTATGAGTATGTTTTTTTTTAATTGCTGTCATGGAAAATGAAGGAAGAGGCAATTGGATGAGTTCAAAGAGAAAGAAGAGGAGACAATAGGCAAAGGACAAGGACATGGGCAGACGGAAGGAAACAGTTTGTATGTCGTATATTTGTAGGGTTACCGAGTCCAGTACAGTCTAGATGGAACTGCTCCAGGCACCCTGTGGCCTTCGAAGACAGTGGAGGGCAGGGAACAATTGGCCATCGCAGAGCTGCTTTATAACCAGACCTACCACATCCGGGTCTTGGCTTTTAATGAACTTGGCGATGGACCACAATCAGCCACCATAGAAGTCAAACTACGACAGCCACGTGAGTCCCTCCAGTTACAGGACTGTTTGCAACAACGGCCTTGGTATCAACCCATTAAAGAAATATGGTGCTCAATACGCTAACTGCCCATCAGGCAAAGAACTTGGTTTAAAATTCCTTGCTCAATAAACTGACTGCTCATCGAGCAAAGAATTAGGTTTAAAATTCTTCTGAAAGTTCATCGTTTACTAAAATCAATCAACCAATCTCTGCCCCTTGCTAACAGCAAATCTTGCACTTGAATCACTTAATCAGTGGATGTCTTGACTCACGCTGTGCATCACCCTGAAACATCTTGCAGCTCTGGATCTTCTTCGTAACTTTTCCATTCAAGGCCCAGTCTAATGTGTTCCGTCAGTTATCTAATATCCTTCTCTAATATCTTCTCCATTGCTTGACTTCTCGTATCTTCGACTTGTCGGGTTGATTACTAATTTGATTCTAATAGAGTACCTCTGATAATGAGCATTTCAGAACATCCAATTTCTTAGTGCTTTCATTATTTGTTAAGTTCTTTGAAGTCGTGATAATTGAAGATATGCTTTTTTGTGAATTTGTATATGTCTGTGGGAATGTGTAATATTGTGCGCGTGCCTGCGTGTGTGTGTATGTGTGCGTGGGTGTGTGCGTGATTATAGGGCTCTTTGCTCGTAGCCTGGTTCTTTTTTGAGCCGAATATGGGCACAACTGTGGCAAATCGAAAAACATCTGTGCAAACTGCCAAATGATTGATCGATTACTATACTGGCTGACTGATGGAATGAATGTCTTGCTCCTTCAGTTATTGATGGGTGATAAGTGTTTTGCTTAATTGCTAATTATGATTGGTGGTCATCTGAACAAAATGACCACTGAAAATGACCAATGACAACAAAATAACAGATCAGCCGATGAATATTTGAGATCTACACCCTATAACCTGGGTGTTGGTTAATTTGTTTTCCCGTGTTACGTGTAACTTAATTCTTTTTTTGATGATTGATGTCTAGTTTTTATACGATGAACTGGGGGACAAATGGTAGCCTTTATAGCAACATTATTTGCTCATTGCAATTTTTATATAAATAAATAACTTCACAAACTGCTACTTGCATCTACTGTGTTGATGGTTAGAGTTGGTATTATTTGCCAAGAGTAGTACTTTCATTATGTGAATGTTATATGACCTTGTTTAAAATCGATGCTATCACTTATACCTGAGACTAAAAGACTGATTCGTTAGAGTCCTATTGCCGACCTATTTCGTCTGTTTGCAGATACTGCTGATATCTAGCGTTGGTATATTTGCCAAGAGTACTTTCATTACGTGAGCTGCTGTATGACCTTGTTTAAAATTGATGATATTATTTATACCTTTTGTAAGCTACTGTGCCTTTTCTGGTAGTCTAATAAAGAATATTCTCACTTGCTTAGTTACCTACTTGATGGGTCTGCCATATCCGGCAGTCACTATGATCTAGTTTTTTAAGTAAACGTCCATTTAATGCAATGTTGTATTTATTGTTCTTCCAGTTCCTTGGGCTCCAGTTGAACTACAAGGAGAAGCCATATCCGCACACTCTATCCAGTTGTACTGGCTTCCAGGCAATGAAACGGCAGGTGCCAGCTACCACCTGGAGAGCTACGAGGTCTACTTCAACGACATTGACTACCGCCAGCACGTTCGTATCACAGTGTCACCACCAGTGAACTCATATGTGCTGGAAGACCTCACTCCGAATACGGTCTATTACATACGAGTTTCGGCCAAGGCGTCGGGCATCGAGGGCCCTAGCACACAGACCATTCAAGTCCAGACACATGAGTACAGTGAGTTTAGGATGATTGAGTTCTGCTTTGCGTTTGGCTTTGTTGACAATTAACTGCACTGATGCACGTCTTGAATGCACTGCACTTTTGCACTATTTAATAAGCCATTTATTAAACTCCCACTTTTTCCAGTTTTTTCTGTTTTCACAAGTTTGTTGGCTATGTGTTATTTACTTAACTGAAGTTTTATCATTAATTCTGTTAATTTAGGTTATTTGTTACTTTTATTCATGTTTTCATGGGTTTCTGTTGTATTGGGCTGTTTCTACACTGTGTTTTGTTTTTATCAGTTTCTTCAGCTGTTTGTTGTTTCCGTTGTATAGTATTAGTATTTCATCCTGGATGTTCAGCTATATATTAACATGTTTGTATGACAATGTATTAGCTTTCATCTACTTGTTTATTTTATTCTATCAGTTTCTTTAATAGGTTTCATCCCATGGTATTTCATCCTATTGTATTTCATCATATTGTATTTCATCCTATTGTATTTCATTCATCCTGTTGTATTTCATCCTATTGTATTTCATCCTATTGTATTTCATCCTATTGTATTTCATCCTATTGTATTTCATCCTATTGTATTTCATCCCATTGTATTTCATCCCATTGTATTTCATCCTATTGTATTTCATCCCATTGTATTTCATCCCATTGTATTTCATCCTATTGTATTTCATCCTATTGTGTTTCATCCTGGGTATAGCACTCGAATTGGAATTGACCTTCTCTAACCACGTGAAGACAGTGTGCAGAACATGCTTTTATTTTCTATATTCCACCTGTAATTGTTTACCAAAGTTGCTTCTCCCTGATGCATGCATGCATTCATGTTCTGTATGGTGGATCATGGTAATACCACTTATACTAATCTCCTCTTCTTCTCTCAGATTAATCAACTTCAACCAGTTTTAAACTCTGCAGCTTGGCCAATTGATTGAAGTATGCTCACACTTCTAGCTACGGTCGTGCCATCCTACCTTAGAGAGCTATGCATTCCAAACTAAGATTCCAAACTAAGATTCTCAAAGTCAACCAAATAGTAACCTTACAAACTGGCGAGCTCATGTTTAAACATCATAATGATCTACTTCCGTCTATCCTCTCCGATTACTTTACCCGCTCATCGCAAATTAATTCGTATGCTCTTTGAGCCTCCAACACCAATACCTTTAGGGCTACTTTTGCCGGTACATTCTCCCGAAAAGTTTCCATTAAATACACTGGACCAACAATCTGGAATAATTTGCCAATAATCCTCTGCCAAAAACCTAATATATGTGCATTCAAACAGAGTCTACGCACTTATCTGATTGATGATTGCTAAATAATAGTGTATAGCACCTCGCATTTAATGTACATCTTTCTTTTTTTCTCTCTCTTATTGTCTACTTAGTTAACTAGTTAAGTTCTACGGCTAATTATTTTATGTTATTATCCTAAACCAGCCGTCTGTACATGTTATGATTAAATGGGTAACCCGATTAGCAGGACAATTTGTCCCTTTAGGGTTTTCTGTTCCCTTGTTCCCAATACGATTGTGACTATGTTTATGTTTTCTTTGATTTATCTTGTAATGTTTTTGAGACCAATAAACAATATGGTTAATTTCCAGTGTCTTCATTATCTGGTTGTAATCTGATTGTTCCCCATTTGGTACCTTTAACATAGGCTTTGTAATGCCTCTCAGTCTGGGGAGGCTTCCTTGTAATATCCACCATAAACTTCTTCTATTTCTTGACTCTATTTTACAAGTGGTTGTTGACGATTTTCTTCAATCATGGTCTTGTGTAGTCAGAGCGGAAAATCTTTGATGAGTTTTCCCGTGGAGGTGCTATATAAATTAATAAAACTTACAGTTACACTTATAGTGTAACTCCGTGGCACAGTGGCTGATTGGTTAGAGCGGTCAGCCGGTAGCGTTCAGTTTGTGCTGAGCGCGCGGGTTCGAGCCTCGTCAGTCACTGTGTAGGGACCTGGAGCAAGTCCTTTGCACACCATTGCTCTGCAGTGCAAATGCAATTGCGCCGTTGAGGCGTGTGTATGCACTTCTAAGCAAAAGATGTTGGAAGAAGGGCGGTATCAAATTTCGATAATAATTATAGATGATCGAATTGACCTGTCATTATTTCGTATTCTTCCTTGGTTCATTTTATTATTTTATTTTCATATAATTGATATTCGTCATCTCTTTATGATTAAAGACTCCCAAGTTTTCTGAATTGGCTTCTGTTGTCAAATAAACTGCACTAATTTCTGAGTATGTTGCTTTTTGAAATATTATGATTTGTTTAGTCCATTTCAATTCTCTGCTATAAAAAGTGATTTCCATTTAGCCAAATACGTTTTTGCTAGGCTGAAGCATAAGAGAACGGAGGAATTCAATATGTTTTTTGTTCAGATTGAGACTGTGTACTTTGTATGAAAAATCTTACAGTACTTTAATTTAGGCTTATAGATATAGGAAAGTTTATAGAAATTATATTTTTACTTGGAGTAGAAGAAGAAAAGCAACAACTGATGTGGTCTAAATTTTAAGAGAGTCTCTTTGGTTGCATACTAAAACAATTTTTGAGATCAAGAAACATATTTTGGCCATAGTGGTGAACTTGAACTTTTAAAACAAAAATACTCCTTGTATAAATTTGTGCGGTAGGATATGGAGTTTAAGACGTTAGATGAAGTCTTTGAATTAAGTTTAATCAATTACCAAATCTTAGGGAAAATAGAGTCAAAGTGAGGACTCCCATTGGAGCAATCACATGTCCAATTGTTGCTTTTATAACATTTCATTTGTTTAACTAAATGAATTGAAGATACTTTTGATCAGTTCCATGTGGATGGTCCAGCAGTTATTATTTATTTAGAACTCTCTCTCATGCTGCTTGTTAACACAATCTATGCACAATTTCTTTGACTTCCCATTTGGATATTTTGCTTAAGTAACATCTTTTGACTGAGAGAGAAAGAGAGCAAAAGGCCGGATTTCCCTAATTAACTAAGATAAAAAGTCTCTTTTAAATTGCATTCAAAATTTGAGATAATTTGGGGAGAAATTATTTTTGAAGCAGAGAATTGTCGTTTGAGGACTGCTTTTTTATTTCTGCCTGCGTTCGCTTTGTTTGTTTTCTCACGTCCAGTCCCAACTGCACCGCCACAGGATGTTAGGGGTAGGGCTCGTGACTCCACTTCCATCGAATTGACCTGGAAACCGCCACCAATGGCGCAGCAGAATGGCCGAATTATCGAGTACAAGGTGTTCTATGTCGACGCAAATATCCTTCGCGGTCGACTGGAGGCTTCGGTTGTGGCCAGGCAAGAGACGTCCTGTTTGCTCGTGGGCCTCCGCAAGTGGACCCCCTACAAGATATGGGTGACGGCATCCACGCAAGTGGGAGATGGACCCACGTCCGATACTATCCTGGTCCACACGCAAGAGGACGGTATGTCCACTGGAGAACTTCTGTCGTTTATGTCTAGGGTCAAGCGGTCTCACCCTTGACGTTTTTCTTTCCAATGGCAGGCCACTTGGACAACTTAGAGTCTTGTGTTTGTTGCTTGCGTTACTGATTGGTTCTCGTTTGATTGATCTGATTGCTTGAGGAGAAATTCTCTTTCATTTGATTGGCTTCCTCGTCAGTTGTTGTCAGTTGTTCCGATCACTCTATTCCATCTGATTGATTGCTAGTTCGATTCAGTTTGATGAGTATTGAAATTGCTGACATCCTTTTCTCTCATTGTCTGTCTATTTGTCTGCCTGTTTGTCTGTCTTCCTGCCTACATGTCTGTCTGTCTGTCTGTCTGTGTCTGTCTGTCTGTACCTTTCTGTCTGTATGAATGTCTGAATGTCTATGTTTCTTGGTTTTTTTAAATTTAATTTTAACCAGTTAGCTGACTGATTAAGAGTGCACCATAATTAGCTAAGGTTGTGGGTTCACCATAGTCGATTGGTTTGAGCACTGGACCAGTAACACAGGGGGGTACAGGGTCAAATTTGCCCAGAGACGGATATTGTGTAGGAACCGTGAGCAAAACCTCCTCTCATAACTGCTCTGTGTTATCGATTAGTGCATGGCCGTTGCATTTAATTGTATTTGTATTGTATTTATGGACCTCTAGAGTGCCTCTCATATCAATAGCTATTCAGAGGGACTCTCAGTACAAAAAACCCAACGAGAGGTCTTGAGAGTGCCCAGGCAGAGACAGAAGTGTCCCAGTTAAGATCATAGGGTGAGAAGTAGAAGAAAAAAACATTTAAATGCACAAAGGTCCAAACATATGATTTGCAAATAATGTTTATAGTGCCAGCAATTTCTTAATATTATATAAATATATTGGCTAAAAAATAGATTTATTTATATGTCTAATTTTGTCTATGTATATCTGTACTTATGTTGACATGTCTTTGCATGGTTCAATGATAGTTGTAATTACTATAATTGAAAGGAATGAATAATTAATGAAATCAATGGATAGGTTTGTTGTTGAGGTGCCTGTTATAATCATGGTTGTGTCTGACCATAGTGCCTGGTGAGCCACAGAAGGTGCGCCTCCAGCCTATCAACTCAACGACCCTGACGGTGTCCTGGCTGCCTCCTTCTGACACGGATCTGAATGGAATCCTCAAAGGATACCAGCTCAGATACTCTGCCATTAACGAGTCGAATGAGCCACTGTCGCCGCCAGAGCATATCAACGTCACGCTCTATCGCACTGAGCTGAACCTCACCGGACTTCAACCAAACACCTTATACGTCATTCAAGTGGCTGCATACACTCAGCCGGGTCTTGGAGAATTCAGCAAACCCAAGAAGATCCGAACGAAAGGCTCTGGTAGGCAGACGAGGCTCTGACTGGCATTATAGTGTACAGTGGTGAATGATATTATGTACTCAGGCATTTATATAGCACCTCAATTCTTCAAATGGGTCCGATAAGCAAGGTTGTTACATGAGACTTTGACCATAAGAGTGCATAGAAAGTGACTGGGAAGCCAGTGCAGCTTGTCGTTAAAGTGTGGTATTATGATGATTATAGATGTTGAGTCGGTAGACGTGGAAATGATGATGATGTGACAATGACAACAGCGATTTGATGATGATGATGATGACGATCAACATAATGGTGATGCTGTTATTTCTTGTGATGGTGTTGGTGACGGCTGTGGTGGTGTTGGCAATTATCATTACCTGTCTTGCATTGTAGTTCCCAGTGCTCCCAAGGGCCTGCAATTGATGTTGGCTTCAGAGGATCCTCCAGCCGTCTCCGTTATGTGGCAGGCTCCACGCTTCATCTACGGCATTCTGGAAGGATACAGACTGACGTTTGGAATCTCCGGTGAAAAGGAGTTGGAAGAAAAACGCTTGGATGCTGAGAAATTCCGGTTAACGACCGGATATCTGGGTACCTATAAGTTGTTTTCTCATTGTACCAGATAATGCTGGAATTGTGTTAGACTTTAATGGTGAAATTTGTGTTGTTCTTGTTGGCTGATGGAGAGGTAAAGAGTTTTTAAATTGGATTATTTTGGTGATGCTAAATTAAATGACAAACTTAGTAGAACATATTTCGATAGGTCTATTAGACTTACGGAAATGTTTAGCATAATTCTGTTTAATATCCGTAATTCTGTGATGAGATTTTGTAGAAGAATTTATTGAACTGGATTCTGTCTGTGATTTCAGAGAGAGGGGTGGAGTATGTATTCCGCTTATCTGCAAAGAATAGTGTTGACTATGGTGAACAAGCGGTGGAAACTATAACTACCCCAGACGGAAGTGAGTTACATCATCTCTGTCCTCCGCATCCTCCTCCGTATCCTCGTCCATCTGGTGCCGCTGCAGGCATGATGATGTCTTTCACCGACACTGGCAAAGACGCGAACTGTTTTCCTGCTCCCAGTCTTTCTCTTTTAGATTTGGTTCATGTAATGCAGTTTGAAGTATGCGCCGAATATAACGAGCGATGGTTCTGTAATGTTTGTTTTATTTTGGTGGTGTTGCTGGTTTCGGATTTCTTATGCACTTATTTCTGCACCATTGATGCCATTTTGTCATTCTGTGTGTGTTTGCAGTCTGTTCATAGTACATAGTACATGCCTAAGTGTTTACACAATTTGGGATTTTCTTGTTCTGTCTAATTTGCAAATATGTTGTGTGTAGGTGGATTTTATGATTTTTGGTGCATTGAAACAAAATAGCAGATCGACTGATGAATATTTGAGAGCTATACCCAATGACCTGGGTGTTGGTTTATTTCTTTTCCCGTGTTTCGTGTAACTTGATTCTTTTTTCAGGTTGCAGATGTTTGAAGGTTGCAGGGTATATGAGGTCGATGAGGGTCAATCAATTTCAGAGGCTTAGTCAGGAAAGAAATTTGTTTGGGCTGATGGCTTTTAGGGGAGGGGTTTCATTGGACATGGTCATATTCTTCTACAGTCTTGATTTTTTACATCAGTTATTTTTATTTCAGAAGTTTGAACCCATAAAATCACCGCTTGATAACGGCCACAGTCGACGTTATGTGTTGTGCCTGTCAGATGAAGCTCTTATTTGTTTTACTTTAATTTATAAATTTATGTTATTTATTTGTGTATTATGTGTGTGAACTTGTATTATACAGTTTTCATTCAATTGTTTAAAGCATGTTCCTTTAAATGTTCTTACCTATAAGAAAGGAGGTGGGGCCACAGGTCCTAAGGACCAGTTCTTGGTTGCCTACCTTCTCAATCCCACCTCTAATTACTAGCACACCTTGACCAGGTAACAGCACTTAATGGCACGGAGCCATTAGATATGCTCCAAAGAACCCATTGTCCTCATCCTTTGTTGTCTTTTTATGGACAGTTCCTGCAGGGGCTCCACAGAACTTCACCGCAATTGGCATCAGTTCGTCGAGTGTTCGTCTTCAATGGGATCCACCGGCGAAAAAGCATCGCAACGGAGAGATCGTCCTCTACGAAATCCTCTACCACCAGAGGATCAATCCAGCAGACGATTCCCCAATGAACACCACCGACACGTCGCTGATTGTTGAAGGTCTCGAGCCGACCACAGATTACATCTTTCAGATTCGTGCCTACACCAGCAAAGGACCCGGACCGTGGAGCAACCAGCTGCCATTCCGAACGTTTGGACAACGTGGGTTCCGTGTTATTTCTAGGCGGACAGGTGGCCAAGACGCTAATGCATTTGCGTTTTCGACAAAAGTGGATTTAAAAATTGATCCTTGATGTATAGTTGCTAAATGTAGCAGTTTAAGGGTTTAACCCTTACCACTCCTGAGGCCGCTGTGAGCGGCCAATTTTAATGCGTTTGATATAATAATTGGAGGGTTAACAGTTAAGCTAGTGTGTGTTAAAACTGTGTATGTTCTCATTGGAACAGCTCACCTAAGGGCTTTATCTTTTGCTTCAGGCTTCTCATTTGAATGAAGGTCAATATTCTCATGTGTCACAAAAAGCGATGTCTCAGTTAAGCTTCTTATTTGCTACCATAATCCTCTCATCATTTGTGTGAAATTCAGACGTGATATCGGCTCCAACGAATGTCCAGCTACGCCGGGTCACGCCGACCGCCCTTGAAGTGACCTGGGATCCTCCACCCTATCATATCATCATCACCAATTACCGTGTCTACTATAGTGTCGTGGTAATACCCGACATGTCTCGCTGGCGCAGCATCGAGGTTGGGCCGTACACGAGGGCCGACATCCCTAATCTTGAAGCTCACACCGTCTATGCGGTCCGAGTTCAGGCAAAGGTCAACGACGGAAGATATGGAAACTACTCAGAGATTGCCTACTCTAATATACTGGAACATGGTTAGGATACTGTTAACAGATGACAGATTCTTTAATTGAATTGAATGTGGTACATATTTTACCCTTTGCTTAGTACTACCATCTCACATTAAATATATTATGTTAGCTTGGTATTACCATGAACCACCATGAACTTCATCATTCATTGATTCATTTTAACATTTATATAGCACCCCCTCAAGAAGTCTACTCAGAGGTTCTCCCAGTCCTACCACAATGATACAAATCAGTCTCAAGCAACTTGTAAAACAAAAGCGCAATACCCCTTGCAGCAGTCGCATTGCTAAAGGGAGTGCGTTCCAGGTGGAAGGGCTAACAACTTAGAAGGCAAGGCTATGGTTGGTATCTATGTATATTGATCGAGGTGCTTGCACTGTACACCAGAAGCTCACCAGACGAAGAATGAATGATCATACTGGGATGCCATGAAAATACTTTGGAGTAAAGCAAAAAGTGGAAATAAGTTAAGGAACAGCTGAGATGGAAAATTTCAATTCTCAAATGTTTGTACAAATGGAAAACGATTAAGAATGATGATAAAAATCTTTTCGTTAGTATGTTTATATGTTTATGAGTTTGTTGGGTGCTTGACCACAAAAACTAATTTTGGATTGAAACAAACAACATTAGTATCAATAATGGAAAATAATGTATGGATAATGCTGTCTGGAATGTATTAAGAGCTTAATGCTATTTTTAACCGCAGCATACACTTCCTAGTGAATGTATGAACTTGTTAATCTTATGGGGTAGCGGGTAGTATTAAGACGAATTATATAGCACTGTACTGGGCCTGTGCCTGAAGAAAAGTACAGTATATGAATTGAAATAAGTTGAAGTTGCAGAAGGATTGCAAGAGTGTATTTTATTTAAGTTGTGATGGTGTTTTAAATGTCCTTCTAATATTTTGGTAAACTCTATTTTGAGCTGTGAAGGTTAGCTACTATTGTTGATAGGTTGGTGACGATACTGATTCTGGATGTGTTCATTATGTATGGGCTGTTTGAAGACGTATATATTTCTCTTTTGCAGACCATGCCGATATGGTGAAGGAATTTCATGTAACCGTTCAGAATCCGCGATCACTTGTGCTTGAATGGAAACCTCCAAGAAAACCAGGAGTCTTCCGATATCTCGTAAGTCCGTCCTTGTCTCAAATCATGGCAGCCTTTAGCATATAAATTAATGAAGATAAAATATAGATACAGTGTATATCATAAAATGTAGATACAGTGTATATCATAAATGTATGAGTTAGAACTGTTCCGAATCTTCGTAATGTACTATATGAAATATGCTTCTCTGTGTTGTTACCTTGTGATCCAAATGCTTGTTGAACAGTTTTAAATTAATAGGACCTACAATTCCCATTTGCTTAGGCCGATTACCAGCTTTACACAGGCCTGCAAATCTGGAGTGAGGGTGTAGAGTAATGGTAAACCGAGGATCCAATTTCGATATCTGTATCCCCAGTAAGCCTTGTGCGAGTGTGGCGAGGTGCAGACATTGTTCCACATAGTGGAGGACTGCGCAATAACAAGACTTCTGGGCGGTCTCCGGGCCCTTCACAGGGTCGAGGAAGCTGGAAAGGCCTGGCTCAGCAAGCCAAGCATTCACAAATAATAATAGTAAGGTTGACTATTCCAACTTCAGCTAGGTGGTGGCATTGGTTAAATTAGACATATAATGTGATGGGTGCCTTGCATGGCTAACGACAGTTGAATTTGAGTTCTGTAATAACTTGTCATTATCCGTACTTGTTGTCATACTTCGGGTTATCGGTTTGAAATTAAACAAGAATTATTATTATTATTATTATTTGCCATGAACACAGATTTTGAGTCTATGTGTTTTTAAAGCTTTATCCATCCACACTGATTTTCCCCTAGTTGTGTGAGGTAAGAAATGCCTGGTGCTATATAAGTTTCAGATTGTTAATTGATATATTAGACCCATCATACAAAATGCTTCATTAACTTGATTACAACTCTAATGTAAGTTGCATTTCAATGCATTCCAGTTACAACACAACCTTTGTAAAACCATAACCAATCATTTTTATTGATTAACTGGCAATCGACAAAGATTATAATATCATGATAGTTCGACAGGGATTGACAGTAAACAATGGGAAGAATAGACCCTAAAGGGACCAAAATCCCACTAAAAGGGACACCCTTACACCAAGTTAACTGAAAATAGGCGGCAAATGAAAGTATGATAGTAGATTGTATAACTTAACTAGTTAACTAACAAATACTAAGTTGTGTAATAGACAGACAGGCT
This sequence comes from Bimastos eiseni, assembly GCA_959347315.1. NCBI lineage: Eukaryota > Metazoa > Annelida > Clitellata > Crassiclitellata > Lumbricidae > Bimastos > Bimastos eiseni. The sequence goes on from OY365819.1 coordinate 20,550,759, forward strand.
ACACGGAGTACAGCAAATGTTCACTAGGTTTGTTCTTAAACAAAGTAATGTGTGTCAAGACACGTATTTCGTTCGGGACATTGTTAAGATATGATGTCATTTACGATGGTGATGTTGGATTTGTCTGCTGAAAATTCTGTACAACAATGATGAAATGTTAATATTAAATTTTGTGCAGATCGAGTACGAAGGTCGTAAGAAAGTGACAGATTCGTCCGAAGTGGAGGAGACTTTAATCGACGTTAAACAGCCCCATTACATTGCGAAGGAGGAGAGTACCTTCTACATCGACAATCTCATCCCGAATACCATCTACACTTTCAATCTCAGTGCCAAGTTCATTGATGGCCTCTGGGGTCCGCCGTACCCTCTCCGGCTCGAGACGAGTGTTGAGGGTGGGTCATGCAAAAATTACGAGTAAAGAATCACACGCAGGCCTGCCCAAACAATATTGGAGGAACACTAACTCTTTTGTGTTGAGGTCTTGCAAAGGTCATGCATTACTTTTAGAAAGGTCATCATTCTTTACCTATGTAACACTTTCAACCTTGTTTGTCAAAAGTGTTGTTTTCAGGTTTAATGATTCCTCAGAGGATTTTCTCAGTCTCTCTCTCATCCTCTTTCGCTTTTCTCAAAACCTGATTCTTCTTGTCGGGGATTCCTGAGGAGTCCATCCTACTAGAGGTGCTCTAAAAATGCTTAAATATATGCAATACAATGCAATACAGCAGCTTACAGTGTACATGTCTTGACAATGATTGTCATCGGTAGATACCCTGGGTTTCAAGCTCCAGACACAGAGATGAAGATCTTGGCTCCAGTCTTGCTATTCTACGTGTTAGCAATTTGTGACATTTGACTGTTTGTGTAACACATCCCAGAAGTATCTTCCTACTAACAATATCTCTCTCTCCATACTATCTACTAATAATACTATCAGCTATTACTACTTAACCATGTGTAGTTTAGCAATTATTTTCCTAGATTTTCCACTTGTAACTGGTCTGTTCATTTTCTTCAATATTTCATCAACAATCAAACATTGTTCAATTCTTCATTAAACTCATTTTAAAATTATCTGCCTTTTCCTTATGTATGCATAAACAGTAATATTCATTTTAACATTTATATAGCACCCCTCAAGAAGTCTACTGCCCAACCACGGTGATACAAATCAGTTTCAAGCAACTCGCAAAAAATGTACATTTCTCCTTGGCAAAAATCACATCTTTAAGGCGAGTGTGTTCCAGATGGTAGGGCCAACGACTGAGAAAGCGTGGCACTGCATCGTATCTATGTACATGTGCATGTATGTGCAAGTTTGTAAATGTGTTGATAGGTATCGTCACTAAACATCTTTACACATTTGAGTGGTTCCAATAAAACCCTTTATATAAGTTCAGATGCTTGTGTACATAATTCTTGTGTTTAAACAGTTCATTGTGTTCCTTTACTTTCAATTTCTTGACTATAGTGAATAGTTTGTGGTTTTCAGCTCCCCCTGAATTGGATGCTCCAACTTTAGTTCGATATGCTACAGACGGCGGTCTTCCCTTCTTACGTTTGTCACCCTCATCATCCCGTCGTGATGATTTCAGTCGATATTACGTGGTTGTGGTGCCATCTACCGAGAAGAGAATGCCGCAAGATATCAAACTAGAAGAGGTAGGATGATGTCTCTTCTAAAAACTGGAAATCTCTCTCCTTTGAAAATAGAGCTGTTGAAAACAATCTGCTGTAAGCAGAAACTGTTCTGTTGCTGTTTATAAATATATATATATTTGAGTCAATAAAGAAGTAATTGTAATTGGACATTTATTAATTGCCATATCAAGATAAAACTCATCAGTGTCCATCCCAACCTGAAGCTGTGACATTATTGTCGAATGATAGAGACTTGGGACTTGCGAAACTGTCAAAGGGACAAACTGAGACGATTGAGCCACAGCTCTTTGGAGCAAAACTTCTAAACTGTGTATATAAGGGACAGTCGGGGTTCAATGGTTAGCCGACAAAAGGGTACCACAACCCTGGACGAAGGTGACTAAAATGAAGGCAGCAATGATTGGGCGAGATTTCTGCAGTTTTTTCTCTTCATCAGGGGCTCAGCCATTGACCAATTTATAGTATTACAATATTATAACATGTCCTTCAGTCCTGGACTACTTGGTCTCCACATTATTCCAATTAGTATTCAACACGTATTTTTTTTACCCATGGTCGTTTTAGTCCTTCATGCTGCGATTATTATTATTATTATTATTATTATTATTGTTATTGTATATTGTTGTTATTATTATTATTTTCTATTATTAGTTTCTATTTTCTATTATAATTATTCTTAATATTTCTTATTGTTACTATAATTATTTCCTGTTATTATTATCATTATTATTATTTCCTATTGTTATTTTTATTGTTTATTATCATTATTGCTTATTGTTAGTTTTATTGTTATTTTTATTAATATTGTTATTGTGTGATTGGTGTTAGTGATGTATAATTGCTAATGATTAAACCGTTAATTCCTTTTACTTAGCTGCGTGATGAGCCACCTGGTCCATCGACGGTACGTGAGCGTTGGATAGCAGCGAGGTTTGATGGAATGCTTCCAAAGGAGATGTTCCTGGGAGATGGATCCAAACTGGGATCTGGAGAATTTACCAATCATCGTCTCAGGCACGGACAGACGTACAAAGTGTTTGTGCGCGCATTTGCCGATGGCAATGTAAGCATCTTCAGTCAAAATCATTTAATTACATTCTGTTGAAATGTATTTGAGTGTTAATCTATTATTCATGAACTTGGTACTTATTACAAGTATGTATGTGTTTTATTGCATAATATATCAATGTGACTGTTTCTTTATTTTCTCGTATATATTTATGTTGTCGTCTAATCATCAGTTGTTTCACACTGTGTTGTTGTATATTAAGGACTTCCCTATAGTTTTGTAAAAATGCCGTCACTCAGGAAGGTTTGAACAATCACCCTTTGTGCGACAAAGCCATTGTGCATTGTTTTGTCGCATAAAATTCTAGATTGACAAGGAAACACAAAGCCATTGTGCATTGTTTTGTCACATAAAATTCTAGATTGACAAGAAAACACAAAGCCATTGTGCATTGTTTTGTCACATAAAATTCTGCATTGCCAAGGATATCAAGCAAATGATGAATTCATAGGTTTATTTGCCCAATTCTGACTTGACCAGTCTGTGGGACACATCTTACATCATTGTCCGTTGGGATGCATTGTCACAGCACTGACAGTATTGTTATCTGTTGTCATTAGTTCTTTTGTAATTGGATGGCAGCAGAACTAACTATTCATTTATTTCTTGTGCGATTGTAATTAGTAATTTCTATCACTCCTGTATCTAATTAATCAATGGTGCACCAAGTGCAAGTCAATATTTAGACTGAGAGGCAGACTATGGTCGACAAGAACATGATTGAGCATTTACACGGGTTTCCTCCCATAGCCGCATTCGGTTTAAAGTTCTTTTCTTTAATTCCAGAGCATTTTTGGGTCAGACTCTTTCGCCTGTCTCTCGTCATCCTCTTCGTTCTTTGGACTCATATGACTTCTTGATATGGTACCTCTTCAAGAAATCTACTCAGAGGTGCTCCCAGTTCAGCCACCCACAATTGGCACAGCTGATAGGTACCTCGCACTTGGACGGCTTCTGCCCAATGCCACACTTTTGCGTCTGCTGCCCTTTGCTTTGGAACGATCTTCCTTCTCCGACTTACTCTTTGACTTTAACTGGAGGTGCTTCTGTTATGCCTTTTCTTTTCCCATGGGGCTTTTCACACTGGGGGAATCTTTGATTAGGTTGTACTGGAAGAGGTGCTAAACAATTCGATTCAATTTTATTAGTAAATTGAAAGTAAATCACGGTTGGCATACCGCAATGACTTCTTGATATGGTGCCTCTTCAGAAATCTGTAAATACGTTACAATACATATGGTGGATGATGGTGCCATGGTAGCACAGTGGAAGATTGAAGATTAAATGAGGTGTACAGATGTATAGTGTCAGTCGGTGTCATTGTCCCCACTTGTTGTCATGAGGTTTCTGTGTGCTGTGCTCTTTGTAGAGGTTTACCACGTCACCATATTCGGCTCCAATTCATGGAGGAGGCAGCAAGACCTTCGAGGTAAAGGACGAGAAGGAGGGAAATGATGTGGAACTGCTCTGGATCATTGGACCATTATGTGCCGCCATCATCATCATTCTCTTACTCGTTCTTGTCATCATTGTCTTCACCAGGTACAACATGACGACCTTTGAATGGAGCTAAATAAATTCGAGCTTTAATTATATTGCACTTGCATTTGTTGTTGGTTTAGTTTTCACCAATGAATTTAGGTTCAAATGAGTACATGATGTCTACAGAGGGGTTTGTGTTGCCAACATTCAAACAATGACTTCCATCCTAATTATATTATTTCCGTAGTTTGCATGGATCATAGATGACAAATTTCAAGCGTAAAAGGTTTGCCATTGGTCAGATTTGAACTGAAATGCAGAGAACAAGGACCAAGCCTTCAGCATAGGTAGCAAGTAAGTGAGCACAGTCTTTTATGCACTATTTACAAGCACATAATGGGACATGAATAATAGAAAGTAATGATAAAACATCAATGTAATAATATTGTTAATAATTAAATGTACATTGTTTAAGGGTTTGCAAAACTCAAAAATTAATGTACAACATCCTCGTTATAAATTCCTTCGTAGCAAGGGAGTTTGAGCTCAGTTTATAAGGGTTGTGCTCACAGGGTCTAAGGAAGTATCCGGTTTCACGGATGGGTAGTAGTAATCCACGAAGTAGTTGCCTACTGTTATTTATACTATTAATAGTTTCCAGTGCAAATGGACTTTTCAGCTTTGACGGCTGGATTCTAAGTTAATGCTCCTTTTTGTATTCATTGATTAGGATACGAAGGGCTAATAATAGGTATCGACCACCAGAACCGATGAAGCTGCTCTTACCGCCGGGAGAAGTCCTCTCTCATCCCACGGATCCGGTGGAAATGAGGAGACTTCATTTCCAGACACCTGGTAGATGTCACATACATACATCATCTGTAAACGTTTCTTCCATATTCTTATCATCATCATCATCATCATCATCACTGTTATTAAGTTGTGATGACTAAGTGTTTATGGCCCATTGGCATGCATTGTCACAGCACTGACAGTATGTTACATGTTGTCATTAATTCTTTTGTAATTGGATGGCAGCAAAATGAGTTATTTAACTATGGAATATTCAAACATCTTTCATAAATGTGCCTTACTTAAGTCATGTTTGTATATATGTATTGCAATCAGGAATTTATATCGCACCACTCCAAGAGAAGCACCTCAGAGGCAGTTCTTACCTGACAGCACCAAACTACAATCAAAAAGAACGGTTATGAACACTTGCAGAAAGGGGCAAAGAGGGGGTGAAGAAATACCAAAAGTTCATTGCGGAGGTTGCTAGGCAACATAATTCAAAAAGTTGGTCGTAGGGTTTTGGAATGGCATTTCTCTGGAGTTACGTCTGTTCACTAAACCGTGTTGTGGTACACTTATCGTTTTATCCGGACTAGAGTTCGTAGCACTTTTGAGTAGTCTCCTTAAAAGGGAGGTATTTAAATTTTTTGAATGAATAGGTGAATACCCATTTAATTTTCTCATCTCTGATCAATTTTTCTTGTCTTCTTAATTGAATTGCATAGGTTAACAATGGTTTAAATTATATTGAAACAATTATCTTTTGCAGCCATGATGAGTCATCCGCCAATCCCGATCGCTGATCTTGCTGCCCACATCGATCAACTGAAGTTGAATGATGGATCGAGATTCTCACAGGAATATGAATCGATCGAACCGGGACAGCAGTTCACCTGGGACTCATCAAATCTTGAGGTCAACAAACCAAAGAATCGTTATGCCAACGTAATCGCGTATGACCACTCACGAGTCATCCTCCAGTCGCTAGATGGCGTTCCAGGCAGCGACTACATCAATGCCAACTACATGGATGGATATAGGAAGCAGAATGCATATATCGCTACTCAGGTAACCACGTTACTGTTCCTATGGTTTAACGAGGGTGAGGCTTGAGGATCATGATGAGCATGTCATGATACGATCTCAATTCATAAGTGATCATCATAATTTTGGTGTGATGATTATTGTATTAATTATTGTCTTGTGAGCGATGATGATGGTGGTGGTGGTGGTGGAGATGATGATGATGACGGTGACGATGATGATGCCGACGACCATGATAACGGTGGTAATGATGACAACAATGATAATGGTGGTGATGATGATGATGATGATGATGACGACGACAACAATGATAATGGTGGTGATGCTGATTGTATTAAGTCATGATCTTTATGACGATGCTGATGCTGCTGATGTTGTTGCCTAAGGGTCCACTTCCTGAGACGTTTGCCGACTTCTGGCGAATGGTTTGGGAGCAACGCAGTTCCTGTGTTATCATGATCACCAAACTTGAAGAAAGAGGAAGGGTAAGACACACAAAGATGACATTCGTTTCGATGTAGGGTAGATATACGATCCATGGAGAGTGACTTCCTTTGATCATCTGGTTGAGCTCCTCTATTGGCATTGGATATAGATGGAAGGAGTTAGGTGAAGGAAAGGAGCTTCATGATGATGATGATGATGTCGACGACGACGATTATGATGATGATGATATGATGATGATACCAGTCAAGTCAGACTAGCTTTCGACATCAACAGGATCAATATATTTGAATAGTATTTCATTTAGTATCTTTATTTTCTTAAAATAATTGTGATGCCGTCCAATTAAAAGTATAAAGTGAAGTTGCTAAACATCGAATTGTGAATGTCATGTGTACATCACTCCACAGCGATTGACTTTAGAAGATTATATCTCCATAAAAATGGTTGGGCAACATATTGAGGGGAGACAATAGACACCCTCCTAAGAACTTGTATTGCATACAGGAGGCAACTGGCTGCCACTATTATTATTGTTATCATAGAAATTGCTTAAGAAATAACTTCTAGACAAAAATAATGTTTAAGTTCACTGTTGGTAAGTTTGCATATAAGAATTTTTCTTCGTTTCTCCTGTGGATTTCGTGCGTTTGATGGCATTTTCTTCACATGCCATCTTGACTTATGTGGTTGCATGAGGAATGATGGACTGCCTGGTATGCTGGACTTACCGACCTACAGAAAATAAGGCTTTCTTTAATGGCAAAAGAATGCAGAAAGGTTCAGACTTGAAGCAATGAGAGGATGAAAGTAAAGCAAAATATATGGTCATGGCACACACACACCCACACGCGCACAAACGCACGTGTATATATATATATATATATATATATATATATATTTATGTAATGTATGTATTATATATCTGTTCTTGTATCTTTTCATCAAGGGCCATTTTGTGAGACTTCTAACTGTTTCTTGCTCAGATCAAATGTGACCAGTATTGGCCAACGAGAGGCACAGAGTCCTATGGGGTGATGCTCATCACCCTCGTTGATGTCATCGAACTCGCCACCTATACCATCCGAACATTTCTCGTCACCAGGGTGAGCTAGGGCGGGGGTTCGCTAGCGGGGTCTCGAAACAGATCTCGCCCTTACATTACAGGTACCATGGTCCATGAGGCTAACATCAGATGGAAAAGATGGCACATTGAAGGGACAATTTGGTATAGCAGCCACTGCATAATGAGGGTGTGGGGTCGCAGGGTAATGGATAACACACTGAAGTGCAGAGCAGTAAGAAACGAACCCTGTCGCTGGTTGTACTTTGCCAGTGCCAGTCCCAAGCCTGGACAAAGGAGGAGGGTGACGGTAATGGTCCATGTTACCACACAGTGTCGTTGAATTGCAACTATCACCAGTAAGAAACGAGATTGAATCCTGCTACTCACAAGGGTTGACTACTAGTCCCCTATTCACTATTGTGGGGTACGGTGGCTGATCGGTTAGAGCGGTCAGCTCGTAACACTCTGTGTGTGCTGAGTGAGCGGGTTCGACTCTCATTCGAGGCGTCAGTCACTGTGTAGGGACCTTGAGCAAGTCCATCATGCACAATTGCTCTGCAGTACAACTGCAATTGTGTAGTCGAGGCATGTGCACTTCTGAGCAAAAGGTATTGGAAGAAGGGCAACATCAAATTTAAAGAATTTCAATTTCACCAGACAGCTGCATTTCATTATGTAGATTGTGATGTGGGCCTTGCTTGACTGCTGTACTGTTAAATTTGACTTCTACAATAACTTCTGATCATCTGTTCATCTTAATTGTCATCTTACTAAAACTGTGGCTGTTTGAATGTCATTCAGTAGAGATTTCTTTATAGTTTATTAATTGTTGGATGCAGGAGATTTTATTAATAAACGTGGAAAGTCACACCGCAAACCATTACAATATGTTAGTTGTTTAGTACCATTGTCTAATTCAATGAGTTTCAGATAATATTATAATAAATGCAAGAATTCGTTGGAGATTCTGTCTAAGAGTTCTGTATGGGACTCGAGAGATGAAATTTTTGTCATCCTTGACGGGCAGTATGAATTTATGTGGCCTAGGTCTAAGATCATAACGACTTTTAAGGACACGGGAAATGTTGAACTCGGCTCATTAATTGTTTCGTTTTAGACACAACAGATTCTTTAGATATAAGTATGCAGAGAATTAATGCTTATCTACATATATGTATACATATATATATATATTTATATATATATATATATATACATATATATATATATACATACAGTGATTGAAATAAGTATTGCACCACTCTGCGAAAAGCTAAAAGTCGGTTTAATACATTTAAAGTCAATTTTTGTATTAATGTCACTCAAATATTTTGTAAACAAACATAAAAATAAGTCATTTATATATCTTGAGGAATATCTGTTGGTCGATACAAGCAAGAAAATAAGAAAATTCAACGTTTCTACTATTCGTGTCTTAATATTTTGTTGTACCAAATCTGGCTTTGATGACAGGGCAACGCAAAATAATTATTTCCACCACCGTACATACATACATGCATACATACATACATTGGTGTGACACAGTGGCCGATCGGTTAGAGTGGTCAGCCCGTAACGTTCAGTGCGTGCATACATACATAAGTATAACATACATACATGCATACATACATACACACTTACATACATACATACACCATACATACGTACATAAATACTTACATGCATGCATACATACATACATACATACATACATACATACATACTAAGACATTTTTGTCTGTGTTGCTGTCCAAATTTAGTGATTGTATTAATCGTAATGATCTTTTGGACAGGCTCTATATAAATATCTATTTACATTGCTGTACGATTAGGGTTGAGTCATAGTTACGCATTACGGATACATTTAATGGAAATTATTTGCTTTAATAGAAATTATCATTTGAACTTCAATTCGAATAAAATGTTCCAATACATGGAGGTGATTGAGAACATTTAAGACGATTTAGATTTATTTAGGATTATTTGCTCTTTATTAAAGACTTAAACCATCAGTTCTCAACCTTTTTAGTCCTGCGACCCCTAATTATAATTTTATTTCCAAAGATGTGGCGGCCCCCAGCTATTAAAAGCATTGGGTCACTGCCTTTAGCGCGCTTTTACTACCATATGTTTTACTACTTATCATTTCATAATTCATACACCTCATGCATAACAGCATAATGAATCTTTAGTTAACAGAACATTTTAAAATATGTTGTTGGTAATAATCTTATCAAATGAATAATAGTACAAGATATAAGTAAAGATTAATTTAAAGTCACTATAGTAAAAGTCTAGTTTGTGTAATAATCACATTTACATAAACATTGTGTATGAGATACAAAGCTGAAAACTTTTTTTTTACAAATTCCTGTAGGTTCCAGGCGACCCCTGGCAAATCGTAAGGCGACCCCCGTCAGGGTCGTGACCCACAGGTCGAGAGCCGCTGATTTAAACTGACATCTGTGTTTCAGAATGGTTATCCAGAGCGTACAGAGGTTCGCCAATTCCAGTTCACTGCCTGGCCAGACCATGGCGTACCAGAGCACCCGACGCCACTCCTCATGTTTATGAGAAGAGTGAGGGCCATGCAACCCTCGGAGTCTGGCCCCGTCGTTGTTCACTGCAGGTTAATACAGCATTTCAAACCACTCTTTTTGTTGTCTCAAGACCTCTTTTTTTCTCTGGTTTTCTTGCGCTGGAAGCACGTCTCATTGGTGTCCACTGTGTGAGGTGCTATATAAATTCATAGATACAACATACTACAATTTATATAGCACATTGATAATAGACGGGTGGCTGTTGTAGTGCTGGTGTGGGTCGGACAGGCGCCGTAATAGTGATCGACGCAATGCTGGAGAGAATTCGACATGAGAAGACGGTCGATATCTATGGTCACGTGACCTGCCTGAGGGCACAGCGCAATTACATGGTGCAGACTGAGGACCAGTACATCTTCATCCACGACGCGCTGCTCGAGGCCGTCCAGTCCGGAAACACGGAGGTTCTTGCAAGAAATCTCTATGCACACATTCAGAAATTGACGCTTGTCGAGCCAGGAGAGGCGGTAACTGGAATGGAATTCGAGTTCAAGGTCAGCCACAGTATCTGCATTTGACTGCAATGCCGAATTATTAATCAGGATGACTCAGCACTATAATAGAGTCATCGTCATCATCACCATTGTCGTAGGTCATCATGGCCATCATCTTAGTTATCATTATCAAATCTCTTAGGCAGCCATGAGCAGAGCAGAGAACATTAGAAATTGTGCTATGTAAGAGCCCGAGGCTGATTGGTTAGAGCACACGGAGGGGCCATAGAGTAATGGATAACACACTGGGGCACATATATATATATATGTGTGTATATATATGTATGTATATATATATATATATATATATATATATATATATATATATATATATATATATATATATATATATAAATGATAGCTGAGGAACTGAGTTCGATTCCCGTATCCCACATACGGTTGATGACATACGCTTATTTATTTCGTTATTTCGCTAGGCGATGGCGATGGCATTGGCTAAAGTGGATGTATAATACAATCAACGGGCGCCTTGCATTGCTGCCAGCAGTCTAATTTGACTCCTATACTAACATGTAATCATTCATTCATAATGCACTTGTAATCAAACTGTGGTTTCTCAGCCTGAATTATTATAATTTATGTAAAGTATGAGTCTGATCCTCCTCTGGTGGTTATGAGACCTTGAACTGTGGAAGGAGGACCATCCATCATATTCAGTTGTGTTGTATTGCAGTAGCAGTATCATCATCATCATTTTTATCATCAGGGTCTTCATCAACACTGCAGGCAACCAGTAACATTATTATCACTATCATCATAGGTGTGGATCTCTTTCACCATGATGGAAGTATAATGTTAGCCACGAATTGATTCTGAGGACAGTGTTGTTTTGTGTCTCATCTGGTGTTCCTTTGATTTTGGTTGTCTTTGTTTTTTTACAGAAATTGTCCAATATCAAAGCGAGTCAGTCGCACTTTGTGAGTGCAAATCTACCGAGCAACAAGTTCAAGAATCGACTTGTCAACATTTTACCCTGTGAGTAAAGTTGCTGAATAATTACCCCGTTAGTTGAATTCGTAACTGATAACCAATTAGGAATGATAGCTTGGTCAGTGGCTCATTGACTCTGAGAAATGTGATGATATTAATTATGTGTAGATGCACATTTTTACAACTCATTCGTAAGCCACAGAGCAGGCACCAGAAGTGAGTTTGATTATTTCAGTTGGATTTTGTAAGGACTTCATTAAGTGTACACATCACCGTAATAAGGGGATAACCGAGTAGACAATTTCCACCGAGTACCGAATCCGAGTAGTTGGGTAGCTATTTGCCTGATCCGGTTATGAACCGAATAGTAGTGGCAACTCTGGCTCATCGAGTACCATCTGCAGGCAAAGCTTAAAATTTTTGTCACTTTTGCGTAAAAAATTAGCAATATAAATGTTTGTACCTGTAATAACCACTAACACGGTATTACATTTTTTAGTTTTGTTTTTAGATTATTAAATGTTTGTAAAAAATTTATTGAATTTAAATAATGTATATTTTTATCTATTTGTGTGTGTAATATTTGCCGAGGCGAATATTTCCGAATAGTCCAAAAAACGGGACTATTTGGCCAAGGTGAATGTCCGAGGCGATTTCTGGTTATGCCCTAACCTTAATTATTGATAATTTTGATGACTGGTAATACATGCAGAGGGTATCAGTTGATGCCATATTTATTTGATCATTGGTTATAAAATACATCTTAGCCACAGGCAGGGATTGAAGTAGGGAAAAAGATGTTCTGGGATGGTTACAAGTACATGTACATGTGTGGCTGTTTGGTCTGGAGAAGTACCGGTATGCTTGCAGTCGGCCAGGGGAGGTGCCAGTATGGCATACCATTTCAAACCATCCCACTTCAAGCCCTGGCCACAGGGCTTGAAGTGGGAAGTGTGTATCAAGTATCAAGAATATTTCCGAATAGTCCAAAAAACGGGACTATTTGGCCAAGGTGAATGTCCGAGGCGATTTCTGGTTATGCCCTAACCTTAATTATTGATAATTTTTGATGACTTTTTGAGAGTGTGAGGAAAAATGGTTAAACTGTTGAAGATCTGATGTGCCTGTTATCTCTGCATATATAAGTATACATAGTCCATGGCCCAAATGATTGGAGTTTTAACAGGAGATTATTCCAAAGGATGATACCTTGTTCACAGAAACTAATCCGAAGGCTGGGACCTATGATTGTCTAATGTCCTCCTCCTGCTAATGTATATATACTTCGAACAACTGACTGATTCTACATATATCGTTGCCAGATATTCTTAGTGTCTTTTTAATTGTGACATGCGTATCCCATCTCATAGGTTAGTCTGTCATAAGCTTTCTATATTGAGCAACATAGTTGTTTGGCTGATTTTCTTAGTAATTTTGTCACTGCACTTTTTTCCAGACGAATCAACACGCGTTCCGCTTCAACCAATTCGAGGAGTCGATGGTTCGGATTATATCAATGCCTCGTTCATCGATGTAAGTATTCAGACAATGCGTTTCTTTTTCTTAGATTTTGTGTATGGTTTCCGGACAATTACATGACAACTCATTCATTACATCATCAATGATATAGTATCTAATATCTAATAACCTTACCTTAGATGTAAACATGCCTTATTATGAACTACACCTCTGATAGATATGCGTAGGTTATGTGCTAACTAAAATGTTGACTGTTTGCCACAGGGCTATCGATATAGAAAGGCATACATAGCAACTCAAGGTCCAATGCCCGGCACGACGGAGGATTTCTGGCGTATGCTCTGGGAACATAATTCCACCATCGTTGTGATGCTTACCAAACTCAGAGAAATGGGAAGGGTAAGCGGAAGTTAATGTGATCGCCCCACATTGGATTGCCCGACTCTTAACTACCTCCATTGAAAAATCCACAGTCAATATCAATGGTTTTGACATGCAAATCACATATCAATCAATCAATCAATCTGTCAAACAATGAAACTTGATATCACGCTCCTTCAAGAAATCAACTCAAAGGTGCTCCCAGTCCAACGTCTGCAAAGAAGACAGATTTCAGAGTAGAATAAAAGGGGAATAGAGAGTTCGTGGACAAGAGACAAAGATTTCCTGATGGGAGGCCAATCCAAGCTGCCCACAACTGAAAAAGCATGATGCTCCATAATAGAGGTCCGAGAGAGAGGAAGAAGAAAAAGACCCTGTGAGGCAGAGCACATCATCTTATGCCTGACTGTCGATGTGACTTTGATGTTGTCACTTTGCATACCTTTCTCGGTCAAACCACTTTTGTTCTCCTTTATGACTCCTCTTTTGCTAATCCCTTTATGGTTACACCAGTGTTTCTTAGGGGTTTTCATCATCCCACTTTTTATTGCCAAATTATTTTTTGCCCAACTTTTTGTGCTATGCATAAAAATGACTTTGATCCTCATTTTGTGTTGTGATCTGGTTCTGCTCTTTCTGATGCCTCGGTGTGCTATTGGCAATTTTTGAAACTTTTCTTACCTACTTAATGGGATTAGTTTTGCTTCTGCTTAGTTGTACTAAAACAAACCACTTGTTTGTAAATTAGCTCTAATCCTAGGTTTTTCTTAAAGTTTTTGATTTCTGACAAAATTTAACCTTTTGAGTTTGTTTTGCATGGAATTTCAGGAGAAAAGTCACCAGTACTGGCCAAGCGAGCGATCTGCTCGGTACCAGTACTTTGTAGTCGACCCAATGGCCGAATATAACATGCCGCAGTACATTTTACGAGAATTCAAAGTGACTGATGCCAGGGTAAGAGCTTCACTGGCTTCACATGATGGCCTTCTGGATAGGGCATAACTGAGTAGACAATTTCCACCGAGTACTGAATACGAGTATTTGGATGCATTATTTGGCAGATCCAGGTACTAACTGAATAGTAGTGGCAACTGCGGCCCGGCGAGTATCATCTGCAGGCGAAGCTTAAAATTTTTGACTTTCATCACTTTTGCTGTTTCGCACAATGAAAAAATTAGCAAAATAAATGTTTGTGCCTGTTATAACTACTAATATGGATTTAAATTTTTAATATTCGTTTTTAGCTTGCTGAATTTTTATGAAAAAAATTATTGAATTACATTTTTCGTATTTTTAACTACTTGTGTGTGTAATATTTGCGGAGACGAATACTTCCCAATAGTCCTGAAAACAGGATATTCAGTTGAGGCGAATGTCAAAGGCGATTTCCGGTTGTGCCCTACTTCTGGAGTCACATGATTGGCTTCCAGTTATATGACTGGCTAGTAAGGTGATCGTATGAAACACGTATAATTGTTGTTTCACCGAGCCTCTCAGAGGTTGTTTGCTAGCTATAATGTTGTTGAGGTTTCAGCAGAGTGTGGATAAATCCTAAGCAAAGGTTTCAGTTTTTCAATTTTTTTTCTGGGCGAACTGCATCTATAAAAACTTAAATGATTCTGAGAAGTTACTTTGACAGAGCTTAAGAATAAATACATTATCTTTGTTTCAATTGATGCACATTAACTGTGTTTAATTCCACGACCCACATGTGAAAGGATTGAGAAATATATTGAGTTCCACATAATGAATGGATTTCTAATATTCACAAACTTATAAATGACTTGCGGGTAGAAAACGTACAGCTTACTTTAACCCTTTAATGACCAGCATTATTGATTATGCCTTACACTTCAGTACATGCTGTTCGTTAAAGGGTTAATGGCAGAAACTATTGTTTGACTGTCCTGATTGTAACTGAAGCAATTGCTCTGATCTTCTTAGGATGGTCAGTCAAGAACCGTTCGCCAGTTCCAGTTCACGGAGTGGCCAGAGCAAGGCGTTCCAAAGTCCGGAGAGGGTTTCATCGACTTCATCGGACAAGTTCATAAAACCAAAGAACAGTTTGGCCAGGATGGACCAATTACGGTCCACTGCAGGTTCACTTAATTAGCATATCATAACCACAGCACAACCATACCATAACATAGCCATGGCACAACCATACCATAACATAGCCATGGCACAACCATACCATAACATAGCCATGGCACAACCATACCATAGCCATAACATAACTATAGTACAACCATAGCACAATCATAGCGTAAACACAGCATGACCATTGCATAACCATAGCATAGCCATGGTATAACCATAATGTAACCGTAGTGTAACTGCATAACCAATTAACCCAATAGCCATACCACGGTGGCCGATTGGTTATAGCGGTCGGCCCATAACGCTCAGTGTGCACCGAGTTAGACCCTCATCCGAGGCATCAGTCATTGTGTAGGGACTTTGAGCAAGTTCTTTGTTTACAATTGCTCTGCAGTACAACTACAATTGCGTCGTCGAGATGTGTGCACTTCCGAGCATAAAATGTTGGAAGAAGGGCAGTATCAAATTTCAGAATAAATGAATAAATTAAAAAAATAACAACCTTATCATCAGATAATTATGGTTCTCTTTGGATTGAGTTAAATATCATCTTTTTCTATGTTAAAGTTATTGGGAATCAATGCAGCTGATCATTAAAGTGCTAAGCATAATCCAATAGTATAGTCTCTGTATTCCAAGTGAACTTGGTTTAATCTCTGCATCGCTAAAGTGATTGGTTGGATTTGGGATTTCAGTGCTGGAGTTGGTCGGACTGGAGTCTTCATTACCCTCAGTGTTGTTCTGGAGCGAATGAGGTATGAAGGAGTTGTCGACTTGTTCCAAACGGTTAAGATGTTACGGACACAGCGACCTGCCATGGTGCAGACAGAGGTAAGCGTGTTCAGTATCTGAGTGTATTGTATTGTATTTACATCTATCCATAGCACCTCTCCCGGCACAGCCTAATCAGAGGTGCTTTCAGTGCGAAAAGCCCTGTGGGAAAAAAGTCTTAAGAATACGGACAGAAACAGAAGCACTCCAGTTAAAATCAAAGAGTGAGTCAGATAGGAGCTATCGTTCCAAAGCTAAGGACCAACAGACGCATAAGTGCAGTATTGGACAGAAATCATCTCCAGTCTGTCTGGCTAGGCATACTGCAAGCAGCCACAGTTATTTCTATAGGATTGATGTAGCAGCTCTTTTGGCAGGTTCAAAGTTATATCCTACATGTATGCATAAATATAGCAACATTGTATAATTTGTTGGGATTGCAACACTACTTGACCTTCTTTGGTTCTGTGCTTAGAGCAGAGCTGAGACCATCGACTGCACAGTCTGCATGGGTTTCAAACCATGGCTAATGATGGATGGGCCTATGACAATATTTTTCAGCAAGTCAGGGTTGCAAAGGCACCCAGCAAAATGGTGTAGTGGTCTGAGAGGGGCTCTGTTTGCTCGTCCCCAGAAAATGTTTGAAAGTGTCATCTAAAAGATGCAGAACTAGATTTTAAATGGAGCATTTTTAGCATAAAGTAATTGGCTGTGTCTAGGGGTCATGATGTATAGTTAACTGAGCCATAATACCCTTGCCTCTGAAACTACCATCAGTGAAATGGGGTAGGAAGAGTCCTTAAATGAGATGACTTCATCATTTGCATTTTGAGTAAATACCATTTCAACTTAGGAAGATATGATCTCGTTTGAATTAAAGTTTTGTTTCAGTGCATCATGGTCAAATTGAAAATAAAAATATTTATACATGGAAATCTGGAGTTTTATAGCCAGCACAACAGAGATTATAAATTTGCAAAGAATTTATTTGAAGAAATAAATATGCAAGGAAATCCCTGTTAAGCTTAACAGCCAGTGTTGCCCTGCATATTGAATATTACCGGTAGATTTCAGTGTAGATCTGGTGATGCCAGTTGGGTAATTTACCTATGGCTACTTACAAGAACTCTGGTCCAGGTTTGTCTGGCAGTGAATATCTTGTTCTGTATCTCGAGGTGAATTTTAAAAGTTTCTGAGGGGCCTCTTTGGTGGGACTAACTATATTCCTCTGTTGATAGCGTTGAGCTTAATTCAGTCTTGGAAATTGAGGATGAAATTGTATATCGTATGTATATATGAAATTCTATATTCTCTATTGTTTGCCATACTTATGACGAAATCAACATGTAGTGATATCCTGTGCCTGCTGTTGGTCAGTTTAATAGAGAAACGTTTTGGTTGTTAATAGAGCTGCTCTCAGTCACCAGAGGTAGGACAGATGGATGATTTGCTAAGTTTGTCACCTGCTTTTCTTTAGTTCTCTGTTAATTTCTGGTTTGCCCTCTGAGCTATCTTTACAGCAGGGAACTTTTAATCGGCTGAACATTAAGTGAAGCTGTTTGCAGAATTCTTGATTTTTAAATGAAAAACTTTTGTTAAGAAAGCTAATTAAATTTTGTTTCTTAGTACATTTAAGTTTCTCTTTGTAATGAAATACTCACACTGTAAATTTCTGTTTTAATCAAGTTGAGTTTTAGTTTACAGAGGCATTATGTTGTGTAACTGTATCATTTGTCTTTAACTATTTGTTATGGAACTTCAAATATAATGATTAAAATCATATCTTCCCTTTTATATTCAGTTATTCGACTATGTGGATTCATTTCATTTCTACGTCAGTAATAATTGATTATTTGCATGGTTTTTATTCAAAAGTCAGTCATTCTTCTGTTTGGATACATTTCTCTTTCACTTCTACTTAAGTAATTCTTAGTTATGTTGGCATGATTGCATTCAAGAACCTGAGCAGCTATTCAATTGAGTGGCTGTTGATGTCTGTATCTTGCCTGTAATAAATTCATTTCAATATTATCCTGTTGCCTTCCATTTATTTGCTACCAATCTTTTGTGTTTGACTTTCTTTGTGCACCAAGCTACCAGTATTATATGACAGAGGAAAGAAAGTTTCTTTGTAACCTTAAAGTTTAGAGGTGTGGCATATCATATGTCTTTGTTTGGTCTTAATTAACAATGCCAATAATCAATGGGAATAGGTGATACAGTAATTTATTGTTGAATGATGTGGCATAAAGTTCAACAGTACTTGATTATTGTTAGGTATATTATAATTGAGTGTGTAGCCTATTTTTAAACTTTGTGAGGAGCATTCTCAGCTATCAGTTGGATTCTCAAAATATAGTGTAAAGCTATTGATTCCTGTAATTAAATTCTGACCAACTTTAAGAGTATTTAGTGTTTAACAGGTGAAGAACTGGATATTTTAAAGACACAAATCTGCAGCAAACTGTCATGTAAAGCACCTTAGAAGTAGCTTGCTACTAAAGCCGCTATACAAATTTTCGTAATTACAATATATGCAATTGGAAATGCTGTGAAAAGTGAATGCTTAAATGATTGATTATCTTTATCAATGTGACATTAAATATTTATTTAAATTGTTATTCATTACTTTATGGCTTTTGATTCAGATGGTTTTTGTTGGTGCGCACCAAGTAGTACTTGCCATTGTTAACTTAGGTATTATATAGGTTGATATTTAAATTGGCCAATTATCAATGGTTGTCTTTGTTTTGTGTTCTGATGAAGGACCACTACGCATTCTGCTATCGTGCCGCACTGGAATATCTCGGATCGTTTGACCACTATGCAAACTGAGAGCACATGAGCAAAGCAACTTCCATCTCTTGAGGAGAAATTCCTTGTTTAACCAGTTAATCGCCAGTGCCAATGTCATCGTCAGCGATGTCTACAGCAGAAGATCTGACCTCTCGAAGAATGACTTTTGCTTGCTATGACGATGATCCCAGATATCATCGCCAGCACCCAGTTTTGACTCGTGCACTAAGGCTGACCATTCGCCAGCAATTGTTCAATGACCTGTACAGCTTGTTTATAAAATTACGTCTGTTTTGGTTTTATATTATTTTTTTACAGTTGACCTACTATGCTTGTTTGTAATAAGGTTTTGGGCAGACTTATGTTGGAAACGTATTTTGTTTTATGGCAGGCAAGAAATTTAGAGCAAATAATCAATCGATTTGTTTTGCGTCTGTGACCTGTTGGCCATTTTCAGTCGTTATTGACTTATACGATGCAGTTCACTTGCTTAGGTGTTTGAGTTTAGGAGCGCTTTGTAGGTCACAAGAAATGGCTTTGTAGATATGGCTTTTAGGTATCAAAGTGCAGGGAATTACAGGTCTTCTCTGTGTTTCTCCCCTGTCTAGCTTTGATGGCCTTGAGATGTGTTTGTGTCTGCACGCGTGTGTGCATGTTTGAGAATTGACCGTGGCACCAGTCAATATCAATTTTTCAGGTACAATTGCCACTCAACATGTGCTAAAATGTGCCATTTTCTACAGCAGCGTTTCCCAAACTGTGTTCCGCAGAACCCTGTGGTTCTTCCATGATTTGAAGACAACTTTCAATGTGAACAAATAAAGGCTTTTTGCTTAACATCTGTGTATAACTTTGTACGAAAGAGAATTCACATGTCATTGTCATCGATATTTGTGTTGTTATTTATCAAATCTAGACCCAAACCTATAATTGTCTGTATCCTCAAGCGTTTGTACCTACAACAGAATATGTTTAATTTTGGACGGGGGTTTCGCCAAAAGAATTTGAGATCAAAGGTGTTCCACAAAAAAGATTGGGAGATGCTGTTCTACAGCACTCCTTTGGTGGCATTCGCTTTGCTTAACCCAGATGAAGTGAATATTTTTTGTGGCAGAAATCAGTTAAGTTAAACATCAAAGTGCTACATAAAAAAATTTCTTTTGAAATTTTAATTTTGAAATACTGTTGAGTGTTGAATCTGTAAAAGATGTTGAAATAATAAAGCAAATGGTTTTTTCTAACGTAGTTCAGCTACAGATTCGTTGTCTTGGCAAAAGATATCTTAAGAAGGCATAAACCAGAAGTTACCAACTGAGTTTCATAGCTATGTGTGACTGTATTATCCAGGTTTTAAAGAGGTGTTGAATGAAAAGAACAATAATTCTACCTTTCCCATGTAACATTTGTTAGTAAATTAAAAGAAGTATGTGCCAAACATGGCCTAAACTGTGTACTATTAGTATTTATATTATTTTACAGTTGTGTATGACTAAACTTGTTGACATCATAATTATTGTCATTTACGCTAATGTTCAGCATGTTGTTCATAACTGAAGCTTTATATAAAACACTTTATGTAATTGTTGTATCGTCATTTGCTGCCATTGTAATAAGGACATGGCTTGCCTGAGGTGCTGTGTGAAATCCAAGTATCATAAGAACCAACCCAGCAGTCTTTACTAATGATTGAAACTTGCAAATGTTTTTTGTACAATGTCAAAGGAATATTTGAAAATAAGAAGCGCTTCCTCTTCTGTGGTTCAGTGATCTTTTCATTTAGTTTTATCTACTTAACTCGATCAGAGTTCTATTGTATTTGACCATTTCTATTAATCTGTTAATCACTCCCAGCACATAGGTCATTCAGAAGCATTCCCAGTGCAAGAAATTGTCCCAAGAGAAAAGGGGTGAAGACCGTGAAATGAGAGAAAGACGAACCAGTGAAAATGGTGGAACAGACATGTCATTCCCAGCGCATTGCATTTCGGATTTCTTCCCTTGTCTGGCGCTGCCTTGTGGTGCAGCACCTATTTACCATAGGGAGCTTTGCTGTCCTGTTGCCAGTAATAGAAATGCTTGCTGGACGCTACCAATCTACCTGAGAATGTAATCCAGTGATTGCATCACGACAAATGGAAAGGATTTGCATGCGCAGTTCAATGAAGCTTAAGAGGATGGTCAGTAGATGGTCTGGTTGAGACATACACAGTGGAAGAACCCAGCCATTACAATCCTCCCTCCCACTGTGGACATCCTCACTCCAAGACTAAACTAGCCATATATGGGGTACTTTGCTCTCAACCAAAGGGATTCTTCTAATAGACGATCTCGTCAGTATTACAGCAGTCTTCCTCCAATAGGCATCCGACCAGAGGCGGGGACAGAAGGGGAGGGTCCACCCACATCTGGGGTTGGGATGAAGCTGCTTATAAATATTTCATAAATATTATAAATTTCTAGTGCTTTCAACTGTTAATCCTTTTTTAAATAAGATCTTGGTTTGGTTGCTATTTCTTAAATATATATTTCGTTAAAAAAATTATCAACCTGTCTCCCTAATGTTTTTACCTGTTCCCCAAACCCAGAGCTAAGTCTCTGCCTATGCATCCAAATAGTTAATCTCGGTAGCCACCACTCAAATCTAACAGGAGTCCTAGTATAGCTGTCAGATGTTACAGCCTGCTCTCATTGCTCCCAACGACAAAAAACCCACTAAAGATAATGTAACAGTTGGAGTTGTCTGAATGCAGCTACTTGCTTACATCAGGGTTGTCAAACCTTTTTTACTGCCTGGCCGGTGGCAATATTTGCTTGCAAGAGGCAGGCCATGGTGTAAAAGGCAGCTGAGGAAATGGAGTAGGGCTCTGAAGTTCAGAAATATTTGCAAACTAATTGTTAAATGGTGTATTTTTTAGCATGCCAACAGTCAAATTAGGCTTAAGTCATCATTTTTTAATATTAATTACCAGTCATGAACATCAAGCCTTGAAAGTGACCAATTGAACTTTTAATCTGTGATTGTGTTATCTTTGCGCAAAGCTTCGCATGTCATTTCTGACCTACTCTTTGGCGCCTCTGCTTTACATTAATGGTGAGTGACCCCTTAAAAGAGAAAATAGCAAATAAAGCACAATGCACATTATATACATTCGATAGGAACTGTTCACCGGTTATTTATTTTATTACTCCTTTTAAGAACTACATATATTTATGTGTGATCTTGCATGCATTAAATAGTTTTTCATACAGATGCACAATATATCATATTACTTATCCAGCAAGGCACAATGTAAGAATTGACAACTTCACCGAACTGGTCTCAAACTGTAAAATTATTAGTGACCTTTAAGTTCTGTTCAATTTTTCATGGGAATTAACAATAATAATGTCACTAATTAGACTAATTAAAAGATAGTGTGTAAACAAAGCTTACAGTTTAATCTAACAAGACCATAGTCAAACATGGGATATACTTCCACAGAAAATTAATAAGATTTTTTTTATCTTTTCACAAATAGGCAACTCATGAATTCTTCGATGGAATGGTGTTGAGGTTGGAATTAGAGTTTCGACTGTCCAGCTTTTGGCTGAAGCTCCTTCAGTTTCATTGCAAGCGACATATTTCCAGCAATCTTCAGCTTTCCTTGGAAGAAAGCCTAGCAAACAAATAATGATTCAAAATTAATAAATCCGATCAAGCCGATTATTAATCATACTCATAGGCCCACAACGTTGAGTGCGCGCTGACTCGCTGAGTGTGCGGGTTCTACCTTCGTTCGGGGAGTCACTGTGTAGGGACCTTGAGCAAGTCCTTCTGCACAATTGCTCTGCAGTAAAACTGCAATTGTGCTGTCAAGGCATGTGCACTTCTGAGCAAAAAATGTTGGAAGAAGGGCCATATAAAATTTCAGTTGTATATGCCCATGTGCCGGCGACTTTTGGGGCCCAGGCCGAGCCTGTAATTAACTTATAAAAATATTATAATCAGTTGTACAAAGTTTATGATTTTTCCCTTTCTAAATATAATAATAGTATTATATTTTCCTTGGAAGAAAGCCTAGCAAACAAGTAATAATCCATAATTATTAAATCTGATTAGGCCGATTATACCTAACTACAACAATCTAAACTTCAGGGTATCTGAATATACCTTACTTATCATTTTTGGCAATAGAACTTCTGCCTAAGAGGCCAGTGAGGCCATGAGTGCTCTGCCTAGGGGCCCAGAGTTTCTGTTGGTGGGCCTGCATACGTGTTTAGTTATTTAGTTCATTATAGGACGGTAATTAATTGGTCCTTAATTATAGCTCCTAAATTGGTGCCAAAAATCTACAATTACCGCTTATAATTACAAAGTAATCAACGAATGAAAAAGAGATGCCAGAATTTATTACAATTCCCTCAACACATGACCAATGACCATAGTAGGCCTACTACTAGTAGTAACTGCTATTAACATGTATTTTTATTAGTGACCTGTTGCGGATTGAGCTGTCCAGTCATGAGTTTAAGAAGATTATCATCGTCCATTGAAATGGTCACATCTCCCTTTCCTAAAGGCAAACACAAAAACAATCTTAGACTGACCATGGTCATTATAAATGTGTTTATGTAGCACCAGATGACAACAAAATCAAACATCATGACAACAATGATGATGATTTTCGAAACAAACAGGACAATATAGCAGATGAAATTGACAACAATAATAGTGATGGAAGTTAATTGATTTTTTTATATAAATGATGATGTTGAAGATGATTTTTGAGTCACTGGTACGCTTTTTTCCTCATCATCATCGTCGTCGTCATCATCATCACATCATCATCATCATCACGAGTCACACGTCATCATTGTAGATCGTACCTGATGGATCGAACTTGACTCCTCCGCTTCCATTTTTTACGTCGACAACCCAAACACCGACGTCTTTCCCCTTCTTCACCTTGAAGCAGAAGACCCCATTGACCTTCTTAACATACTCTGCACCATTCTACAATGACATAAAAGCACTTTTATGGCTCAGGGAACTGCAGTCGGATCAGACTAACACACACAAGTACAGACAGCACCCATTCAAAATCTTAGAGCTTCTATAGTGGCACAATAATGATGGCAGTGCAAAGCAGATGCAAAATCCAGTCCACTCCAAGCATCAATCTTCAAACAGAACACTGAAGCCTATTCGCTCCAGTGATGGCCGAGTAATGTGGAGAGTAAGGGGTCGTCCACATATTATGTACGCAGCAAGGGGAGGGGGTTTAAAATTTCGGCCATTTTGCGTACAGGCGCGTATGGGGAGGGGAGGTCCCGAAAATATGTACGTACGCAAATATAATTGTCTAATTATGACGTCCACAATACAGAATATGAAAATCAGAACTGTAAACCTAATCACAGACTATATTCCTGCTTAATCAATTTTATGTAGCATTAAAACGGTTTCAAATGCCAGTGTTGTTGGTGTTTTATTTCTTCATAACAGTTTACAAATTTAAGCTGTTAAATATGATGCTTAGCTTAACTAAATATCCAGTGGTAAAATCACTGTCTTATAGATGTTTTTAGTTATTTAACCTTTTCAATGGGGGGGAAGTAGAGCTCAAATGTACGTACGCATTGGGGAGAGGGTCGACGAAATGTACGCGTTGCAACAGTGGAAGGGGGTCCGAAAATCCGATTTTTTTGCACACGTAATAATTATGTGGATGGGCCCTCGGCTCAAACCTCCCCAAGATGGTTCCTGTATTGTGCTGTATTTAAGCATTTGCAAAGTGCTTCTTGTAGAGTGAACCGTTCCGAAGCGCTGCCAGTTTCGCAAGGTCCCGTGAGAAGAAGCAGTAGTGGCAGCGCTGCATAGAAGCAAAATAGGCAATTGGGTACCAAAAGAAAGATAAAAGATTGACAGATGACATCATTGAATAATTAAAATGAAGAATCTAGGAAATGAGGACTGATTTCAAGTGTTGTGAATGGCCAGAGTTCAATACTTCATATACTGAACCCCAGTTTCAATCAAATCCTTTGCTGAACAGGAAGCCAATGCAAAGATTTAAGCCCATGTTCGTATTTTGATGTATTAGTCACCTAAGACTCACACAAAGAGGTTCTGAATTCTGCAGTTTCAACATAATGTTTGACATACTGATACAAGGAAGAAGCCAATTATAAGTAATCTGGGCTACTGGAAACCAATGCGTACAGGGTTAGGGAGCTACCAGGTCCCTCTGTGCTGAAAAGTTACAGAAAATGTGAATAGCAGGTTAGGATGACAGTCATCTTTTTCAGATGATAATGATGATTATTTTCATTTATTTCATTTATTATTAAGACATGGTTGGCAAATCGCAACCTACTTACAAGGTATTTGATTAAGAATATTGATTGGTTTTGATAACAAGGACCAGGGTCAGGATAGGATCTTATACTCAACTTTGCCCTAAGCAACCAATGCAATTTGTCCCACATGTGGTAAAATATAGGACCAAACATTGAAATCATATCAATTAGCTGAGCATATAACGCAGATGTAAGTCGATTAATCTGAAAAGGAGGAAGGCCAACATAACTACTAACACCCTGGTCGACCCCTTGGAATGTGAATGTAGATACAGGGTGATGAGTCCAGGATATGAGGACTGATTTCCAGTGTTTCCTTTGCAGAACAGGAAGCCAATGCCTAAGCAGAAGTCAAGCGGCATACAGAGCACAGGGCAAATCACTGCCTGCATGATGTTTCAAGGGGCTGTAGCAAAATGCTGGGGTCAACAGAGTGGAATGCCCTGCTCGCACCAAGGAGAGCCAGCAGAGTGACCTGGTCCTGAAGAATTCAACAATAATGTTGGTATAAGAGTCAGCCTCTGAAACCAGACTGTTATGTAGGTAAGAGTCAGTCATTTATTGAACTCCAGATATCAGCACAATCTAGATGTATATATAATTAAATATATATATATATATGTGCGTGTGTGTTTATTTGCATTTTGTGCAAGGACATTTATATAGCCCCTCTCTTGCACCCCTTGTCAGAACAGGACAACATTGTAGTTCCATATGAACAAAAGTGACATTATCGAAATCAGTCAAAACCAAAATTTCAAAAATCCTATTAAAAGTTTTTTTATGGAAAATTCAGTATTTTATATAGTTATAGCATAAATTCATTTATACTAAAATTTGTCAGTGCTTATATAAAATTAACTTAAACAACCCAAGAGTCACATTGAAACTCTATGCGCTACTAGATTTGTGAGGTACTTACGATCTTCAGTTGTTTCTCGATTTCATCAAAGATGACTTTGGCCTGGAAGTCTCCGGCCGACACTGCTCCTGTGGTCATGGCCTGAATCGTCCTGCCACTATAAACAAGAGTTGTTGAAGCCATTTTCACAATTAACCGTAGATCAAAGCTAGAGTCTGTATTAAGAAGTCTGGAGTGACAAACAACTGCACTAACACAGAAAGTGACTTGGCAGGAGCAAACTAAAATGTTTATCAAAAGACCAGTTTCTGACTTGAGGTCAATGCTCAGAGACTCAAATCAATTGAACACAGTCCAATGCCAAGTGGCTTACTAACTCATGGCTCAGAAGTTTAAAAGCCGTGACATGGGCTCAACTATGGACAATTATTAGTCTGATAAAAGCCTGTCCAAAAGTCTCCTATTGACACAGGTGAAGGATATCAACAATTGACAGCTCATTATTTAACAGTTCAGATCTTAGAATACAAAGCTTATCATGAGAAATCAAAGGTCACTTTGCACCAAGCACAATAATTCTTCATGTATCTGTACACAGTAGGTCAATAAACATGGTCTCACCGGACTAAAAGCAATTTAAAAAATTCTATATCTATCAATATTCTTGTTATGAACAAAATCAGTATTTCTTATATCCAGAAGCGTTCGTACAAAATAGTAAACTTTTCCTAAAATTTAAATAAATGCTCTAGAAAATAGAAAACAATATACTACATTTTACAAACACTTGGACACTCAAGAAATGTCGGAAATGCATCGAGAAGCTCACTTAGAACATCATTGGGTCATTACTTCTAGATTTCTTACCCAACCCAGTTAACCACCAATTCAGATAATAACCATATCAAAACATTGCTGGCTAGATCCATGTGAAACAGATGAAATCATCCGTTATCAGCCCAGTCACACAACAGATGATTTCACTTGGCCTAGATACTCTGAACATTCACACCGTCTGTCAGCTGTCGATGGGAAACCGTAGATTGGTTCCACGCTTGTGTGTGGGTTTGCCACTGGCGATTCCCTCAGCTTACTCTGAAAAGTTTTGCTAACTGATGTAAAATATTTGCATGAAATGACATTTAACATCATTTAGGCTAGCATAAAGTGCAACTCTTGAAGGGCACTATATAAATGTTCGATTATATTACATCACATGTAACAGGCTTCCTCAGAACAAATGTTCAAATACCCTTCGTTCACTGTCTGATCAGCTCCTTAAGACTGCTTCTTTCCACCTAGTCTTGAGGGGAGCTACATAAATTTTGTCTGATCGATCAATTGACTGTTCTTACCTTGTCTGGTATTTTGGAAAGCCCAGCCTGTAGAGTGTCACGACAACAGCGCCCCCTAGGCCGACGTTGTGCTGGAGAGCCAGCTTAGCCCCCTTCACCTGACGCTTGTCGGCAAGACCACGCAACTGCCAACACAGTTCACTACACTGCGCCAGACCTACAAGAAAACCATCCACTCAGCAAGTTCTATAGAATAATAATTCCAACTGTAATTATAATTGATCATTTGTAAAGTGCCACTCAGCGATTCAGAGGCACTCCCGACTCAAGAGAGTTATGATTACAATTACAAGAGCAAATTAGGTGCATGAGTAAGTAAGTAAATGAGTATGCAAATGAATAATGATGATGATGATGATGATGAGTTATCTCCCATCACAATCAAATAAAATGGACCAAACAAGGGAAGAATAGGTAGTCTTGAGTGATCACAACTGTACTGAAAATGACCTGGCAAGAGCACACTACAATGTTAATTTAAGACAGTGCTTTGGCCTGTGTTTCAAAATATCTTAAGTGCTTGACAATTCCCAATAGTGCTCCAATCTGCCAACCTGTTGCTCCCAGTGGGTGGCCCTTGGAAATCAATCCACCACTTGGGTTGATCACAAACTTTCCCCCATAGGTGTTGTCACCCCGATCAATAAATGCGCCAGCTCCTCCTACAAAGAAAAGTAAAGCAAAGCTTCTAATTAAATAAATAAATACAAATAATAAAATATATTCATGGCATTAATAACCTCTTCTCAGACTCCGTTTGTTCACATTGGTAATGAAATAGATTACTCTACCTGTAGTGAAACCAGTGAATTATCAAGAAACATATTTCAAAAGAAATAAAATTCTGAATTAAAGATATATCAATGAATGACAAAACATGACACTCCATTGAGATCATAAAAAGAATGACAGACCGTCACCAATTACCATGAACTCGCTCGCTTCATCTCATTCCCAAAAACTCAGACATGGTATATATCAACCTTAACCGTTCCTTGTTAGCCACGTTAGAGTCAGAAGTATATCTGAGTATTTTCCTTAAATAGGTACTATATAAATCGTTGAAAGAATTAATTTGTTGGATAATTGTACAAAAGTGCTACACGTTGTAAATCCGGTTTTGAGAATTATGTGAAAGCAACGAAGCCGCCGCCTGACCTGGTGGACACAATCCAAGCGCTTCATATGAGATCAACTCATTGGCTGAGAAACAGTCGTGCAATTCAATCACATCAACATCGTCCGGGCGAATACCTGATGAGTTTCATCAAAACACAATCCCACAAATGCAGATAAAATACAATAACACTATTGCTGGACTACCTACCTGGTCTGCATTATAACAAGGTTGCAACAAAGTGAAGCAATGTTCTAATACTGCACAGCCTTTACACTGCTATTGTATGCGGCACTGTGGCTGATCGGTCAGAGCAGTCGGCCCGTAACACTCAGTGTGCGCTGAGTGAGCAGGTTCGATCCCCGTCTCAGGCGTCAGTCACTGTGTAGGGACCTTGAGCAAGTCCTTCGCGCACAATTGCTCTGCAGTACAACTGCAATTGCGCCGTCAAGGCGTATGCACTTCTGAGCGAAAGATGTTGAAAGAAGGGCGATATAAAATTTCAAGAATTTCAATTTTTCAACTTCAATATGCACAACCGTTACACAGATATTATATGCACAAAAAGAACTTTATGCTACAATTTGGAACATTGAATAGTGAGATCACAACATTACATCAGAGTTCCTACTTGTAACGTTATAATTCCTAAACTGATCGTGATCAACTTCAATTCAGTTTGAGATCCATGTTGTATCGAGATTCACATTATAATACATATCACATAATGGATCAGAAGTAATAATATGAATAAAATATCATCACCAACTGAATGAACACAACTCCTATCATCACATTTCAAGGGTAAATATTGTAAGAACGGCAAGCATATACAAGATTCACACACCAGCTTTTCGGTAGACCTCGTCGGCTGCACGCTTTGTCATATCATAACCAACCTAAACAATAACAGACAGACTTTACTTAGCTCCTATTTAGCTCAAAAAGACAACTGCCTCTATATTGGTCAGGCTTTGAAACACTTAGCATTCAAGCATCGAAAGATATGTACCATAAAAAGGAATACAAGAAGGAAATTACTGCACAATAACTGATTACTAGCAAGTAATAAAATTCATATTATAGTTAGCATGAAGAGTGATTGGGCATGCAGTGCTGATATGAGGTCAACTGACATGAAATCAATTGATATTAGGTCAACTGACATGAGGTCAATTGATATGAAGTCAATTGATATGAAGTCAAAATAATGTGACCTTACGAAAATGCCAATTTATTTTACTTAAAATGGCTAGGGTAAGAATTCTATTAAATGCTATGAAAATTAGTGTAACAAATCTAAAACACCCTCAGTTTACCAAACAAGAGAGAATTTGGCCATGAGCACATTTTAAAAAATTACCAAGATTGGTGCCACAGAGTGACATGACTGACCTTCAGAAGGCACGACTCAATATAGTGACTCAAATAATTCTAAATATGCAAAGATTGCTCCTTTCAGATCGGACAATGTACAAGAACAGTTGAGTTACTATTTTCAATATCAATATCAGGATACCAAACAGCAGTAGTATATGAAGACATAAACTGTGTGAAAGTATTAACTGTATTGTATTTACATATTTCAAAAGCACCTCTCACAGTACAACCTAATCATAAATGCTTTCAGTGTGAAAAGCCCCAAGGGAAAACAAAAGTCTTAAGAATATGGGTAGAAACAGAAGCACCCACAGTTAAAATCAAAGAGCAAGTTGGAGAGGGAATGTCCTTCCAAAGCAAAGGGCCACCAGACTGAGTGAAGAACTGTACAAAGATAATAACATTCTTGCAGCTCACCACTTTGATGCAGCTCTGATCCTTAAAAGTGCTCGGCAGATCCGTTGACATGACTTGAGCGACGATCTCGACAGCCTGTCCCTCGAGTCTGTGTCGTCGGACAAAGTCCTCGCTTGCAAGGATCGCACAGGCCGATCCATCCGATGTAGGGCTAGAGATTCCATCAGAGTAGAGACAAAGCAGGTCAGATATTATGTGTCAGTTCACAAGGTCAGAATGAGATATGTGTCAGCTCACAAGACTTCATTAGACAGGAGTAAATAAAAAGATTAAAATACACTCATTGTGAGATTTTCGATATAGCTCCTCTTCAGGAGATCTACTTGGAATAGAGCAAACTGCTATGAAACTCAACAGCAACAACTGGAGAACGAATCATAACAATGGACTAAATGACTATCCATAGATCAGCTTAAATCAGACAGGATCACAATAGAGTTCAATGGTTCAATAAAATTTCTGGCACACTAAACTTTTCCATTTCTTAAAGAAGTCTTTTTTGGCAAGAAAGCTAAAAAATATGTTCACCATGTCTGCATTAAGAAGCACCAGAATGGAATAGATTGAGCGTTATATCAAACTTATTTCAAAGCAGATCAATGCGCTCACCAAATTACTATAAAGGCTGTCAAAAAATGTTGAAATCACGGTCCAGGTACCCGTCGACCCACGGAGCGGGCACCCGACCGCGTGGACATTTTGTTAGGAAATGTATAGAAATGCGCATTTTTACAAAATGTCGGGCACCAGAGAACCGATTTTGTTGCCCAGGCAGCCTTCAGAGGGCACCCGGGTACCCGTTGATAGCTGTAATTACAAAGCAGAACACAATTACCAGCACTGAAGTTTGGTCAGGTAGCCATGGACGGATGGAGACTTTAGAATCTGGTCCATTGAATACTCCTGCTGAAATTGTGAATACCTACAAACAAGAACATCAAGGCTGGCTTAACACTTTAATAGTATTTAATTTAGAAAAAGAAATATATTTATTTGCAGAAGTTACCTCACATAATGAACTTCAGAAGTCGGCAATATTAATTTGAAAAGCTTTGCTCTCAGAACATAGACATGAGACTTCCAGATGAAGAACTGCCTAACATGTAGGAAACTTAGCATGAACATGAAACATGAACTTGAAAGTGGACCTGCAATCTTTTCTAGCAGAACGCTGAACAGGAGAAAATATTTCTGCACGTTGAGGTGTTCAGTAATAGGTGTGGAAAGTTGTTCTATTTCCAGGATGTTTGTGAAGTCCACAATGGAAGGTTTGGTGACCCAAACAGTCAAACATGAATGTACTCACATGCATACTTGTCTTATGGGCTACGCTTCATCTTAGCTCAGGGAATAATGTGAACGCGTCTAATCCATTCCTAGCTGTAGGTTTCCTTGCTCAGATGTGCAGAGTGACCTGGCTGTTCCTCAGCGACAACATTGGCTCAACTTTCTCGAATAGGTGGCTAAGTAAGCTTCCATTACCTCTATTCCATAAGCATTTGAAAACCA
The DNA here is from genome assembly GCA_959347315.1 of Bimastos eiseni. NCBI lineage: Eukaryota > Metazoa > Annelida > Clitellata > Crassiclitellata > Lumbricidae > Bimastos > Bimastos eiseni. Next base: position 20,582,875 of record OY365819.1, read on the forward strand.
TTTTGTTCGATCCTGGACTTTCATAGTTACGTCTGAGGCATCTCTGATGATGCTATATAAATTTTTGTTACAATAACAATTGGGCATATAATTGCTGTCCATGGTATGAAGTGAGCATGGCAGTATATCATGAAATACATAAGCACTCAGTGTGCGCTGAGTGAGCGGGTTCGACCCTCGTCCCAGGCGTCAGTCACTGTGTAGGAAACTTGAGCAAGTCCTTCACGCACAATTGCTCTGCAGTACAACCACAAATTGCGCCGTCGAGATGTGTGCACTTCTGAGCAAAAGATGTCAGAAGAAGGGCGATATCAAAATTTCAAGAATTTCAAATTCATCTATGACACAATAACATGCATATTCTCTTAACTGATTTCTAGGAAATGCTATTTCAGTAACTCACGGATTGTTCGTTGAATGTTTGTGATTCTTATAGGCAATCTTTGCAAAATGCTCTGGTTTTGTACCTAAGAGAACAACATATGAAAACAAATGCCAGTTCAAATTACAATGATCACAAATAAAGCCCCAAGTCAAAGAGTGTTACTTAACTGCTCCAAAATTCGTTTCATATAACTCACTTGAGGTTGGGCAAGATAGCACACAAGTGCTCCTGTTGTCGGCTGAGGCAGTCATGCATGTGAAGTGTTAGCAACATCATTTTCTTAAAGCGGGATATGAGGGTGGGTGCTCAGTCCTCTCCCTCATCATCTCATTATCCCAGGATACTAACCACATCTCACCACTGATGGTAACTAGAACTGCTACCCTTTCCAATTGATGGCCCAGCATGCTAACCACAACTCTATCGAGCACCCCGACTTACTCAATAATTCAAACCAAGGGTGTCATAGAGCCAGTCCGCAGACAACATATTTCTGGCCCACTGACCTAAAGACAACACAGTTGAGAATTAAAGGTCTAATTTGTAATTTTAAGGCTGAGTTTTCTGTGATGCTTGTAATTGATAATGCAATCAGAATGATGTTTTCATGATTTCACAGTAATTCAACTCTTTGTATGGTCCCCTCTGCAATCCCTAACCAATTTTCCTCATGCACTTTTGGCACTCTTGCCTGCCACTTGCTGGAAAATATTGTTGCTGGCCCCATTGCAAAAATGTTTGACACCTCCGATATAAACCATGCTGAACAAATCTAATGCTAAGCATTCAACATACCAAAATTCTTCATGTGTTCAATGCCTGCATTTCCGAACATCTGCGGCATAAGAGGAGCTCCAGAGATCTCAAAATTGTCCGCCATAAGCTGGACGTGTTTGTCCATTGGACTGGTGCGGTCAGAATACTGTAAAATGCGTACAGAACAGGACATGTTACGTCAAAGTTCTACATACCATACGCTTTCATATGGTCAATTCCTGCATTGCCAAAAAGCTGGGCCGCCATAGGTGAGCTAGTGATCTCATAGCATTCTGCCATAACCTCAACGTGATTTGTCATCGGATTTACGCGGTCGGCATACTATAGCGCAAAAACAGAGAACCAACATTGAGGGTGATTGCATGAACTTTTGTTTCTTTCTTACATTATGTAATCATTGTCCATTTTTACAATATGTGTTAAATTAGCTGTACAATTCGTGCACCAATCATACTGTAAGATGCTACATTCGATCAAAGGACAGCGCTTGGCCATTGACGAATTTATTTGATATATCCCCGGTGATATGTTGGTCTCCGTGACGTGACTTTTGTGGGTGTTGTGACATTTTTTAATATTCACATAACATCACATTACTCTGGGTTTCTCAGAATCATCAGAATTTGACATGACTTTCTCATGGGTCATACGTGCAAGATACTTGCAAATACATAATTTTGCGCATCATGATAAGTAATTCACTCATTTGTGTCGAACATTTATGCAGCGTCCCTCAAGTAAACTACTCAGAGGCACTCCTAACACAAGCACAGCAAAGCAGAATAGTCTTACGTAAGAGAAGAACATAAGAGAGAAGGTTCTGGGCAAGAAGCAATGTACAAGAGGGAGGCCATTCTAGGTTAAGGGCCCAACACCGATAAAGCATCATCTAATTAGATGAAATACATAAAAACAGGATATCTAAACAGGTACAAATGACTCTATGAATGGGCACAACGTACACTCCAACACTTTTACCTAGTCTCCTTGTACTCACATTTCTTGCCAGAGCAAATCCTCTTAATAACTTGAATCAACTTGATTTAAACTACTAGACCATTTTCGCCATAATCAACATTTACTTTTGCATCATTGGTGATATGCTTCAGGGATAAGAGAGGAGACGCGCGAAACAAACCTTTGTTCCAAGTGATCCAGGCTCCATCTTCTCAAAACCAAGTGCCATGATGCACTCTGCATTACCTGGAAGAACAAAAACACTGGGCTAATAAAATAAAGGAAACAGAGCCACTAAATATTGTGTATATGTTAAGGCTACTTTCTATTGACATCAATCATTATTTTATGGGCATCTGAAAATAAGCACGTTAATCTTTACAAATATTGACATGTCATAAATATGATATCATTTCTTCAACTTTTATTTCTCAGTTCAGGTGTTTATTTCACAGTTGATATGTACTTTCATGAAACCAAAAATTTTAAAGACTCGTTATGAAAATAGTCTTATGAACATAGCAGCCTCATTCTCATAACCCAAATAACTGCCTACTGCCTTAGGACGGGCAAACAGTTATTTAATAAAAAAAATAAAAGCACTTTTGTATTCATGTTTTAAATTTTTGCAACATTGTAAGTCTACACTATTAGATGCTATATGAAAGACCAAAGACATGCAAAATATTAACCTCCTTCAACAAGCTGTCGAGCAAGAAGCAGAGCGCTTGATCCTGTGGCACATGCATTGTTCACCTAAAAAAACAAAAGAAGACAATTTAAAAATCTTTAAGATTTTTGTTAAGAAATAAACACAGCATTGGCTCCAGTCTCTCAGATTAAAATAATGTACACTATTTACATTTAGGAACAGATAATAAAAATTTAATTTTTCTTAATATTTACCAATTGGCATAATGTAGTTATAAGAAGAGTTCTGCAATGCAATGTAATTCAACGCAATGTAATAGTAGGGTCTTACGTTGTAAATGGGGATTCCCGTCATCCCAAGCTGGTAGAGGGCACGCTGTCCGCAAGTTGTGTCACCTACAGAACAAACAGAACTCTGTCAGTAACTGTCGTAATGTAGAGTAACATGTTTAGACAAGTACAGCTTATTATAGCCCATCAGAGCACAGTATTCGATAGAGTTGACATTATAATCCTAAACTTTGTAGAAATGTACAGAACATCATAATTTAGAATCAACTCCAGATATGCATGGTAATACCAATTAACTGATATTCTACAATTCATTAAAGATGAAATAAAGCTAAAGAAGTATTTTCATTAGAAGTGAATTCAGATTTGATGGCAGATGATTAAGGAACTTAGTCATACCATAGCAGTAACCAACGCAGGCCTGTTCGATCTGGTCATACGAGATTCCCGCATCCTTCAAGGCCTTTGTACCTAGAAATAAAATAACCCATAGCTGTCAGCAATTAACACCTAAAGATCATTACAGTACTTCATGTATATTAATAAGTCACATGCATAGAAACAACTTAACCCTTTGTACTACACATAATTTGGTGCCAGCCAATTAAATGCCAGAAAATTAAGGAAGAACATTTTTCATCAATTTTATTTAAAAAAACAATTATTTTCATCAATCCAACTTTATTGAAGCAACAGTTATATTCATCAATCCAGCTCCTATTTGACACTTTGAATACGTATGCCGTATATATATACGTCATTATTTTAGCGCTTCTGTGCGCGTATGCCGTAAATATACGTCAAAAAGTATACAACCATTAGATATCTATATAATGGCCTAATCAGCGTCCAGACATTAAACTCTGCCGTGTCTCCGTTACTACTAAGATGTGTAATGTAATCTGGTGTATAATGATGTATTTTTTTAGTGCTTACTGCAAATAATATATGCCCTGTCTTACGTCACTAACTCACTTCATATCATCACATGCTATTCATGGAGCCGAGAAAAATATACACAGTTTCGCAGGTTCTGAAATAAATTGATTTATCAGACGATGATTATTTTGAACAGACGAGTGATTGCCATAGTGATATAGAATTAGACGACATTGAACCGGGAAGCGACACAGAAAGTCAAGCAACCGAGGCCTATGTTCCCCCAGCAGGCGTGGATGAACACGCAGATAGCTCAGACAATGAATCCCAGCCTGATGAGTCAGATGCTGTTGTGGCAGACTTCTAGCCAGAACACCATAGAGTAGAGTTGGAGGTTGAACAAGTTCTTTGCATTTCATAGTCTTTACATTTTATCAATAATTAGCGCTTTACATGATTTCTTCGCAATGCCAAATATTGATTAGGCCTATATGGCGTCGCGCCAGCGTAATAAATGTTCCCGCGGTCAATGTGTCGAGAAAACATTATTTTCGTCAATCCAGCTTCTTTTTAATCAAGAATTATATTCATCAATCCAAATTAGATCTATTTAAGCAAGAATTATGTTCATCAATCCAACTTAGTTCTATTTAAGCAAGAATAATGTTCATTAGGACAGCTTCTATTTAAGCAAAAACCATATACAAAGGTTTAAAGATCAACCTGCTTCAAGAGCCATGTCAGGATAATCGAAATTTTCTCTCCTGCCAGGCTTCTCAAACTAAACAGAAAATTAAAGACAATTCATAATCGATTACTGTATGTAAACCTCTCGTCGATAATTCCACAATTTGTGCCCATGATATAGAAAAGCTCATAATCCATCGCCATGTGTAGACATCCATGACCATTGACCCATGTCACTGGGAATTTCATTTACCTGTGCTTAGAACCTCTAAAGGGGAATGATATTAGAATATTACAGTAAAACTCTACATTGACAGAACCTCACAGATTGACAGAATCAACCAATGTTGTTTGGTCCATGATATTTGAAAATACTTGCATAAATAATACATATACATATATTATATATATATATACATGAATGTATTTGTGTATGACCAATGATACCAACTCATAAAACTCTTGGTTTTTTCCAGTAACAGAAGACATTAAGCATGGGTTCATTAACGCTCAAACTATTTACAGATAAACTGTTTACAAGTCAACCATCGAAATCGGCAGTTGCGTTTCGATGACAGAGAATAAGTACCATCCAAAATTAAACAGAGTATTAAGTTTGGAAGATGGACACCCACACAGAAGTCATCTAAGCCTCACAGAAACATTACTCCAGCAAAGAGAGGTCTTGTCTTCATGTAAGGCAAAACATATTTTGGGGGTGGGAGTCAGAAGAACAATGGCTAAGACCACTGGCATTCAGAGCAGAAGAAGTGACCTCGATTCCTGCTACCCCTAAGCCCCTAAGGTTGACTAGTCCTTCATTCGCTAGGTGGCAGTATTGGTTAAATTAGATGTATAGTATGATGGGCGCCAACACAAGGCGATTTTGGATTTTGCGCAAATTTGTTTGTGTTGATTTCACATCGAACTGACTCATGACCTTCACTTAGTAATGTTCTGATAATCAGTGTTATAACAATGCTACCACATAATAACCTTTGATATCCTACTATAATTATACTGTGTGCCATACTTAGTGCTGGTAACTCCGCCACTGTTTGGACTTTGACAGTGCCAGTCCCAAACCTGGAGAAAGGAGGAGGGCAACACCAACTCATCTGCGATATGGTGTCGTTAATAAATCAACATTGCTATTTAGTGCTGGTGAACAAGCACTTGTTAAGCAGGTCTCTATGACATGGCTTTTGTGTTGCACTGAAACATTTGATAGATTTCTTGAATCCTACTGCACTTTTAGATTAATATAGCAAAAGTTATTCAGAGGTGCTCTCAGCATGGAAACTCTGACGAAAAAGAAATGTCCTTAAAGAGCAAGAAGTCAAAGGAAAGAAGTTAGCCATTGGTTTAGGCCTTAATGATGGAGGAAGGTCATTCCAGGTAGATGGACCCACAACATCAAATGCCCGGTGTTGGGCCGAAGCAGCCCTACTCCTAAACACAAAAAGATCAAGACAATCAACAGACCGCAAGGAACGAGATGAAGTTGCAGATAACAGCTTTAGGAAGTAGTCAGAGAGATATGTCGTGGCACTGCCTAGCTACGCTTTGGAAACTAGAAAGAGGATTTTGTAGTGGATGCGTGCAGTCACAGGAAGCCAGTGCAAGACTACAAGCATATTATATTATTTTAAACACAGTTTGTTTTCTAGAATAACTTGATCAACAGTAAATCTTTCAATTTTGTTCAAATGGCAAAGTTCAAATCCCCAATCCCCTACGCAAGTCAAAAATGTTGAAATATAAGCAAGGCTGTACCAAGGGCGCAAATGTGGAAAGGGCGCAAATTTCAGGATGGAATAATGCACTATTTTCAAAAATTTGGGGGCACCAGATTGATGCGCAATTATACCTCGGTACGGCCCTGAATATTATAAGATGATCAAAACATATTTATAAAGCTCTGCACATATAAAGTCCTGCGCTAATGCGTTTTATAAACGATCAGATGCAGTAAGTAAGAATATTCTTTATTAGATTGCCAGCAAAAGAAGGATAGTTAACTAGACGTATAAATGACAGCATCAGTTTGAACAAAGTCATATAACATTCGCATCATAAAAGTTACGTTGGTAAGGGCATCAACCAGGGATCAACCCGAATCATCGAAACCCGAATCCCCGAAAACGCTGAAAAGTCCAAAAAACCAAAATCCCCAAAAACAGCAATGTACTATTTAAAAACGCTGAACTATCTCAAAACAGTGCGATTCATTAATCAATCCATTAATCTGCGTGATTTCCTTTCATTGATCCAACTTCCATTTCAGCAGAATTCTTTTAATCAATCCAGCTTCGTTTTCAGGGTTACGGCGGAAATAAGTTTGGGGGATTCGGGTTTCAGCGATTCGCTACCCATCAACTATAGGTAGGGTGAGGTCATGTGGTCTGAATCACATGTAGAAATTGGAGACCGTATGTGAGGGAGTTGACCGTGAATGATCCAGCACACTTGTATGCGAGCAGCCTACATAAATGGAAAATCAGCTCCTGACCTAAATATTCAACAGTGGCCGTTAAGAGTAAACTGAACTTTGATTGAACTATTTTCTGTTTAAAGCTCGGTAGGGCCAACTTTCGATGTCCAATCAGACTAATTGTATGACTCCTAATTGTAATCGTGATAGCAATCTCGTGATTTCTACGGCGCCTAAAAACCGGGACACGGGAAAATGCTACACAGGCGCTTAGCGAAAACAAAATAGAGAGGCAGTTGGGGTCAAAATAGGCCCCAGGTCACGAACCAACGGGGTCAGACATGGCAAACACCGTTCTAAACAATTAAGTCAAGACAATCCCTACCTTCGTCATCCCAACACCGATAACGTACACCTTTCTCCGTGTAGAACTCATTTTGACACAACCTTTCTCTGAAATGACCGTAGGATATTAAAGATTTTAACGCCGAAACCTCAATATTTAAACCTCACTCTATCTTCTGATCCATTCGCAAGACGGCCTGCCAAAGTCCAAGCTCAGGTCAATAAATAGGAAAAACATTCCGATTAGCGTAACAAATTAACATGCTTGAAGTAGTTCGTACCACTCTGGCATTCTCAAGTGGCACTAGACATCGTGCCCTTTGACTCTTTACAATCAGTTTATTTTGATTTTTTTCCTTTACTATCTTACAGTTCCAATGATATTCCCTAGATGGCCAATTTAGACTCCGGTTCAAAACTTGTGCTCTGCGTTGCATGCGAGGATTTTGCGTTGCATGCAATCTTGTAATGAGATAATAAGATACAAAGTACGACTCAGTCAGAAATAGGATCACTCACCTCCATTGTAGCATCCAAGAGTATGTGTATGATTTAAATATCGGATTAGTACCATTAAAAAAACGGCTGGCGATAATAATCTCGCCCGCTCAAACTGTAATTAAAATATGACAGGGTCGAGGCTATAAATATTATTTTAAGATCGTGAATTCGAGGTGATTGATCGATCGCTCTTCTTGATCGTTCGCTTAGCAACGTTAGGCTTATTAATTCTTACAAGTGGCAAAATTATAAAATTCATACTTAATATTAGGCCCCCTATGCAGAGAACACATTGTCAGCGACCTCGGTGTTTTTCTGGATAGTAAGCTGAGCATATGACCCACCACATATCCACCATCATTAGAGCGTGCTTTTTCCATCTGATTCGAAAAGTGAAACGCTGCCTGAATGAAAACTGCCGCCGTATCCTCGTCCAGGCTCTCGTAATTTCTCGCCTGGACTATTGCAACTCCGTATCCTCTCTGGACTTCTTGCGTCAACACTACAGCCCCTATCATCAGTCCTACACTCTGCTGTCCGCCTAATCACACCATCCCTACAACAGCTACGCTGGCTCCCCATCCATGCCCGTATTGCCTTCAAGATTTCCCTCAAAGCCCTCCCCCCCAGTTTTAGTGCTCAGTGCCCTCCATGTGCCCCTCCAAATCGGTTCTTTTTTCTTTTTTATGTTTATCCAATGGATTTTTAAGAATACTTTTGTTAAGATAATTTGTGCACCCCCATTTTTCAAATTTCTGGGGGGGATAAAATTCAAAAAGTGGGAGGGCAAAAAAATTTTTTGGGGGATTATGCCCCCCACTTTTTAAAACCTTGTTACACTTCTGCCTCGCACTAACAAGAAGTTTGGGAATCGAACATTCTCTGTCGCAGGACCCACAGAATGGAATAGTTTCCCAATTTCAGTCCGTCAAGCCACAGCCGTTATTCTTTTCAGGACAAAACTGAAGACCTACCTATTCTCCCTGATCTATGACTAAGACTGCAGCACAGCACTTTTGTGCAAGACTTGTCTTGTCAAAGCGCTTTATAAATGCCTAATTGTATTGTATTGTATTATACTTTTTTAAGTGTCGACTACTTTCCATGCTAATTATACGACGGCGCGATGTATTTCAGTAGAGCGTCATATACCTAGGTAACTAACAAATATTTGTAGTCTATGTTGCATATACTTCCTACTTCTGTCAAAGTTGCCATAAACAATTGATTAATACTTCATGCTGAAATGTCATCAAATTTGCCAGCTATTCGATCTTTAAGGTCGGACTTGATGTCGTTGGTGACATTTATTAGCCGTACGAGGAGACAAGTAGCAATTTACTGGGTCGATTTTCATGGACGCCGGGTGCGTTACGGTGTGCTCAACTATGGGGAGCATTTTCCTCTTACTACATATGAAACACATCCTTGGATATTTAGAGACAACAGTACTGGAGATAACTTAGTAACCAGCCAAGGTCATGAAATCTTCTGGCCTCAACCGTGGGACGGCGGCCATCAAGCCACTGTAATAATCGGCATTCCAGGTGGGTGCGTAGCGAATCGCCGAAACCCGAATCCCCGAAACTGATTTCGGCCGTATCCCCGAAAACGAAGCTAGGTTGATGAAAAGGATTCTGCTTAAATGAAAGCTGAATCGATTAAAAGAATTCACTTAGAAGCTGGATTGATGAATGAATCCCATTGTTTTGAGACAGTTAAGCGTTTTTCAATAGTACATTGCTGTTTTCGGGGAATCGGAATTTTTTTTTCTTCACCGTTTTCGGGGATTCGGGTTTCTATGATTCGGGTTGATCCCGTCCAGGTACACTGTGTAAATATAATACATTGATGCAGTATGGTTATGTATGCTTTTGTACAAAGTTCAGAAGTGCACGTTGAAGCAATATTAAGAACAATTGACAGACTGGAGGAATTAGAGCAGAAGATGGTTTGGTAAAGAGTGTTGTGAAAAAGAGTTGTAGACAATTCCAAATGTTGGAACTAGCAACTCTGATTGAAAGTAGGTGGAAGCGAAGGTGTACTTGGATAAAACACATTTCAGGAGATACTGATTGACGAGAGGGTTGCCATTTGATAGAACTACCAGTTATGAAAGATAAGTTGAATGAGGCTATGTGTGTGTGTTTTCCCTAATGCTGAAAGTAATTGTAGCCATAAATTCGAATTATCGAAAGGCTACTCTTATCTAAGCATATGACACCAGCGTATTCACAAGCGTTGTGACTATATTACACGGAGTGAAGGTGTCAGGTCCTTCTGGTGTGAAATAAGCATGTTGTATAAGTTGTACTTATTTGTTTGAAGTTTGTTTGTTATTTGTTGTTGAGAGAGGATTTTGACGCTGAGGCTATGAACAGTAGAAGAGAGGTAGTGTAAAGGGTTGTGAGTGTCAGATGAAAGGTCGTGAACTGCAACAACTTGGAGCAATGGTATAACAGAATGAGTGGAAGTTTTTCAAAGTTAATTTGAGTGATTATTTTACTATTCACAGTCTACTATGACCATCCTTTGAAGTGCATTGTCTCTGACGAACATTGGCTTAAAATGCATAGTCATAAAAACAAATAGCATCCTAGGACTGTTTGGTTCTAGTGGGTAGATTTATAAATTAGACATTATTTCGAATAGTTGTTGATCGATGCATGTGATAAACCCATTTTAGGTTACAATTTGTCTTGCATGTTGTCATTTTTTCTGATACATCATCAAACTACTATTACACCTATTGCATAAAGGTACGTTTGTGGTTTTCAAGCAGGACAATGATATGCTATAGTGGTGGAATAATTGGGGATGCCAAGGTGATGGATTACCCGTCCTGCACCATAGATTAAAACTAATTGATCTTGAGAGTGCAGCACTGAATAAGTAAATGAATTATGATTTTAGGCATTACCTCTTTCGGACATCCAACCACATAACATAATTATTATAATCTAAAACCCTCTTTAAATTTAATTCTTATGCAAGTTATGTAATAAATAAATTTTTATACGTGAAATAAATTCTGACGGTTTCTCGGAAAATTGCTTGTTTCAGTTTACACGCTAAAAGAAAAGTGTTTGCAAGTTGTTCGACAACTTGTGCCGTCCGAAGTTATCCAGAGTCTGTTGATTCCAGTGACGTTAAAAGATGATCTCCTTCGAGGATCTGATAGCACTCCATACTCCGTTCATGTCGACATTTAGGACTTTACAAACTTCGGCCGACTTATGTTCCAAAGCTAGCGAGGAATTCTCTAACTGTGTTACTGGACGACGATTTGGACTCAGGGTTCTGTTATATTCATGTGTGAGAGCAAGTTGTTGTTTCGATGAACGTTTTTAAGCTGTCCATATAATGTTATGTGTTGATACCTAATGATAATCAAGTACCTTCTAAAGGCTTTTGCTTGCAACATGTCAGCGATTGAAGTCGGACAATTAGCCTGATAATCTGTGTGTCATTTTTTTATTGTTCTCAATCCATTTGCTTTTGTCTTTGGCTGATGACCATCCTCTGGACACATCAACTGACCTTTACCCTTAGAAATCATTGTGTCTCATAAAAACCGTTTTTGTTGTACAAGCGTTTGCTGTATATTACTTCCAGTCGACATGTATACCCGACAATTGATACAATACTTTATTGTTTTAGGTATCGCTCAGACATAGCCTTTAAATTAAATGTTGTAACATTTGTACCAAGTTTTTACTTAAGCGATGCATCTGTCTAAGGGATATTAGAGCAATATTTTCCAGCAAGTGGGGGGTCAGTTGTAAAAGGCGTTTGGACAAAGTTGGAAGGGGCCTGGAAAAGAAAAGTATTGTTGACAGAAAACGTTTTCCAAAATTGAATCTCTAATGGTACATTTTTAGCATGCAAACAGTCTTGATCTTCATTATCAAAAACTTCTCAAGTGGATTGAGGATTTAATATTGACTGGCTTGTTGCTAGCGCAGCAATTGGATTTCGCTTCCTACCTAGTGAAACGCAATAAAATTTCAACTTTTATTCTCAGATTGTGTAGTGTAGTGCAAGGCTCTGCTGGCCAGAAAACACTTTCGGTGGACCAGAATTGACCAATTGGAGGACGGACTTTAGATATGACAGTCGAAGTGCTCAAGTTTTGGATTATCTAAGTCCTGCATTTTGAAATCAATCGCACATCAGCTGCAGAATTATTTTCTTGTTTGCAAATTAATTGTGCTATTGTTTACATTGAGTTTATTGCATATTCTTCATGATGTATCCATAATTGCACTTTTGCAAATAAATTGTAAATCTGTTATTCCTGTCTGATGACATTGACCTGACATCTGCATCATACATTCCTTTTTATATGTATCAAGATGGACTATAGTTTGATATATTGAAAACTTTTTTTATTAAGAAGATGTACTCATGAATGTAATACTTTGGAGTGTATACCAAATGCTGTTAACGATTGGTCCAATAAATGATGTACTTAATTTACTCTTCATTTGATGTTCTGGATATATGCTGAGTCACAGGCAATAAACACTTAGTTGCGACCAAATGCTCATGTAGTCTAACCGATCGATTAACCCCAACACCTCATCCGCCTTCCACCTCTCCTCCTTTCAGCTCCTCGTTAACCCTTGCCTCCACCTCTGCCTTCTCAACATCGTGATTCTCCAGCCGTTCATCTCCTGCCCTGCATCATCCTTCCTCCGCTTCACCTATACTCCATACTCGTCTGATGCATCCTCCATTCTCTGCAGTCTGCACCTACTCCGCTTCCTCCTAATCTCTCATCATTCGCCTTCTGCTTCCTCCCAGCCTCCGCATCTCATTGTCCACATCCTTCCAACATCTGGATCCGTCAGTCCCTGGAAGCTAAACCCTGACATTATAATCGACAGCCGTCAGAACAACCACTTAGCCTAGATGTCAAGCGTCTGCCACCTCCACCACCATCGTTATCTCCAATGTGCATGTCCTTTGCAGTTACACGCGAGCACTATAGGATCTTACTATAGTCAATGCGCTTGTGCATCGACAGAATATATATATATATATATATATATATATATATATATATATATATATATATAGAAGTAGAAGACCGGGAGGAGGAATTAGCCTAGAGGAAAAAAAGGAGAGGGAGAGGAAGTAGCAGGCGATAAAATGTGTTATTGGCAGCCAATTATTATGTTGCGACAGTTGAGAACGGAATCCGAACAATACCAGCGCATCAAAATGTTTCCATGGTTTCTTACATAATAAGACGGATTCTTCTTCTACTCGACGACGAGACTCTTCGCTTGTCATTCCACTACTCCCTATCTTATGTGGTGTAATGTAATGGAATACTACTTGTATATAGCGCCGCTCAGCACGCTCTCCACTGGCGTATGCGTGTACAATATGCTTAGGTCGGAGAACAGTAAGGTCTTCACAGGAAACCTTACAAACGATACCGCGATATACCGTAATTCCAGAAAACGTTGTTCTCCAGAAAACGTTGTTCTCCGTTCTCTGGCAGTGCCAGTCCCAAGCCTAGAGAGAGGAGGAGGACGACATCTACAATCCTAATCAATATACAGTGCCTTTAAACATGTAGTATATCCAATTATTCCCGTCCCAACGGTTGTCGCAGGTTGAAAAAATATTTGCTTAAAATTTTCTTCAAATTTTACAAAGACAAATTTCAATTTAAAATGCCGTCACTGTCAGAGGCGTCAATCCTCTCTGAGTGATGGAGGCAATTCCCCGGTTCCAAGTGTCAACAAGGCAAGATACCCACCCCCTATGAGACTCAGAAATACACCGCTACATGAAATTGTATGCGTTTGCCTCCGGACAACCCCTATGTGGACGCTTCTGGTTACTATGGAGACGAAACAGACTTTGTTGCTCAGCTTAAGCTTGCCCTAGATATTAGACCCTGCTTGAATGAACTGATTTCAATTTGGCAGTCAATTGTTGCTGAATACAATGCTTATTTCAAACCACCGTCACTGATTAATTATCCGGTCTGTATCCTGGGCAGAACTAGGTTACATCTGACGCATTAGCTACCGGTTTGTCCGTTTGTCTGATCAATACAGTGTTCGATTGCGAGGGAGAAAAGGTCAGCGAGGTTGGACCCCAGCTTCTGCTACATGGGCGTTGATATAAACTGAATTCTTGAGATTCCCAAAAAATCTCATCGGTTTCAGCATTGACAAATCGGACTCTGGTTCAATACAAGTTTCGAATTTCAGAAGCTGAACTTCTGTAATATAACATTATTTGTATACGACGTCTGCGTAGCCTATTTTAGGAGCCACTTGCATAGCATAATATTACAAACTCCCAGAAGCGAATTGAGTATAAACTGTTGAGTAACGTGATTAAAATCGGTTGATTCCGCAATATAATAAAATAAACTTTCTACACTTCTCCCACCTTTTCTCAACGCTTATTGCATGTCTAGATCTATAAATGTGCAACTCTTAATGAGCACATGTCTTGAGACAAACAACCTGCTACCTGCGATCCAGTCTGGTTTCCGGAAGTGTCATTCCACCGAGACATTACTCCTTCGTCTTCTGACCGATGTCTACGTGGCTATCGATCGCTCCCAACTGACACTATTAACCCTCTTTGATGTCAGTGCAGCGTTTGATACAGCGGACCATGAGATTTTGCTAGAAAGGTTACATAAATCCATTGGCCTTTCTGGTACCCTGCTCCTCTGGTCCCTCGATTTGGAATGGCCCAACGCTCCGCTCCTTTCCTAGAATTGCCGCTCAAGCATTAATTCGTCTCTCGTCTTAAGACTGTTTTATTTGATCGCGCTGGGGTTGGGAGCGCCTCTGATTAGTCACCTTGAAGAGGCGCTATACGCAAATTTTCGTAATGAATGAACGAATGAATGAAAAAGATTAAGGTCGATCTGAATTTAATTAAAATTTATTTAAACACGCAATTCATGGAACTAACGGCCAGTCATATAGGACTATCAGCTTGAGTTAACACTTCGTTAGAAAATCTGGTAGGTCAACAGTTCGACCCCGATCTATTGACATTTCAACCAATTAAATTTCTTGTTGCAACCACAAGAAATGAACAACAAGATGATACTGCAATTTCGTTTAATGTTTAACATAACGGACGCCTTGCATGGCTTCCGACCGTTTAATTCGAATCCTGAAACAACTTGTCAGCGACCGTTCGTTTACATTTTAGGCCTGCTTGCCTACATCCCAACCAGATCTATCCTCGTCCGCACCCCCATGTACTTGTCACATGTGTCCAAAGGTCTGTGAGTCAGTACGTGTGCCAGAATAGGTCCTAGCAGTTATCGTAGGCATAGTGGTAACTCGACATTTATACCGCGCCCGAAATAGTGAAGTCGCGTGAATCAGTTTATTCGCCGGCGCTCAGTCATATCAAAATCGATAGTCAGCGAGTCATGATTCAAAAAGGCAGAAAAGCAGACAGTTATATGGCTAAGGTGTTTAGAATTGATACAGTCAGGTAGGTAGGATGCAGAGGAGGAATCGGGGTAGAATTATTTGATAATTAGCAGTGCTTTCAGTTCTTTTTAGCAAAAGACCTGTATGGAGATAGCAAGATGTGAGGTCTTGGTAGGATGGATGAGATATTTGTCTCCGAGTGTCTATGTGCATGCTTGAGTCTCCGGTTCCCTCCAAGTCTGTGTCTCTGAAAGTCTGAAATTTGATACCGCCCTTCTCCTAACATCTTTTGCTCAGAAGTGCACAAGCCTCAACGGCGCAATTGCAGTTGTACTGCAGAACAATTGTGCGCGAAAGACTTAATCTAGATTCCTACACAGTGACTCCTCGGACCAGGGTTGAACCCGCTCACTCAACGCACACTGAGTGTTAAGGGTCGACCGCTCTAACCGATCAGCCCCCGTGCCACACATGTAGACTAATACGAACCCGATTGTCAGTCAGCAGAACTAATTGTTGTACTGTTTATCGCTGTTGTTTGTCCGTTAATTTTGATCGATTAGTCGATCTGTTGGTCAATCGAAGGAGAGGAGACGAAAGACGATACCTACGTGGGAGTCATCCTTACCCCGCCCTGCTGACATCTTCTCTCTGTCTCTGTCTGTCTGTCTCTGTTTGTCTGTCTGTCTGTCTCTCTCTGTCTCTCTGTCTCCCTGTCTCTGTCTCTGTCTCTGTCTCTGTCTCTGTCTCTGTCTCTGTCTCTGTCTCTCTCTCTCTCTCTCTCTCCACTCGGTCGGTGTAACGCGAGACAAAGCGGTCCAAGTACAGAGTGTGGAACACGAGGCTCAGTGGGTCCAAGTCCAACTTCACAGGTTAGGACCAAACAATAAGAGTACGCGCTAAATCATCACCACCGCCATCATCATTATCATCATCATCATCGCCATCATCATTTTCATCGTAATCATAGTCATCATCATTATCATCACCACCACCATCATCATTTTCATCATAATCATATCCCAGATGGTTGGAGGGGTCGATTTGGAAAGAGAGAGGTTAGGAACGCTTGACTATAAATACAAGCTTCTGCGATGGATGGAGACGAGTTTATCAGAGTCTTCATCGAATGCACATAAATAGAGTCACGTGAATACGTTCTGTGGATCCTATTGGCAGACAGGGCATACTGAACCTACGTGTATATAGGGTAGGATTCTGGTCTTTGTCCGAGATTGACTTGACCCCAGCCTCAGCCGACGTATGTAAACCCTATACTCTTCCGGCGATTCGTATATTAGCTGAAAACTGAGGAGGAGGAGGAGGAAGAAGAGAAAGAGGAGAAGGAGGAAGAGGAAGAAGAGAAGGAAGGAAGAGGAGGAGGTGGTGGTGGAGGCTTTTAGTAAGGCGTCTGTGGGTGTGGCAGGAGTTAGGCACACCTATACACAGTCGGTCGTCGCCAGTTACCAGTTGAACGGTTGTGCTTGTTTAGGGTTGAACTCTCTTGATATCTCCGAATCGACCCTCCGCTGAACCGAAGAGTGGCAACGTCTGCAATGGCTGCTTCTGACTCTACGAACGAACATCGCTTCACCGTCATTCTGTCGATTGATGCCAGCAAACAGGCTGATGCTGCAGTTCAACGTAAGTGTTACGAACCGTCTCCGCTGGTTCTATATGTTTCATAGTCTATGTGATATTCCTGGAGATAGACAGACATAGTGCCATGGCATCAATTAATGTTAATCAGGACTGAGCGAGTTTCATCAGTAGATGAATGCAATACATTACAGCTAACATTTATAGCGCGCCCTAATAAAACAGAGTCTTACTCTAAGGCGCGTTACAGAAACACTTCGTCTGTCATAATAAACAAAAAATAAATGGGTTTCGAGACTAGACTTAAGAATTTCCATCGAGGAAGCACTGCGCACTGCCTCTGGTACGGACAGTGCTTAAAGTGTGCCTGGACGGTCATGGACGGCGTCCAGGAACTTATTTTCGAGGCTGGACGCCGTCCTGCCACTTATTTGGCCAGCAGAGCCTGGACACCGTCCATGAGCGTCCATGCAACAGTGCAATTCCTCTACACACCCACGTTATTATCAACAGGAAGTAGAGGAGGAAAAAAATTCGCGCTTCGCGCGTTAACAAACTTTATTTCCACAACTTTTGAAACTAAACCGCCGCCACTGGCCTCCTTGTCGACAATTTAACAAAGGAAAGCAATTGTCTGTACGCTCTAAATTACAACAAATATTTAATCAGCAAATAATTGACCACAAAATAACGGTTAATAGACAAAAAGCCTAACGAATGATAACAAATTCTATTATTCGTCCACTGTATTTGGTCAAATAGAAGTTGGATTGATAATAATAATGCCTGCGAATCCAGCTTCTGCTTCAGCAAGAACCATTTTTATCAATTCAAGCTCTATTTAGACAAATATTCTTTTCAATGATGATGATCCAGCCATCTGTTTTGGAAGAATTTCGTTCACCAATTCAACTTCTATTTTAAAGCCCACAGTGGACCACAGTGCACGAACCATTTGTCGTCGACTTAATATGTTGGTGCTTTGCCTTTGTAATCTTTAGCTCTTAACTTTTTGACACGAGTCACGCGCCTATGGGGAGGGGTCACAAATTTGTGACGATGTGTGACAAGGGGAGAGGGGTCGACGAAATGTGACGTCACATCATTACATCAAAATACGTAATTTTATTAAAAGCTTAGACTCAATTAAACAAGTTCCACTTAATTAGCAGTAGTTGTTACCACAATTAAACAACAATAATTATGATTTTGATAGTCTTTCATCGTGATGAATAGCCTACATAAGATTGTTATCATTAAAGGCTACTTTCTCCATTTTTCTTCGTTCTACTATTATAATTTCCAAATATTTTTATAGTTATAATTAAATTTTTTGATAATTATAAGAAAATTCGCATTACATTCTGGACATCTGGTTTTTGGGGAAGGGATGTCAGGGCCTTGTGGCGTGACGTCATATTTGAGGGACCATGGCATTTGTGACGACGTGTGACGAAGGAGAAGGGTCAAAATCGTCAAAAATTGCGTGACGTCATTTACGGACTGCCCCTAGCGTCAGGCACTTCTTTTTTTACACTTTAAGCACTGGGTAGGGAGTTAGATTCAGCTGGCCCAGCAATTTCAAACATACTGTTGCTAAACTGCAGGTTCGATCTTTTAATAACAAAGTCCCCTTTTGAAGCAGAACGCAAGCCTCTTCTTGGTCCAATGGTAGCACCAGGTGTGACCAGAGCGGACAGGTAATGTGGGGCCATACCGGTCTGAACGAATGGTGCTGAAGGAGGTCGTGGTTGTTAACTAACTTTTGGTTATGATTGGAAGTTTGAGAGTATAATGGTGCCACAATCATAAGATAGATTATTGCTTTTTTCCATTTGGAAGCCCTTGACGTTCCCTCTCCACCCCAGTGTCGAAAAATCTATCGGCGTGTGCAAATTAACAAAATTGAAGTATGGAAACAAACCACTGAAACCGTCCAAATAATCTTTTAATAATCCCGATGAAGGTTATTAACCTCGCCCACGGAAACCTTTCCATGTTTCATTGGACTGTGAGGGATAATAATAGCGAATATACAAATTCTGCTAAATAACCCGTAACTTGGCTTCGACTCTTAAAACCTGTACAGACTACAGACCATTGTGCAAATCTTATGTACACACGCCTCTCAAGTTTAGCCGATAAGTGTTTATTCTAAAGGCAGAGCAAGCATTGTGCATTTCGCTTTGTCGAGGCAGACCAGTGCTTAGGCCGAGAAAGCTATGATAAAAAAACGGATGGACAGGCCTAATTTATGAGAAGCGAGGCAAAAGCAATTATTGCGCGTTTAGAATTTTAGAGTCACGTCTGGTCAGATGTATCTGGGTTTCGTTCACCAGATTCTTGCGGAGAGTTCGTCTTTGAACTAGCATCTATCTCAACCACGAGATCACCTCCAATATAACAACAACCTACATTAGTTTAAAAGCGAGCAGATGCTACTCCACGGCCTCAATGTGTGCACCTTGGAGTAAGTATTAGACACGTTTTCGAAGTGATAATGCCTATTATGGGTCAGATGAAGGTCAGACACAACGACAACTACGCTCAAGCAATGGTCAAACAATCTCCCCTCATAGGTGCCGACTTTTAGTTTTGAGCACAGAAGCAAAAATGTGTCGAAAATTTAAAACATACCTTTGGCTTTAAAGCACAATCGTTTCAACTGTTGAACTGATTAATAGTAGCATACTGCTTACTTAACTTAAGTCAATCAGCCAAATAGTAATAGGCCTATGACCCTTGACCTTGTCCCTGTGACTCACGGCACTCTTCACTGTTGATTGTTTTACCAATGGACTTCTATTGTTTATTATAACATATAAAACCATAATAAATATTTATCGTATACCCATAACCATTAAACAGTGCCAAAAGATACAGGGGCAAGACCACACTCTTGCCCTGGTACCTTCCAAAGTACAGGGGCAAAATTCCCGTTGCTCCTGTGGAGTCGGCGCCTATGCTTAGGTTGTATCGCCTGACGCTTACACAATGGAACGGGCGGAGGCAATCAGACCCACTGCCACCGAATTCCACATGATAACCATCGACATCATGCATGACAACTAAATTGCACGGATCTCCTATGGACTTTATTGCGCATATATTACAATCAGTCGATGGAATTACATCTCACAATCGTTTTGTACAATTTAAAACATGTCTTGGGCTTAAAAGCACAATCGTTTCGTCTGTTATCCTTCTCGATAGCTGTGGCCCATTACGGGTCAACATCGTCAATACATATGTAATTGACATTCATTGCGAGTCCACCTATAGACCCCATCGTTAACGTGGCCTCAAAGCAGACATGAAAGGCCTAGGCTAATGTCGATGGCAGTGAATTTATTGAGAATGGGATCAGTGATGTGGTGAGGCTGCTTTACGTTTGATTGTTTCGTCTGATGTTTTCCAGATTACCTGGAGCATATTCATCGTCCGGAGAATCGAATCATCCTTCTTCATGTCATCGAACTTCCGGATCTCGCACACGCCAGTGAGTCAATTGCTACAACCGACCATAAATCTTAACATATTATTATTATTACTATTATTATCATTATTGCTATTACTAGCTGCTAACCCGTGAAAAATGACAGGTCATACTAAGGGCTACTCGTGAAAAATGACAGGTAGCTGAAGAGTTTATTGACTTTGGCGAGTTGTCCATCTTCGCACTCGCTCACGATTCAACCGCAACTGGCACTCTTCTCGAATTTCATCCATTAAGTTTCCATTTAATTTTAATGACGGCAAATATACTTACAATACACGATGTATAACTCAGACACGTCAAAAACACTTTTTTAAACGTATTATTAACTCCCGTCGCATATTTAATCTTATTTACATACGACGGACGCAACAGCACTGGATGCAGTAAGGTATCATTAACATAGGTGAACGTTATTTGCATACGAAGAACTCAATAACACATTTATTATACGTATTATTAACGCCCGTCGCACATTTCACATAGGCATATGAACAAATAATCAAACTTTTACTTCTGCTACGTTATCATGTCCAATGGAGGAGTCATTGTTTTGTCAACAAAGGACAACTGTTTAACTAATTGGCACCGATGTTTCCTTGTCTGTTTCCAGAATCTTTCTCACCTTCCTTGTCTAGCTCTCTCCTACTTTCTCCATATCTTCGTCTCTCTCCCTCTCTCTGTGTCTCTCCCCGTATCTCTTGGTCTCTGTTTCTGTCTCGGTCTCTATCTCTCCTCTATCTCTTCCTTTATCACCGTTGGGACTATCTCTTGCTGCCTTTATAGAGTACGCGATAATTAATCAAGTTATTCGTACATCCTGCGAAGCAAGGTGAATTGTAATTGGCGTAGACCTATATACTTATTTACTTACCTTGACATTGATACCTAATATGCAAAAATGTCAGACGCTAGTTATCGGAGGGATTATAGCCCGTCTTCATTATAGTGGTTGCCCAAGAATCAGAGACTAGGCCTACGTCACTGAACAGAGATGATCATCCTAAGATGACTGAACTTTACTCGCCTATCACTGATCGATGTGATCCGTCGCCCCAAAGGTCATCAAACGTCTCATCTTCCTTTTCTCTGATTTCGATTAGCTCAACTGGACGTGAGACAGAAGGCGCTTGTATCTGCGTCGCTTCGGTTTTACCACTGGAATGGTTGATAACATGACTAATGGAGTCATGTCAGCGAAGCAGCGTCTTCTCTTCTGCCCTACCTCTCTTAAATGAACTTGTCTTGTGTGGTATTATAGTGGAATGCACGGCTGGATCCTAGCTATGCTTCTACTTGCTTACTATTAACGCATTGATCTTTGTTGCTGTCGCTGTCTTGTGTTCTTTCTCTTTGAATGGTTTGTGTGATTGGCTGTTGAAGGGCAGGTCCAACTGACGCCAAGTACTCTGCATGAGATGTGGACTGAAGAAGGGAAAAAGGCTGACGAACTAAAGAGCCACTACGAAGGAATCCTCAAAGCCAAAGGAGTACGTCCTTATAACACACACAAACATATACTGTTTACTCACAATGCGTCTATGCCATAAAGCAGTAGGTCTATATGCAAGCCCGCCGAGAGGAGGAACGGAGAGGGCAAATGCCAAGGGCCCGGGCTTGGCCCGCAGTATAGTTTCTCATAAAGTCTAAAGATAATATTTATAGACCCGTGGCTTATGGGTCCGAATTTATCTGACTACTCTGCCTTGTAATTTCTGTCGGCGGCCCTGAGTACATGTATAGGCCTATATATATATATATACATAATGATTATATATGATACATGTATATTAGCACGGACCAAGAAGAAAAGAATAGTAACTTAAAATAGTTTTAAAGACAGCAATGGAGATTAAAGTGTTAGCAACTTCATTTTATTATTCTCGGCATTTGAGACCCATCTCGCCGCCTTCTCTTTCCACCGACAGTGTACGGTGAGTTTAGGTCTTACTCATTGCGGCTGTGCCAGCAGAAAGTGCAAGAGTCTATAGATTGGTGCATTGAGTCGGGGATTTTAACTCTGTCGATGTTGACCCCAAAAAAGCTGTTAAGACGTTTAGTTAATATTCCTTGGTAAGATCCATCGCCCCTGCTCTGCGTTGAAAATAATGCATATATATAGCGCCATCAAGGGCTTTTTCGTGAACAAGTTGTGCTAACCAGAGACAGCATCTGGAACTGTCGATAGAGTAGCAACTAGCAAACCAGATTAATTTTTTAAATTGAGTTTTAGAAGCATAAAGGATAAGGCAATTAGAAGACTCCACAAGTGGAGACCAGAGGTGCAACAACGTTTTGAAAAGTGGTGAGGCGTCATTTTCCCAAAAATTGAGCCAAGCGTATAAAAAAATCCCTCCCCCCACCTTTTGAATTTTGCCCCCCAGAAATATTTTTAATGGGGGCACAAATTATCTTAACAAAGTCATCTTTTTATACCTGTAATAAGTAAGCACAAATCGTGAAAACAAACTTTGAACTGTTGGAAATTTATTAACCCACAATACCTTAATTAGCAAATATAATGAGCTATTGGAGAAACATAAAAATAGAACCGATTTGGGGGCTCATGTTGGGGCACTGAGCACTAAAACAGGAGGCTTTGTTCCCCAGTTTTAAAACTGGAGGGCCGGTGCCCTCTGCCCCCGCTTGTTACATCCCTGGTGGAGACTATTTTGTGAGACAATGAATACTCTTTACTTATAGCAACTGGATGGTGGACAACCAGGACAATTGCCTGTGCAGCATCAGCAAAGAGATGGCCATTGCATCATGACCAGTAGCACCACAGATAGGGAAAAGAGAGACAAACAAGAGAGGATGAATCTACCAACCTGTCTGTCTGTCTGTCTGTCTGTCTGTCTGTCTACCTTTCTATCTGTCTACCTTTCTATCTATCTACCTTTCTATCTATCTACCTTTCTATCTATCTACTTTTCTATCTATCTACCTTTCTATCTATCTACCTTTCTATCTATCTACCTTTCTATCTATCTACCTTTCTATCTATCTACCTTTCTATCTATCTACCTTTCTATCTATCTACCTTTCTATCTATCTACCTTTCTATCTATCTACCTTTCTATCTATCTATTCGTTCATTGATCCTCTCTTTCTTTTTTTCTTTACCTGTGATTTCTTTATTTATCTCTCTGTCTATCGGTCTGTTTGTCTGTCTGTCTCTCTCTCTCTCTCTCTCTGTCTGTCGTGACTCCGGTTAACCAGCTGCCCTCAGTCAACTCTGAGCTGCCTACATCTATGCAAATGTAATTAACTCGGCTGTCAGTTGTGATGCAAATTCGTTCAGTGGTTTCACTGTGACATGACAAGCGCCGCCAGAAATGCATTTGCTGAGCTGTAATGGCAGCAAACATCATTAGCAGTCCAGCTCAGCCAGGTGCTATCGATGGATTTTTTTGGTGGCTTAATGTCGTCGGATATCGCTCTTTCAGGGATATCGTGTTGATTGGACCAGGAAGGCAGAGATAATATGCATCAATGGTCATCATGCTTAATTACTAACTAACTAACTAACTAACTAACTAACTAACATCATCTGACGAATGACGTTCATGTATTAGAGACTGATGACTCTGCCTCACTGCCACTAATACTATTCACCAGGGGATAGAAACATGGGGCCTAAACACACTCAAATACACACATGCATGCACATTACAAACACCTACATACATGTATACAATTATATATACATCATTTGCTTTTGGTTGTATACAGATTGAAAGCGTGCGGAGTCGATGCGAAGGAGGACTGAAGCCAGGTCAGGTGATAGTGAGCGTGGCTGCTGAGGAGAAGGCAACGATGATCGTCATGGGAACTAGAGGAATGGGAGTGATACGACGAACGATCCTTGGCAGTGTCAGTGACTACGTCGTCCATCATTCCCATTGCCCGGTCGTCATCTGTCGATTTGACGAAGAGAACTAAACAACATCTACATCGAGTCAATTGATCTTAGTTTGATCTCTCCATAGATCTTTCTCTGATCATTGCCATTGATCTTCCTTTGATCTTTCCATAGATCTTGCTCTGATCATCTTCATTGATCTGTCTCTGATCATCTTCGGCAATCTTCTTTTGATCATTTCAATTGATCTTCATTCGATCACTCCATTGATTTTCATTTGTTTATTTCCATAGATTTTCCTCTGATCATTGTTATCAATCTTCTTCTGATCATTATCGACGATCTTCCTTTGATCATTTCAGTTGATCTTCCTTTTACCATTCCACAGATCATCTCCATCTCTGATCATCTCCATCAAGCTGTATTTATTCATTTACCTTGACCTTCTTTTGATCACTTTCATAGCACTGATAATTTCCAGTGATCCTCAGTTGCTCATCTCTATTAATCTCTCTTTGATCATCTACATAATCTCCCATTCATCATCTCCATCTATCTTCCTTTGATCATTCAATACTAGTCTTGACGGCACTCGATCACGATACTTCCAGCCAGAGACATGTTGCATGTGAACTTTTATGAAGATTATAGTATTAGATTCAATCACTTCAGTGTGAGTTTGGTAATTGACATTGGTAAGCTTTTTAATGGCAACTGATTTTACAGAAAGAAAGGCGAAGGAGACGAATAAAGTAACTGAAATGAAGAGATTAATGAGATGAGTAGTCATTGGCTAATTAATTTATAGGTCGATTTTAAGTTTAATATCTCACCATATTTTATTTTCGTTTTCCAAGGGGTGTATAATTAAGTGCCCTACAAAAAATGGAGTTGACACACTGAGCCTATGGTCATACTCTGTAGTGTCAGTCCCAAACCTGGAGAACGAGGAAGGCTGCGCCAATAACCTTTGTTGTGACGCTGTCGTCTACAGCAACTAACTAACCTCAGTAACCTGACCCTCTAGTTCGACGCTGTCGAATTCAAACGACACAGCAAATATATATAAGCGAGTAATTAAGCTGCCTTTAACGTATTAGCTCTTGCAACACATCGCCTAGCAGTCTAACAATAGTTAGGCCCTAAAGAGTCAATAATGGAGGAAATGTGCTGTGTGCGTTAAGTGTTCATCTTTTACATAATTTTGATAGATCTAGGCCTACTAAGTATGAATGCGCAAATGTTCATTTCTATGTAGTTTTTGTATCGGTTCGTATTATAACGCATGTAATTGTATCGCTCTAAAAATAATGTGACTTTACCTTAGGGTTAGTTACAGTAAGTTACAACGTTCAGCCACTTCATACTAGAAAGCGATTCGCGTGAGACGCGTAAGCGAGAAATCCACGAAGTGACGCACGTAATAATTAATCCATCGGGGTTCCCTGTTACTGACAGTCAAGTTAAACAAATTAATGTGAAAAGGCCTTATTAGGTCATTTAAGGCAGACAAGAAAACCTAGCTATCACAACAGTTCAATACGGGAACAAATCGGGATGGGTCATGACGTCTAACAAGGATGATCTACTACATTGATACGTCTAGCCTACTTCTATATACAATCGTGACGTTTCTAAGATATTGAGATCTCATTTAATTTTTATTTGTTAGGCTGTAGAATGACATGGGTCAGAGTTTTTCAATTAAATAATCAAACATGGCATCTAATTATTATTTGCCAGTCCAAGTGCGGCAAAATATAGTTCAATCTTCCTCCCCTCCACTTCCACTTCCCCTTTCTCACCCCATCCCTCCATTTTACTCTTTCCCTATCTCACCCCTCAAATTCCTATTCCCCACTTTCCATTCTTTATCTCTTTACCTCCTCCAACACATTCTCGCCTCTCTTCCTCTGAATTTCCTCCAACTCCCACTCCTCTTCACATCTGCCACCTTCCCATGTCATCTCATTTATCCAAATCCCTTTCTCTCCCTTAACCAATGCTCCCCAGTTTACCCCGTCCAATTTTTCATACCCTCTCACCTACTACCATCCTCTTCTTTAGCTCATCCAATCCTTTCATGCAGTGAGGTCAGGACCACAAGTAACACAGTGACCAGCATCTCTGGCCAATAATACAATTGATAAGATAATGAATTATTTCCATTTCGTATTAACTGTAGCAACAGTAGAAACTGCTAGGCTCATCCGGAACTAAGCATGCAAATATCAACGATTAGCCCGTCACACCTGACGTACATGTAATTGGAAGCGGAACATTAAACAGTCGGTGACATATCTAAAGTGTTTTGTGGTAAAGTGGTAGATGATAATCCTGTCACTTGTGTTATCGGAAGAGGTACTATTGAAGTAGGTGACATATCTAAAGTGTTTTGTGGTAAAGTGGTAGATGAAAATCCTGTCACTTGTGTTATCGGAAGAGGTACTACTGAAGTAGGTGACATATCTAAAGTGTTTTGTGGTAAAGTGGTAGATGAAAATCCTGTCACTTGTGTTATCGGAAGAGGTACTATTGAAGTAGGTGACATATCTAAAGTGTGTTGTGGTAAAGTGGTAGATGAAAATCCTGTCACTTGTGTTATCGGAAGAGGTACTATTGAAGTAGGTGACATATCTAAAGTGTTTTGTGGTAAAGTGGTAGATGAAAATCCTGTCACTTGTGTTATCGGAAGAGGTACTATTGAAGTAGGTGACATATCTAAAGTGTGTTGTGGTAAAGTGGTAGATGAAAATCCTGTCACTTGTGTTATCGGAAGAGGTACTATTGAAGTAGGTGACATATCTAAAGTGTTTTGTGGTAAAGTGGTAGATGAAAATCCTGTCACTTGTGTTATCGGAAGAGGTAATGTTGAAGTAGGTGACATATCTAAAGTGTGTTGTGGTAAAGTGGTAGATGAAAATCCCGTCACCAGTGTAACTGGTAAAGGTGCATCGTATGCTGTAGAAGGTGAGTTTGATAGTGAAGTGGTAGTTGTTGACGATAATCCTGTTACATAGGTAACTGGTAGAGTTATCGTAGTACGTGTGGGTGTGGTACGTGTGATTGTAGTTGTGGTACGTGTGGGTGTGGTACGTGTAGTTGTAGTTGTGGAACGCATGGGCGTGGTACGTGTGATTGTGGGTGTGTTAAGTGTCGGTGTTAGCGGTTCGAGTATAGTATTTGTTGAGATGGTTTGAGTCGGATTAGTCTCAGTGATTCTAGGGGTGTTAATCGCTGTGTGTCTTATCGTTAAGGTTCTGAATCTTATGAGCTTTGGTGTTGAATTCCTGTTAGTTACATTTTCTCTTAATGTAACTGAGGAGATTGTTTTGCTCGTCCTCTGTGTACTTTCAGAGGAAATCGGTGTGATCATGCGAAGGATGGTTGATTCGACTGGTAGTAGCCTTGGACTTGAGTTGGATGCAACAGACCCACTGACAATGGGTGTTTGTCCCTGGGTCACAGAAGGTGTTTCGATAGGCGTGTCCTTCCTGGTCTGCACCGGTGTAAGCAGAGGCGTTGCTGCCGTGGATATTGTTGATGAAGACATTGAAGAGGAGACGGTATCACTACCCAGTGCCTCATCTTGGAATTCTTCCAGAGTCCTTCTTCTGCTGTGAAAGCACATTCCAGTTGAATAGGCGCAAAAATGTGTCCTTTCTCCTGTGTTGCTTCCAAACACATAGACGAGTGAGATCGAATTGGGAGCCGCATTAAAGAGGACATGGAAATCATCGGATAGATTAAACGTAACCGAGCGTAGACCTGGAATGGATCCATCTCCAGAGATTCTGGTCCACTCAATCGTCAGAAAGGGTTTTCCATCAAGACGCAAATGATCAAGAGTAGCTACATCCGTTAGAATCCTAACAGTGTTATTCTTAAAACGATTTTCAGCCAGGATGGGAAGAATCAGATGATAGGCGTTCAGTTGGTTCTTTACCAATGGAAAGTGGATCATTGATAGCAAAAGCGAAAACGCAAACTGGCCAACAAGAATAGGTTTGCTGGCCGTTACTTTAATGAACTCATTTCTGCTGAATATTTCGTAGAGTTGACTTCCGCTGTGTCTGATCCTGACAACATCTTTGCCTGCAACTTGCAGTTCAGTGTCAGGAGAGATGGTCACGATTTTAAGAAAGTAGGAATCTACGTTAGGAAATGGTGGAACGACATATTCAACGCCAGCCTCTTCAATGGGAATCAGGTTTACCGCATCCATGTCCCGGTCGCCTTCCGTGACCTCTTCCAATTCAAAGAATGCGCCAATGGGAGCGTTACTGAGGATCTCAAGTCCGCTTGAGTCACCCAGTGACCTCACCTGCACGATATTCAGTCTGGATATCAGGAGGACGTCAAACGATTGACCTGCCGTATACGTCTGTCCCTTATAGACTAGGAGCGACTGTGAAGATGACGGGAGACCGAATTTAACTAAGGTACGATCCACTGTTGCTACAACAGAAATCTGTGATGCAGTTCGTTGTTGAGTCCGCGTGTCTGGTAGGAAGGTCATTGCGTAATACCGGTTACTCAGGTGGTTGATGGGGAAAATGGGCAAGCTGTAACACTCTGGAGGGAGTCCGCTAGCACGGAATACGATTATATCATCTGTAGAGGAGATGAGAATGCCTCTATCGTTAATGCCTGGAGAAGACGATGACGTCAATACTTTCGGAAGAAGGAACGTTGAGCAGTCTTTTCCGGTGACCTGAACGATGCCAATTGCATTGACCTTGCCTGCAATTGATACCGAAATATGAACGGTGGCATTTCCACTGTTGGTGCTGGATGCCAAATAGAAGACGAGGCGTTGGTCAGAGATTCGATTCGTCTCCAGGTAGGCCAGGACAAAGGCCGTCCCAATGTAGTCTTTTACACATTGACCTTTAAAAGCAACAGAGTTTAGTTAACTCAATTGACAACTTCAGTTAAAAAGTATGGTAAGATAGTTTCTTTGTTTCCGGATATCTATAAATTTATCCGTCTGACAGAGCTAAATATATCGTTAAACGTTGAACGTTCACATTAGAGGACTCTCTCCACGACAGTAGACCATGTACTTTAAATCGTTTTGCTGTCCATAGACAGCAAGATAGCTTAAAGCACATGGGTTATATATATATTGAGAAGATCTAGCTCAAGCATTATATTATGGAGATATCGTCAGTTATTTTCAAGTATTAGCACAAGAAAAAAATTGCCGAG
Source organism: Bimastos eiseni (assembly GCA_959347315.1). NCBI lineage: Eukaryota > Metazoa > Annelida > Clitellata > Crassiclitellata > Lumbricidae > Bimastos > Bimastos eiseni. The sequence goes on from OY365819.1 coordinate 20,612,383, forward strand.
AGTATCTTTTAAAATTATGCAACATTCATATCAGTTTGTATGGTGATTTGGTGAAACCTGAAGGAGATAGGCTGCAAGAAAAAACGATTAGTGAATACTTTGAATAAATGATACTTTGTAATAAATTAATGTTTATTCTCTTTGGTATTTAACGTTTTTCAGTTATTCGACGTGTTTTGCTTTTTATCATTCCCAAAATTCGATTTATCTGGGGTTGATTGTATTAATTAGTAAATAATCAGAATAATAATAAATAACTCAGTTGAGCTCAATGCTCTATAGCTTGTCCAGAACCGTTCTTCATTGAGTGAATCGTAGATATATATATATATATCTACATTGAGTGAATCGTAGATATATATATATATATATATCTACGAGTTGAGAATTAATTGATAAATTCTTGTTCTTGTTGTTACCTGATGAAGGAAAAGCAGCGGAATCTCTTTCGTCAAAGTCACTTCTAAGGTTCTCTGGATTCATCGCTAACGTCCCGAGAGATTCGCTTCTCACTACAACCAAAAGAAATGATGTCTCTTTGTCTGAGCTCTTTGGCCTTTTAACGTAAGCCTAGGCTGTGTTTTCTCTGTGATTATCAGTCTGGTTTAAATCTGTATAAACTATAAATGGTCAATAGTATTCTTTTCAGTGCCATATGATCTTATAACAAACAAATGGCACCACTAACTCTCATAATTGTCCATTGGTTAGAGCGTTCGGCCCGTAACGCCCAGTGTGCGCTGAGTGAGCGGGTTCGACCCTCGTCCGAGGAGTCACTGTGTAGGGACCTTGAGCAAGTCCCTCGCGCACAATAACTGTGCAATAGCCTACAACTGCAATTGCGCCGCCGAGGCGTGTGCACTTCTAAGGAAAAAAGATTGAAAGAAGAACAATATAAAATTTCAGAATAAATAAATAATGCGCATTCATTATACCAGCTCAGCAAGTAATGAATTTTTAATTGGCCTTCTAGCTAACAAAGTGCAGTACATGCTAGCCCGGTCTCTATCTGTTTTCCATCCTCACAACCCAAAGCAACACTAGATATTACACTCGAACGATGTGACTCCTGCTATGCCCAACACCGGAACAGTATTAGGCTCGCGATCTTTTCCCCTTTCCCTGGTCAAAGGCTCGTTCAACAATGCGCCGTCCGATCCAAGTCGTTCGATCGATTCTCTTCCGTCATTCACCTCTAAACTTAAGAATCGTCGTTTTCCCTTGCTCATCCACTCTGGCCTGGCCTTTGATTTACCTAATCCACCGATGGATTAGGAGTTCAACGTCACCTGACGCAGACATCAATTCTTTGGAATTATTATTAGGCCTATTATTATCATTTAGGCGATTTCGTTCTGATTAAGTGCCTGTGAGTGCTGTAGAAATGTCGAGTTTACGATTACAAGAGCAACAGGCGAGAGCGGACGATGAGTGAATGGATTGGTGGAGATCGTTGGAGAAATCAATTTGAAGAATTGGTTTAACATTTGACCTATCATTTGGGACGATTGCTTAATTTACGAGAAAAATATTATAAATACGCCCTAGGTGTCATTCTTTATTTCTGTGCAAATCCATCAAATGGTCTCTTAATCATCATTTGAGTGATTTTTATATATTAAAGCAGGCTTACCTGACGCCAAATACAGCAGCACTACACTCTTCAACCACACACTCCATCCATGAAAATAACCTGCATAGATAACATAATAAAAATAATAATGATAATAATAATAATAATAATAACAGCAACAACGCCGATTTATAAGGCGACGTAAACGCTGGCCTAACAACATACCTTGTGGGACATGGCAGCTGAGTGGGCGGGCGGATGAGAAAACGCCGTCGAAGAGAATGTCTATTAGTGAGAAGACCGTGTATACATACAAACCCAATGTTACCTTTGCCACTTGAAGGTGATAAATTAAATCCTACTTTTGTAGATTCTGAAAATTCACTAAGTTGAGATATATTCAGGTAAAGACTGCGGATAGCCAGCTATTTCTGCTTAGAGTGACCTTTTTTTACATTATATTTAGGCCTACGTTAATTAGACAGGCTAACATCCGGAGCAAATAACATTCATGTACACAGACCAGAAAGAAAATGAAAGTTAAAACCATTGATTTTTGCTATGATTGTGATTGACTATTTTTTTTAACAAGATAGCTAGTTAACTTGCCCTTTTCTTTCATTGCTCCGGATATCCAATCGTTTGAACAACGCAGTCCTACCCTCTTTGAAACTATGCGGTGCTATAGACTCAAACTCATTCGTAGTTCGTGTATCTTAAGTGAAAACCACTGAAGTGGAACGAAGTGGAACAACCTGTTATTGATCCGAAGCAACATTGATATAGCTGCAGAGGCATTCATAAACTCATATACGCACACGGTGACCTTTAGTGACCATATTCCATACCTGTGTAGTACACAGGTAACTGAGGTAGTTCAGACAGGAGCAATGTTATTGCAACATACCTGCTCCCATGTGAATGGTTGTTGATCACCTGCAGCAACCGGATGTAGTACCGTCGGTCAACTTCTTCTACTTCCGGTCATCTACGCATTCACACACCGTAAGGGTATTCCATAACGTAGGGTTTGACACATACACAAACATACCCAAGCACACACACACGCACATACTCAAGCATAAACACAAACACATACCCAAGCAAACACACAGACACATGCACGCAGTTTATTTGCAGACACTTCACTCGGTGAACACCAGAGCACTTTCTAATGTATTTAATCAATTGCACAGGTTGTGATCCAGTTGGGTCAGTTTGAGGATAGTCCACTTGATAAAATATTGACAGCACTATCAAGTTTATGCTTACCTAGGAACTCCTCATCTGTATTCTACAGCTGAGTACAGCTCTCTTAAAGCTGTCATTTTGAGTCGCTATTGGACCTGGGGCACCTCTGAGTAGGCTGGGTATCTTGAAGAGGCGCCATATCAGGTATTATGATTAATATCGTGATGATGTTATGATGAAGACAACAGCACGGTGCTATTATGATCCGGCTACTGGTGTGTTGGTTCATCGTGTTCAGTGGACTTTCTCTAGATCTTAACCTAACGCCACTCAAAAAGAGTCAAAACACTAATTTAAGTGACACTTGAAATGGATTATTCTCTGTGAACGAGGCTGTGTTCCACATTGCTACTCATTGGTGATAACTATCTGTAAGTTGTTTGTCCAAAATGCGTACAAACTACACCATTTGATAACCATTAAGATGACTAGAACGCAGTAAACATCTATTCACTACTGGTTAATGAACGCAGGAACTTGTTGGCGTGAATGTAGAGACTTTTATGTAAAGGAAAGCAAGACTAACACCACAACATGTATGATATGCTTGTATTAGCTTATGCCTGCTGTGTGTATGTGTGTATGTGTGTATATGCGTGTGTATGTGTGTGTGTGTATGTATGCATGTGTGCAATGTGCGCATGTGTATGTATGTATGTATATATGTATGCATGTATACATGTATGCATGTATGTATGTATGTATGAGAACACTTGTATCAGAGTGCCCTTTAAGTTACTCATAAGGGGGCGTTCTAGCACAGCCATCTATTGATCACCGAACAAAATGTGAGTTAAGATGATGCGCAGAACGTTTCCTGATTTGCTAAAGATGCAAGTGATTGTATTTGGCAGATTATTCCAGAGGAAAAGGCAAGTCCAGCTGAGCGCCTGTGTATGAGAAGGTGGGAGATCGTGAACTGGTCATGTGAAGCCGAAAGCAGCAGAGATTGTCACACATTGAGACAACTGTACGCCTAACTAACGCAATCTGGTGCAGAACTTGCGATCGAAGCCCGGCCCATGAAGGAGGCCCAACGCAAGGGGCATATGGTAGGGTCTATCAAACACCTCATATATACATACATCTGTTTTATTAATGAGAAAGCTTCCACACACATGTCATATAAATACACAGGAAAAATAAATAATTATATGTGCACAACTGAGAGACAGAGAGACACAGAGACACAGAGAGAGAGACAGAGACACAGAGAGAGACACACAGAGAGACACAGAGAGAGAGAGGAGGGAGAGAAGAGACAGAGAGAGAAGAGAGACAGAGAGACAGAGACAGAGAGAGAGAGACAGAGAGAGAGTCAATAATTGTTATAATATGGTTTTGTTGGTTTTCTTTGGTCCTGTTTCTTTCGATGCATCCGATCGTTCAGCGTCGGATGATTGAGATGATCACATGAACGGTTGGCGTCGTCGAAAAACCTGTTAACATAAATTACAGGCTACCGGATAAGCATACGCTACAGAGAAAGCTTTGTCTGCGAATTATTTCTGCGTAATGTATTATGTAGCACAGCACAAGTTTAATATGTGAAGCGAAAATTTGCGAAACTTAACGACATCTTTGAAGTCGACCTCAGCTCGCATTTTCATTCACTCATTACGAATATTTATATTCATTAATTTTATCTTTCTGAAATTTGATATCGCCCTTTTTTCAACAGTTTTTGCTCAGAAGTGTAGACGGCGCAATTGCAGTTGCACTGCAGAGCAATTGTGCGCGAAGAATTTGCTAAAGGTCCCTACACAGTGACGCTCTGGTCGAGGGTCGAACCCACACACTCAGCGCACACTGAGCGTTACGGGCCGACCGCTCTAACCAATCGGCCACCGTGCCACACAAATGTGGTATCATGCAGTAGAAGCAGTATTAGTTTAAAATCCTTAACGACATCTTATGTGACGTCGACTAGAACTCGGATTTTCATTCGGAGATTTACATAGCGGCGGCGCCCCTTTAAGGGGAAGACTACTCAGGAAAACATCATGCCAAGAAATTTTTGAGGGAAAAGTTTTGCAAGGAAAGATAGCGTAAGAACTCGCCTCTGGTTATTAGGTCGAACGAAGTAGGATGATGAGGAGAGAGCTAATGAACCGAATGACGTATGTTTCTTCTTTTCCTGGCGATAGGTGATAGGCTGCAGAAGCTGCTGCTGGCGGTCAGTCAACTGATGCGTTCGATGGCTGTTCATTGCAACATCTTTCTCAATCTGTCTGCATTCTGCGTTCAATTTATAGAACCTCTGCAGAGAAAATTAGTCACAATTATACTTCATGGTATTATCTATACATAGACATTTGCAGGAATTCAAGGCAGATAGGTTCAAAATGCATGGTAGCATTTTGTGAAAATGGGAGAAAATCAAGGCAAATTCGAGGCATGAAATCACTTTTATATAGGCCTACTACAACCCGATCAAACAATAACGCAAATAAGCAAGAAACGACGCGCTTTGATATTAATGTCAGTATAAGAGCCTTGCATCAAATTACGCCTGTATTTAGTTAGGTCTAATAAATGTAATCTTACTAAAATAATTCATATAGATCATAGTCGCAAGTGGCAGTTACAGTAAACATAATGTCAGGTTACAAGTGTCAGACAACCATCGACACATTATTTGTGAAATAATTGATAGGGCCCCATGGTTTATGCGAATACGCGATTTTTCGCATAAATTGGCGGTTTTCCATAAGTTTAAAGTTTCGCAAATTTTCGCATAACATTCGGAATTTCGGTCAGTGTCAGCTATTTCACTTTAGAGAAGTCTAGTCCCGAGTCCAAATTGCTTGCGCCAGCGGCCCTGATCGCACTCTTCAATACCGGTATACCCAGCGTCGATGCGGAACGAGTTTCAGCATCTACAAGAGCTAGACTTCTAATACCCGATAATCGCCATTTTCTCAAAATGGAGAAGATGGCGATGCTTGTGATTTTAAAATTGAACACAGTCCGTGGCGAACTATATATAGCTTAGGCTAGCTACTTAAATAGATCCAACTGATTGTTTTGCAGTAGTAATAACAGTAAAATTTAACTATTAGGCCTAATGCTGAACCATTCGAACTCAGAAATATGACACTACAAGTTATAACGGCAACGTTTTGTCTGCGCATGTTTTGAACTTATTCATTAATATATAGATTATTTGTCTGGATATTTAACGCACAAATTCACAGAACTTAAGATTATGCTCCGCTTAATCTCCAAATTGAGTTCGCATAATTTACGAAAACATTTCGCATAAACTACTGGCCCTAACAATAGATCACCATTACAAGTGGGGCAAAATTCTCGTCTTAAAAGCAAGAAAAGCAGGGAAAAGACTCCTTCCATCGTTGGCGTTAGGGTGAAATACATAGGCCTATATCAGTTCTGAGCATTGTGTTGCATTGATTAAAATGTTAAAAACATTGCCCAAAATCAATTCACAACTTAGAGGAAATTCACATCATTCACTCTAAATGCCAAAATCCCATCGTGAATTTCTCCTATTCTTGTCTGTAAACCACATTGAACTTACTGGAAAGAAGTTCTAGGATGGAATAGGTCACGACAGTAGGCCTAATGGTAGTTGATCTTGGTATTAAAATTACTCTACCGACACAAATTTCATCCTGAGTTTAAGTTTGATATTCTGTTCAATACTAGGTTACTGTTTCATGCCTGCTCTACGTTTAAGAGATATCTTCGATAAGAAAATTGTTTCTACGAAGTACTTCGTCTGAAAGCTGTTTGGATATATTATTATATTTATTCATTATATCGCCGACTTTATTAGGCAGGCCTATACTCGAACGATTTTTTTGATCGAAAACCTATTTCAATAGACAATTCATCCGATCACTGACTTATCTAATCGATGAGTTTGACCTATCGATCGATCGATCGATGACATCATCGAGTGTAATTATTGGGCAGACAGTGTTTCATCTCTGACCTGTGATTCGCTGTCCAGCCTGTGCCCCGCGTTTCTCAGTTCTCCTTGTAGGATCAGCCTCTCTCGCTCGAGTAGTTTCACTTCATATGGGTGAATGGTATCTTCCTAGAACAGAACGATAGCTATACAAAGTCAAGGGCCAATAGGCCAAAGATCAATAAGTCAAAGGTCAATAGGTCAAAGGCTAATAGGTCAAAGGTCAATAGGTAAAAGGTTAAAAGCAGAATAACATGGAGGCTATGATCTGATCTGATGATCTGAACTAATCTTATTTAATCAAATTATTTGTCATATAAGTCACCTGTCCAATCTAGTCCATCGGCTAAATCCCATTAAGGTCCCATCTTGTGCTATTCTTGAGTCTATCATATTCTGCGTGTACAACTCAATCCAACCAATAATTTTCTTATCCAGCTAAATGAACCGCAATCTATTAATAAAATCTGTCCAATGATATCCATTCCATTCAAGTATATTTAATTCCAATCCAATATAACATGAATCTGCAAATTCTGTTATTCTGTCGTTTCTGTAGTCTCAAAGTCCTACAATTCTTTAAACCAAATCTAAGAATAAAAGCTGGTGTTCATTTCTACGTTGCATGTAGAACATACTTAATCATGCCATCTTTCCACCAACAGCAGATCAGCCGTTGATGCTTAAATTAACGAGAATAAGCGACCTATGTCAGAATACCTCAAACGAAATTCGACCAGCTGCCCCGAATCTTCCTTTTGAACGATTTTCTAAATGCAATAGACAATAGAATTTTAATAAACTACAGTTCTGTGCACCCAGACAACGTTGTTGACATTCGAATCCAAAATTGGTTGAAATTGTGTTCCACTGAACAAGAAGTGTCCTGTAACAGCAGGTGGTTGTAGTAGGTGGTCAAGGATACATTCGTCCCTTATAGCTACTAATCCGAATTTAGTTAAGAACCTTATTGAAACTATCTGGCTTAATGGCCAGCTTTCATGCTAGGTAAACGACGCGGAATTGCTATTAAAAATACTGAACCCAGTTACCTGACGTAAAATCGAGATTATCTCAAAATTTATGAAGTTATCTGAATTCAAAAGGGCCAGATTTGCTCCGATCACCATTTCAAAGTTCAGCAATTTTTATGATTTTAGCGTTAAATTACAGGCATTGAAATATGAATGTGATAAAGTCACAATTTATATGAGGTCTTGATTCTTGAACTGTCTCAAAGTTCCGGAGTTTGTTGTATATGTTACTTGTTATTTCTATAAAAGCGTTTCTCATGGTAAAATGACAGCTGATTCGTGTGCATGACTCAATGGCCAACAAATGTAAGCAACCTTTTGATAAACAGGTATAGCCACCCATAAGATACATAAACATGTATTTACTCTCTTTCAGAAGTTGATTTGCTTCGAAGATTCGCCGATTGAGCGTTTGTATTTCGTCTTCCAGCTTCCAGTTGAGACCAGCTTGCATCTCGTACTTCGACCGCCATTTCCGACCTATCATAGGAAATGTCATGTTATGTTACATCGTCATCGTCGCTTCGCGACGGTTGACTACATAAATGGGAAAGTGATGTCCAATGCTTTCTGTCTCGTACGATGTTCATTAAGCTTGTGCCTCTTAAACCAGTCCACGCCATGACATTGTCAAACCAGCAGATTCTGGGTCTTCCACGACTTCGGCTTCCTTCCACTAAACCCAACATCACACTGTTCTCGATACTGTCTTTAGGCTGTCTCACGATGTGCCCGAAGTACCGCAGTTTCTGGATTTGATGTGGCCCAACAGTTTGCAGTCAACTTTCGCCATTTGATACACTTGTTCGGTGGTCACCATTGCTGTCCATGGAATTCTGAGCAGTTTCCTCATGCACTTGTTCTCAAATGCTTGTATGCGTTTCTCTTCTTCTTTCTTTCTTTCTTATTTCTTCATTATTATTTCTTTATTATTCTTTATTTATTTATCATAGAAAAACCAACTGAAATTTAATTAAGGATTATGATCGGCGCCGGTGAATGAGCTTGTCCCCCTTTTGCGGGCGTTGAGGAATAATCGAGGATTTGCATAGCATTACAAATCTATGAGAAAGTCATCACAAAAAAATCAGTGAACCCACATGGTATGTTTCGGCCAACCAAAACTCCAAATGGTATGTTCAAATTGACAAACTGCAGACTTGACACAAGGTCAAGTCTGTGATAGAAAGTTTTGTTCAAGAAAACTATAGACTCTACTAGATAGATTTTTTCCACACAGCGATAGAGAAATGAGCGGCTCATGTGTAAAACTGGTTAGACTGTTGATAAGTTTGAATCATAGATTGTATTTACAACCATCGCGTTTGTTTGAATTGATGGGACATCATAAATGTACTAATTATTCATCGGAGGTGCATTGCTGTGTCAACGGAAGAGCCAAAAGTTAAACGTGGCTAACAGGATTAAGTCTCTTTAGACTCCAGAAGGCAATGGCTGTATACATTCGTTGTGGCTAAATTAAAATAGGATAAGTGTCTAGAAGGCAATGGCTATACATTCTTTACGTACATTCGTCATTGGTGACATCTTCTTCGAACATTTTGGTCAGATATTCAATCGTCTGTTCCAAATGGTCGATACTTTTACCTATCCTTGACCTACGAAGACAAAAAGACAACCAACACTTCAGCCCTGATATTTAATCATTTAATCAATAGAACCTGAAGATAATACTACAGACTAGGCTACTAGTTATGCTATACAAGGCACTGTCAAACTTGGTCGTTTGATTCGAAGTAGACGATTTTTGTCAAGTATTCTTGAGATGTTTCGGTTTATATTTATACCTGAATCGAATTTTAGAGATCTGCGGAATATTCGTTCCAACTGACTTACTTTGATCCATCTATATCGACGATCGATATCATGACCGATATACCAATATATATATATTGGCACTTCCTGGCATCGAATATAAACTCTCAAGGTCGCTGTGGAAGAAAGTGGCAGGGATCGAAGTATTACAAGCCACCGACTTAAATAAATCAGCAAGCAGGTATACATGCACATATCTTGGGGTGCTTGAGTCCAGTGGTCTTCAGGAAGGTATAGGGATATTTGACCTACGATACGCTAACGAAGGTGGTTGAATTCGAATGTTAACTCACTTTCTCAGTTTCTCTTCTTCCAGTTCGTACCGCAATCTTTCCAGTTCGTCGTCAGCGGGAACGGACTTCTTCCTTAAATCCATGGAAGTAAATTATGCGTTTTTGTTCTCGTCCGATCGAGAGTCTATAATCCACTGCAAGGGAGGATTGACCACTTCATTGGATGAAACGCATGTCAAACATCGCTAACTACAAATCGGTAAACCCTAAACGTATTCGACGCTTGAAGCAATCTTGATGAATGCAGAATACTTCGATCGTTCTTGAACCTATTCTGGCCTGTAGCCTACTGTGCCTGGCTACGACGTGACTGTCAGTCGGACGGTTCGTATCTTTCGTTGGTCAGTTAAATCGTTCAAGAGGCGAAAGGTATTCAACATATTAAGGACTTTGGACTCGATCGAGTTGTTAGGTGTGCAGAATAATTGTCAAGCGAGTCCTCTCGCTAGGCCTATAAAATTTATGGCCTACTGCATTACATGGAGAGAATGACTCACACTTATGTGGGTGCATCCTACACACACGGGCTGTGTTTGCGCGTTGAATACATGTGTCTGTCTTAGAAACTGTGATTGGATACTTGGCTACGGTTTTACATAAACAGCTTGCATAGAAACAACCAGCAATACTTGAAGGTGGAAATGTTGTTGATTCCAAACCATATTAATGATCAGCAGATATAACGAATGCGTTCCTCAAGCAGTGGAAAGTTTATTTGTAAGTCAAAACAGTGGCGGCCAAGTGTGGTCGCCAGAGCTTCGAGATTGGGAAGTGGCAAGGAATTTGAGAGGTAACCGCGGTATAGGCCTAGACTTTGGGAATATCTGCTAGAACGTCCGAGTGTGAGAATTGTCAGCGCCGAAGGCGCGAAGCCACGATTGCCGAAGTCAGGAAACCCCTAACGATTCGGAGGTATGGGGAGCGTCGTAAGTCCCCAGTGGAATTTAAGGCAGAGCCTCAGAAGTTGGCGCAAATTTGAGCAGCTGATGCCAAGCGAAGTACATTTTTTAGCTCATGTAAATCTCAAATTTTTAAACAATGATTTGGAAAAGAAAGTACGTTTTCAAACCATCTTTCTGTTAAAGTTGACTATATTTTATGCGAGGAGACCGAGATTTTAGGTGTTAGTAGAAGACTACTCGCAGTCGCAGCACTGAAAATTAAAAAGTAATTCAACTACGGTCATAGCTGAATTTTAAATAGCAAGACTTATGGCTTTTAGAGTGACACTTTTCAGCAATATTCTGCACTGAATTCTAATAGACTTGAGTGTAGCGGCTTTAGACTGAAAATGTATTTTATCTGAAGGCTGCAGGGCCAGCGATTTGTAATTGCTGAGCATAATTGTCACGAAATCTAACATTTAAATAAAGAGAGTAAAATACTCAAACAAAGCCTGAAAAATATAAAAGAAACCTATACAGAGACTGAAGAGTCACTTGAGGTGGCCAAAGATCATGAAGTACAGTTTCCCTGACTCGCATTATGGTGGCTGACATAATAAATCGATCGAATATTGTCGGTTAATAGCAATTGAGAAACCTAGATCATTAGATATACTACAGTATAGGTTTAAGCATGCTTGTGAGATATACGTCGTAAAATACTTCAAGAATCATTTTGTTTAATTTACCCATGTTTCATATTCTATAAGACGCTTCAAGCAAGATTGCAGAACCACTCAAATTGACGTTACTTACCATGTGATAATTAGGCCTATATATATATATTATGTATAATATATATAATGCACAATTGAAAGTTGAAGTTCTAACCACTGTTAGACCGTGGAAACTGGCTTTAAGTTTAACCTATGAAATGCATCATCAAGTCATAGCATTTTACGACCTCTTTTGCAACACAAGTTTGGACCCAGTATAGAAGGAAGCTAATCGTCTTCCGATGGAAGTGACGAACACGTCTTTTCGTATTTGACTAATTGCATATCCGCACTTTGGTGCACAATAAATTAATTTTTTTAAATCACTGTATTAATTTAAAGGTAGCGTGCTAATTAAAAAGGATAATCGCGCTTTAGAATGTCTGCCTGATGAGCATGAAGACCATTTGGTTGAAAAAAATTAAAGAAAACGTTCGTTAGTGCTTTCTGTAGACTTATCAAACTATCGCAAGACTATGGACATTTTTTGTCTTACTAATGTCTTCTGTATCGTCAACTAAAGGAGAGAACATACCCACTTTTCTGACGGCCTTCGATATTACATCAGAAGTGGCCTATTATGCTGTCGATCAAGAAGACACTGGAGAACCTGAGAGAGATGGGTACATTTCGTCGCATTTATTTCATCGCAGTTCATTTCGTCGCATTTAATTTCGTCGCAGTTCATTTAGTCGCATTTTTAAAACGACACCGACCTTAACCCTGACCGTAAACGATCTCACGACGCATAACCTGACCCTAAACTGACGCCAACCGACCCTCATGATGTTTAACCTGACGAAATGAACGCGACAAAATCAATGCGACGAAATGAATGCGACGAAATAATCTGCGACGAAATGAGCGGTCACCTTGTGAATGTAAGTAGTGGTTTGCGATGACGTTGTTAGATCAATTAATTGGAACTTCTGATGCGACAGCAACTTCGCCTTTAAAGTGATTGGCAGAAAGCACGAGCCAGACCTGTCGGCAGCCACATTGTAAAATCTACAACAGAATCCTATTACTTAAAATGTTTCCATCGATTAAATTTCTCTTTTATAATATATTTGATGTCATATAACTTCGAACCCTTCGTTCAAATAACTGTAGAACGAAGTTCATGGCAAAAAGAATAAACTTTAACTCTTGATTATTCCAAACAACCCATTCTTGAAAAAATGTTTGTTCTTTGTACGAAACAGATGTTCTAAAAGTATTCTAGAAAGGCATTCTGAGCTAAGGTTGTTTCTATGATTCATACAGTATTCATCACAGCCTTCCATTGTGGAACTCAACTACCAATCCCTCGCCGGAATCCAAGGTGACAGTGTCCAGATTAATCAGTTCGTCGATAGAATACTCTGATGATTTTGTGGCCGAAAAGTGCAGTGAACTGGAGTCCAGTGGTTTCACTTTTGCAGACGATTGAGGAGACGTGCTCAGATGAGCGACTCTTCCCGTTTTAGGAATCACTGTATACAATCGTAAACGCCACTTTCACTTAAAAATGCTTTTATATAAGAAAGAATATGCGCAGGATTGGCAGCACATTTTCTCGTTACAGAGCAATTTTTACTTACAGCAACATTAGCAACAGTAATAGAGACATTACTTATTTAATTATAATTGATAGTATTATTGCTATGATCGATAAGATAATCATATCGCACTTATATACTATAATTTCATAACATTTACTAAAAAATAACTATAATTTGGCTATGTAATGTCATCTTGAAAGCAAGGGTAGTAGGAAAACGACGTCTTCCATCGTTAGCAACATGAAGTAAAAGAAAGACAGTGCAGTGAACTGGACTCGCTGTGAATTCCATAGTAATATAGATGGGGAAATTAGCGTGAGCAAAGGTACGTTAAATCCTCTTTAGTTAATTGGCTGTCCTCATCGTGGAATTAAAACATCATTAGCCTACGATATAGCTCTGTCAGATGTCTTGACGCGTCTAAGATAACCACAGACAATCATTTAATCGGTAGGATTTACAATGGTAATTATAATCAGTATAATGAAAGAATAGATTGGCTCCACTCATGGTAATAGAACACTACTTGGCGAACATCGAAACCAGACAGATCATATTGAACGCTCCTCTTCAGTTATCATTGCACGATCATCACTGACATCGGAAGAAGTCACTCGACAAAACCAGATGAAGGGTAGACCCTTATAGTTAATAACAACACTCTTGACTAATTCTGCTCCTCATGTGACAGCTGAAGCTTTTGAGAGATGTGCATTGATAAACAGGCTCTTGATGTAGATCAAATCAGTTGATCTACATCAATTGATTCTTGAAGAATCCTAGCTGTATACTTCAACCATATCCATCTAATCTTAGAGACTCAGTTAAGACACCTGACCGCATTGCTCAAGTAGAGACTGTCTCGATCTCGTTATCGTAGAATGACTTCCACCAGTCAGAGTTCTACAGAACATTCTAGAGCAATCAATGTGGACGGACTCCAGAAAGCAACTAAACGCGTCACTTCTTGTACGAAGCAGCCAGTTCTCGTGAACACTTTAACAGAGCTGTAGTTTCTTGCGTCATATTATTGCACTGTCACGCCCAACGTATACGTTCCAAGCACGCATCGATATGAAATCAATGCCCTCTGGTGCGCCAGAAGCCTTTGTGCTACCTAAAAGAAAATACTGGTCTCAGAAGTAGTTAGAGTAGCCTATTTGAGTAGCGACTGACGAGCCCGTTGACCTTAATATAACGCTGTGATGTGTCATGAGGCAAGGTGCTTTATTACTCGCATTACTTGATGTTAGGTCTAATAATTTATTATTGTTGTCCACTTAAACAAAATGCAGAGAGGAATTATCCTCATCATACTATTCAACTGCAGTAGCTTTAAACCAAACTGAAACTGATCTACCTATTTGGCTGAATTTGAGACCAGTAAAGTTGCTCGTCGTCGGTGTCTTTCCAACGTTCGCGATGACGAGGTAGCGCGGATACATGTTGCCAAATGCGAATCGGACGAAAGCGAAGACTTCTTCCGTCTCCTGTCGTCGAGGATTCAGTCCCAGCTCACCCCAGAGGAAGGCAGGGCGTCGGCGAAGATCAACGAGACGCTTGTATTGCCACCAGGAGGACGATGGGTCATCCTGCTGCATCTGATATGTATACCAAGATATAGTCAGGGCGGTACCGATGGGGGCCCAGCGTGGCCGTAGCCCAGGGCGCATATATATGGAAAGGGCGCAAATTTCAGGATGGAATAACTTATTGTTCCATAAAATGCACTATTTTTAAAATGTGGGGGCACCAGATTGATGTGAAAAGGGCACATTAATAGCTCGGTACGGCCCTGGATATGGTCTAACGTATCGCACGCGCCATTTACAAAACAACTTTTGCACGACGGGCAGAATCAATCAACTAATAAAACCTGTTATAGCGCCTCTTCAAGGAATCTACTCAGCTGCGCTCCCAGTCCAACCACAGCCAAGGAGGACAGATTCAAGAGAGGAGTAGAAAGAAGATGAAGAGTTCTTAGTTAAAAGCCGGAGGTTCAAGGAAAGCCCATTCCAAGTGGTAGGGTCCACTTGGAAGGGGCTTCCTCTGGACCTCCGGCTTTTACCAACTACACAGGTCATGTGTTTGTGTGTCTGTATGTGAAGGATATAGATCCCTGGAGCGGATTTGATTAAAGGAGTTGAATTGATGACTAAGACATGCACATGTAAACAAGTTTAATAGTCTTTCAGCACATAATCAGCGTATCTTATGCGGTTTAATGTGCCCCAGTGACCTAACTTGTCGGAAGCGCATCAATAAGCGAATGTAGTGTGCTATAGGCCTATCTGTCATTGTTTCTCATCTGCATCACAAGTACTTGCTTCTCTAATACCGTAATACGTGTCTGACTCTGCTTCATTGCCCTCGCCTACGCTGTTTCCAAGATGGCGTCATGCTTCTTACTCCCTATTTATCGTATATACAACTGATAACTATGTTATTTCTATTTCGTCGAAAAATGAGTTAAATAAGATCGAACATCCATTAAAATGCTCCCTATTAAACTCCCAATCAGCCACGGCCCATTCTCTTTGTAATTGGGCAACAGTGTTATCGACTACATTTTCAGTCAAGCGCAAAAAAGCCAGTCAACCATGCAGTTTTAAATCGTCAAAAACAGAGTCCTGTGATGGATATGGAACCACAATTGATAACTGATGTTATAATGACAACATAATTGTCTTAGACAAAAGATCGCACCTGGACGTTGTTGCTAACGTAGTTAGGATGAACCGGAAGCCAAGTCTCTCTACCGGAAGTAAATCCGCTATGTTCTGCGCCGCTCCATTGCAATGGTGAACGACTGCCATCACGTGACATGGTCTTATAAAGACTCTGAAATGGAAAGTGGTTCGTTTTGTTGCTACTATCATCAAAATACTTATTAATTCGTTTTTACATTAATTCATTCGTTCATTCATTCATTACGAAGATTTATGTAGCGCCGCTTCAGGGTTACTACTCAGGAGCACTCCCGACCTCAGCACGGCTGAAAAGAGCAGTTATAAGGCGAGTATAAAAAGACTTAGAGTGAACCCTGAAGAACAAGCCCAACGCCGAAGGGAGTCTGTTCCAGAGCGAGGGTCAGCCACCGAAGAGTCATGGTGTTGCTAAGCCATTGTGTGGGCTAATGGGACGATGAGTAGGCCTCGCTCAGTAGAGTGTAGATAGCGGCGACCCAGCGAACTCAAAGTAGAGTAGCAGAGATCGCGAAAATATACAGAGGCGAGACACAGCAAGACCCGCCAAACTAGAGTGATAATACGTGGTTTATGCGATTATGCAATAATTTTGCATATTTTCGCATAAATTGGCAGTCATCGCACAAATTTTTTAATGGATTGTTTTCGCAAATTATTGCATAAAGTTCTAAAATTTCGATCCGTGTCAACTATATTTGGCTTGTCCAAGCTATTATTAGTCTACAGGGGCTATAGTTTACCGACCAGACGACGCAATTGTTGATGCCTGGACCCATGATTCATGCGACTACGCGATTGTGCGATTTTTCGAATAATTTACGAAATTTTCTCGCATAATCCATGAGGGCCTAATAATACAGTACGAGCTTCGCTGCTGAGGCGTTTCCATGCGATGAAGTTTGGATAGAGAATCATCGTGTGCAGATACGTACTGGTCCTGCATTTATTCCCTGTGGATCTTTTGTTTCTTCGTATGTCAGCTGAATGTCCTCCATCCCAATTTCCTCGCCCTGATAAGTGATCGCAGTTCCAGGCAAAAGCAAACTCAACATATTCAGAACGTTGACAAAACGAGAGCCGTACTTCGTTGAAACTCTCTTCTGATCATGACTTCCCAACTGAAAAAACAGATCAACAGTGGCTGCCAGTTAATTAACTCGTCTAACGAAATGCTACTTTGTGAGTTAATTAACTCATCTAACGAAATGCTACTTTGTGTCATGCTTATCAAGTTAACACTCTCTCGGAAAGTCTCCATTAAAATCTCAACGTAGCAATATCGCTCCGTTATAATTATTACATTAAAGAGAAAAACAATAGGAAGACCGAGAACATTGATTCTGAACTGGAGAAATATGTAATAGTCTCCATGCTGAGATACCTACAACCCAGTTGAGCCATTTATCTTTCGGCAGATTACGAAGCAGTGTTCTAACGACTGATGTGAAACAATTTCCAATACACCCGTCATTCGTTCTCTCCATCAGATAAAAGTTGAACGGCATATCGACGTATCCGTTTTCGTAGAGTGATTTCCACCAATTCAAAGCCGTCGAATTGTCAAACGTCTCGGCTATCAGAACTCTAAGACAACCCAACAAATCTTCAATGACACTGACACGTGTTTTAATTAAGCGTATGCTCCCCACGATTATGATATAATATATAGTGAACCGAATCCGAAGAATCGTCTCGAAAAAAAACTTAAACAGCATTTTGGTGCATTCTGAGACGACGAGTTTTACGAGATAGGCAACTTCACTGAGTGGCAAAATTAAACGGCGCAATGAAATATTGCATGATAATATTAGGCCAACATGTAATGTAATGTAATCAAGCATGTTATTGAATGATACTCCTGCAGCAAAAGTAACTCCACGACGATGGGTTTAATTAAGTGAGCAGAATTCTATTCTTGTCTTTAAAAGTTCATAAAATTTAAGTGTTTCTACTACCAGCAGAAATCAAAAGTAGAGCTGGCGTTTTTATGCACAAATAACTGAAAGAGGTTTAACTGGTTACTGTATCGTTTGTCAACTCATTTACCGTAATATAATCAGACTTAAGCTTTCTAATAGTCTACAAAAGAAGCGATTTGTGCATTGCTTCGATTGTGTATACTTGAAAGTCATCAAATGCTCAACAACCCGTATAGAACGTGCTTGTACATTCTCTGTGAATGATTGCCATAGCCATATAGGGACCCCTCTTTCGTCTGAGAGTAAGCGATGCCTCTGATGTAGCCATGTTACGTAGACACTGCTTCATTAAGCTGATCGACACTGGCAAAGCACTTGATTTAGAATCGATCACCCAACTCACATGTGCTTCCCTGACTGTTGTTCGTACTCATCCAAAAACTGTCGCCACATCTTAAACACTTGATGAGTTTCCATCTGATGTTGAGTGTAGATGTGATTCAACTGACGAAAGTCAACCTACACATTAAGTTCATCGTTTACAATATTACATATATGCCCTATGTAGGCTAACAACGATCGATAGCAGTCGTTGTGACGATTGCAGTTGTCAATGTTGCAATCATTATAATTAGAATTAAAGCATTGGCTTTAGCTGTTTAGGATAATTATTTTAGCCTTTTACACGCAAGTCAAAGAAATAATTCTTTGGTAATGGCATATAATCTTAGGGTCTGTATATATATATGTATATTACTTTATATAAATATATATGCATATTACTTTATACATATATATATATATATATTGCATCATATATATATATATATATATATAAAGACTTCGATCGATAACGTTATTAGTAAATAAGAACTTTTCAGATACATATGTTATGAATACTACAATATATATATATATATATATGTGTGTGTGTGTGTGTGTGTGTGTGTGTGGAAAGCTCAAAAGGGATAAAGTCCCGCTAAATAGGGACATTCATTTTATATGTTACCACCATGAAATGCGCTATAAAATGTACAATCGATGATGGTCTCAGAAAACAATCCATTCGTAAACGAATGAAGCAGGACAAAAACCAAAAGAATAAAGTAATTAGAGGCTTAACAGAAAATTTTCCAGTAGGCCTATTTAATTTAAAAGTATCACGATAATGCTAATTAAGAATAGCATCATTTACTAATTGAACACGTAATGCGTTTTAAAACTCTGAAGGCCTACTGAAGGGCAGAGGTCAGGAAATTCCAGACACTAAAACCAATAAATTTAAGAGACAATCTACGAGGATTGGAGCAAAAACACCAGAAGTGCGTATAGTTTGGATCCATTGTGAAATATGTGTGTTAATCAGAACCTTGTTGAAAATATCCCTTAAAGACAGAAGGCAGAATGCTACGGACACAGCAGAACACACGTATCTGAAATTTTTTATTTACTATTAACGGTATCGAAGTCTTTAGCCAAGATTACAAACTATACCAATGGAGTATTCTTTATTTTCAAAGCATTTGAGACTATCGCACACGTTTATTAACGACACAAACGGAGAACGGTGCAATTGAACGCCAAACTGGGAGGAGGAAAAAATATTTTAAGATTTATTGCTGTAAATAATGAATCTATCACGTATGATGTATTCCATAATGTTTGGATAAGATAGGAAGGATCGAGGCAGGTCTGTAAGTGACAAGAAACAAATCTGTCACATTTTTTTATGGAACAAGTTTTTGCAATTTTTATTGCTTGTGGAACTAGTTCAGGACTGATCGAGATTTAATCTTCTCAGCTAATTGGGAAGCAAGTGGAATTGAAGGTAGATCACCATTTGGACCAATATAATCATTACCTGTGCTATGAATACTACAATTCAAGCTTTTTATCTACTCAGAGGAAGTAGAAACTATCCCGAAGAAATAAGGAAGCGGGGCAAAGAAGGTATCGGGCCTACTTATAAAACGAGAATCGTGGATTAGGAATTTCTCGGCTAGAGAATGTGCAATTCTCTAATAATTCGTTAAATAGTAGTAATAATTATTAATAATAGCGCAACTTTAGCGCAATCGCTGTCCACAGCACTTTTTTCTTCCGGATCTTGACACAGATGGCCACTCTAGAGTTAACATTCCTTATTGATATCTAATACCTGATGGATCATAAAGACCGAGGGTAAAAATAATGATGGCAAATTGGTAACAGTAGTCCCAATAGTGATAATGATAATATTTTACCTGAGGCAAAAGTCATTTCTCATGTTTCTAAAGTTATGGATATAATTTTCTGAGATGTCTAATCTTCACTGATATAGCGCCGAAAATGCTGTGAAAAATGATTGCTTGAAGCGACGGAGGGCAACCGATCCAGTCATTATAGTGATAAACAATATTATATTAATAATAATAATAATAATAATAATAATAATAATTATTATTATTATTATTATTATTATTATTATTATTATTATTATTGGTGATGGCTGTGGAAGTGGATTCGTAATTATTATGGCCCGGGTCATTATTCTAACGATAGCGATAGCTAGAGCAAGATTCTACCACTGACTAAGTATAGAACGACAAAACGATTATAAGCATCACCTCTTTCGCTTCTTCTTCTGCTCCTTTTTCTGTTGAATCAGTCGTTCCTCTAAGGAGAGGTTCGTCGAGGCTTAGAACGTCACTTTCGACGAGATAGTCTGCAGCATCAACTCGAAATCCGTCGACTCCCTTATCAATCCAGAACTTCATAACATCCTGCACAGGTCAAAGAACAGATTTCACTTATAACAGAAACGTACACGTATTTATTCTGAAATTTGATATCTCCCTTCTTCCAACATCTTTTACTCATAAGTGCACATGCGTCGACGGCGCAATTGCAGTTGTACTGCAGAGCAATTGTGCGCGACGGACTTGCTCAAGGTTCCTACACAGTGACTCCTCGGACGAGAATCGAACCCGCTCTCTTAGTGCACACTGAGCGGGCCGACAGCTCTAACCAATCGGCCACCGTGCCATACATGTATGTTAGAGTCGTGAGTCTAATTCATTTGATACAACGTGGGTTAATTCGATCAACCAACAATACATGTATAAAACTAAATTGTGAATTGGATGATAATGTGAAAGTTACGACATAACTATATAGGCCTATATGCCAACTGATTCATACAAAAAGAACAACTGCGATCAATCGATCGTCGCAGTGGACCTACGATCATCTTCTGAATGACGGCTGGATTTCTGTAGTTGAGATCTGGTTGGTGAAGAGAGAACTGATGAAAGTAGAACTGTCTTCGTTGCTCATCCCAACTCCAGGCTGAACCACCAAATGCACTCATCTTCAATTAAACATAATATATTCAGAATAGATGCAGTTAAACTGTTGCCCACAACTGAAGGAGAGATGAAGGAGATATGAGATGTGCTATATATATATATATATATATATATATATCACAAATCCTTAATCAATTGAGTCCCACTCAACGGTTTTTGAAAGGGGAACGGAGATTATACCCAGGACAATTGTTCCCCCCGACTAGGACAATTGCCTTCCGATTTAGCCATACCCTCGCCCAACGGCCTAACGTACAGCTCAAGAACAAGATGTTATATGATGATAAGGCGTGTCACTTGAACTGACTTTAGCTCATAACAAAGATTCGATAGCGATTGCTTTAACGGCAGATGATAAAACGTGTCACTGACGTTATTCCGCTGCTTGCAACCCCCACCAACTGCTTTTCTAATGCCACGGTAAAACGGAAGAGGACAAGAGAATTGTACACCATGCATGCAGAGGACCTGAAAACTATTTGAAACTGAAGGAGCTGCAAAGAAGAAGTGAAATGTAGTAGAGCTGTGTGCCTGTCTACCCAGTTGTTAGGAGGTTGTTCCTTGGATGTATTGTTGGGTTGACTGTCGCTCGTCCTTTCTCGTCCGTTAGACCAGATGAAGAAATCCCTGTAGTCTTCCTCTTCTTCTTCGTTGGAATTCTTCGTCTGCTGTCGACTGCGTTGGAACCATGGATGCTGGTCACTCGTGTGATTGGGAATGAAATCAAGAATCACTCGCATACCTACAAGTATAAGTGGTCAGAGAACAATGACTCTTTGTCTCTATGTCTCTCTCTGTCCCTATGTCTCTCTGTCCCTGTGTCTTTCTTTCCTTCTCTCTGTCTGTCTCTGCATAAATGACCATTCGAGGTCGTAGAACCTTGTGAACTAAACTGAACTTCAGTTTCCGCTTGGGTTAACATTCGCCAATCGCTTAGAGAAATGATTGTCAACGCTCTATTGTCTTAAATATACTTTAATCTTCTATGTTTGATTGCTCGAAAAGTGCGCTGCAGAAAACTCTGCGACTCTAGGCTCACACGTTCAAAGAATGCGGTCAATGAAAGATCGCCATGAAACGCAGACCTGTGCTGAATAAAAGCCCCTTGTACCTTTAGCATGGTAAGCAAAACTAAGCACAGTTAGCTCTTAAGCTCTGTCAAAAAGCGTCGCCAAGGAATAACTCTTTAGAGACGTCTGTTGATTTTTTAACGACACCGTTCCAAATCGAAGATGCTTTGGTATCGCCCTCCTCCTTTCTCCAAGCTTGGGACTGGCACTGTCAAAGTTCAAACAGTGGCGGAGTTACTGTTTAGAGACCTTGAGCAAGTCCTTCATACACAATTGCTCTGCAGTTAAACTACAATTGCGCCGTCCAAGAGTGTGCGTACTTGCGAACCAATTATATTTATAAGAAGTGCGATATCAAAATTACAGTTGTACTGCATTGCCATTTATTTAGGTCTGATTTAGTTAATCCTGCTTTAGGAAACGCATGATTCGAACCGGATTAGATGACGACTATAGTTATGATTGACTCCGATCAAACTCTGCATCCTGCAATTTAGAATTCTGCCGAGATCACTCTCATCTGCTATGACGATATTAGGTCTACATGTCAACTGAAGACTAAAGCAGATCAGCCTCTAACTATTCTTCTTCGTTCACCCAATAATTAGGGTTTACAGTCAAAATTGTGTAGTGCATGGTAACAAAATCCAATATCATATGGACGAAATGAAATGAGTGCATTTAAAATTTTAGATAGGTCTAAACATAGAGTGAAATGCTTGATTCGCAGTTAAGTCGCAGTTAAAGCTCTTCCTGTCCGGAGTTTTTAGGCATTGCGGGTCCTACGCGAATCGCAAACTTTTAGGGGCCCCAAATCTCCCATAATTGCCTCGTCATTGCCTGACAATATTATTGTTGTAATTTGACTAGATAATGCACTAATACGATCCCATGAAATTATTGTGCATAGGGCCCTCACAATACTAAATACCGCTCATATATATATGTATATATGTATATATATGTATATATATATGTATATATATATATATGTATATATATATGTATATATGTATATATATGTATATATATATATGTATATATATATATGTATATATATATGTATATATATGTATATATATATGTATATATATGTATATATATATGTATATATATGGATATATATGTATATATATGGATATATATGTATATGCCTAGCCTCAAACAGGAAGACTTGTATTTGGCATTGATGTACTGCACTCCTATTGCGTGGATTGGCTGATGTCATCTACTCTACGTGCTAGTAGTGTGTAATCTAGTACTTTAAACTCAGTCTCCTCTGATTGGCCAGCAGAGTCACGTGATCTAATTAATATTCATGACTCACATTAGTATTCATGACGAACACGTACCAACACACGCCCAATGTCGTCTACTCTACATGTTGCCTATGTTCACGCAATTCAATTAATTTCTAGACATGTGTAATTGTGACCTGCCTTTTCGGTGAGTCTGAGCGATCAGTTGCTCCATGTCTTCCAGTGTTCCATAGATGGCGTCTACAGCACAGTGGTCAGTGACGTCATAGCCGAAGTCGAACTGTGGCGACGGATAGACTGGTCCAATCCAGATGGCTCCAATTCCGAGCTCACGCAGGTAATCCAGTTTCGAAATGATTCCTTTTACGCACAGCATTATTGGCCACTCTAAGTGCCGACATGTGAATGGCAATTTTGAAAGTAAGAGATGTCTAAGACAGAGAGATTTTCGAATTTCGGATCAATCAGGTTTCACGGAACTATGCATTGGAATGGAAGACCAGAGAAGTAGACCTACTTCACAAAGCTGTACATAGGAAGCGATATAAATATTACTTGAGAGTTTTGCTAACTGTTGTATTTTATTCAATCAAAATTACATTTAGCATCATATACACCACAGGAAAGCGCCCCTGAGTAGACATCTTTGATGTGGCGCTATATGTATACTCTATTACATTACATTACATTTGATATTCTACCATATGCTCTATATAATCAGTGCAGTTACAGATGGGAGTGCAGCAATAGACCTACTGTTGAGGGGAATTTGCCTAGGGACAATCATCTGCCGAGGGAAGTCTTACCCTCAATGTCTCCCAGTCCATCTGCATTTGAATCCTTGAAGGACCTTGGATATATCTGATAGATGACGGACGTCTGCCACCACTGGAGCTCATTGCCCCATCCTCGACCCGGAGGAACGTAGATAGCGGCACAGATGACGACGGTGAAGAGTACAATCGCCGACAGGATACAACCGACGACCATTGAACATGGCAGTCGGTTCGCTTCTGCGTTCACTACATACTCACTGGATTCACCCATTACTTCCAGCTGTTCGCCTTCCCTCTCTGAATAGACGGACTCTGAATGTATCCTCGACGCAGAGGCAGCGGAGATCGGTCTACGATGGAGGGAATCCATGACGCCCGCCTGAATTCATTGACATCATCCATTGTTAATAGTTTATTTATAAATTGTGCAAAATTACGTAACAGAGAAATGGAAGACGATTGATCAGCTGTCGTCGGGAATCCTTTGGTTGATTCCAGGCTTTTGTGTGAGCCCACCTCTGATGACTCTCTCCAGCTTACTGTGCAGTTTGCAAACAGATATGTATTTTATTGATTATGTGACATTTAACATTATTTAGGCCAGCGCAGAGAACGCCACTGAGTAGGTATCCTGAATGAGCGCTATATAAATGCTCCATTGTCTTTCATTATATTACATTAATTGGGAGAGAAAGTCTTGATTCACAATGAAACTCATGAAACGAGACTAAGTTCAATCGGAACGCGTGAAAGGGGGACATGGCGTGTAGCTGAGGAAACGAGGCAGAATGAATAATATTATTGATTTTATTTTTAGATAAATGTTAGGAAAATACAATTAATCAACTATGCATGGTTTTGTCACAATTTACAAGATGGGAGACTACCAGTCGATTTCTATTGCTGGGAAGTACAACTACACCCACGTGACTGGCACAGTGTCCCTGCAGCCATCCAGGAAACCAAAACCCTCCCTGCATTCAAGAAACAGTTAAAATCATACTTTCTTTGTAATGCTATGAATACAGTGTAGGTACTGTAATCTGCAGCGAACTGTCATGTCATGCACCTTAGAAGTAGCTTGCTACTGACGGCGCTATACGAATTTTCGTAATTACAATTACACAAACAAAGATGTTTTTATTTTCTTCCATTTTACTGGCTCTGGATTAGAATAAAAGCGCGTGAAGACAACATAGGAAACTACATGCCAACAAAAATACCCTTTACGAAGTCAAAAAAGACTTTGGGAAATCACGTCGCAATCTCCTCCGTCTTGATTGAAATCTACAATCAGAATCAGAGCAATCAATGACACGACAATTAACATGCTGAGATTGTAATTTAACTCTGAAACGCTGCAGTTTAGTCCTAGTTTCAGATAGAGCAACCTTTTTGATTGGTTTGGATCATTTTCGAGCAGCCAACTTGCATGGTTGGTTACATTCTTGGCATCGTTTTAAAGAAATGGGCAGCAGATATCCTACACTATATTATACTAAATGAACTATAGGCCTATAAAGACTAATAGAGTGTGCTTATATATCACGCAGGACATGCGCGATAAATGCATAATAACTGACAACATATTTGAATAATTATCTCCCATCTCTGATATTTCTCTCCTGCAGTTTCTGCATTCAAGAGAGTCCAATAATGTCCTTTTGCTTTCCACTTGTTCTGTCTTATCCATCAACTTCTTTCCCATATCATACAACTTCCTCTGTATGTTTTGGTGGTATCCAAAAACCGAATTTTTTGTCACATGGTAGTCTATCCCTGGAGACCCTGCTGACTTGATCTCTCGAAAACCGTCTTGACTTAATCACTGGGAGACCCTTATGACTTAGTCTCTGTGAGACCCTTCTGACTTAATCTCTGATAGACCCTTCTGACTTAATCTTTGGAAGACCCATCTGACTCGACGGAGCGAACTGAGGGAAATTGATCCGTTTTATAGTTTGAAATCAATACTTGCATGTAGGCCTAACTTAACAAACAAAACAAACGGACAGATTCGTTACTGAGCGATATTAAGCTTGAAGAGCAAAGCTGCATAATTATGTTTAGAAATACATAGCCCACATAATAATATCATGCAAGATAATTGCATCATGTGTGTATATATATAACTGCCTATGCATGTAGGCCTACGTGTGCATATAGTTAATAGCACAGGTATAGGCCGCAAGGTAGATCAAGGTCTTAAGCTCATTGTGCAGCCCAGCTTATCGGAAGAACACTAGCTCGCGTTCCTCTTAGACTTATATCTTGTTTAATAATGCAAAATAGCAACAGCGGACAAAGCCGACAATAGTACTATAGACTGAAAGTCAGTAAGCTAGATATACGCGTACAGATATAGAAAACCAGGGTTTTTATAGCTGGCGGCTTTAATATAAACCTCCCTCGTGACAGTCATCATTCGCCAACTGAATTTTTCCGTCCTACAAATTTATGCCTACAATACCCAGAAAAAACAGAATCAGCGCATCTACTGCACATCTTGTACATTATAAAGGCTTATTAAATTTTATCATTTGTCCAAAACTGAACCAGGGCTCCTGTGTTTTAATCACAACGAAAGTGCAGTATCGGGGTGCGTAGTTTCTGGCGTCGCACGGTAGGCCCATCTTACATTGGCTGCGCGAAAGGTGTCATGATTCCTAATGGCGACACTAACCGTAATCTTAACCAGATCTTGACCCTAACCGACCCTCACGACACCAAACCTGACATTAAACGACCTTCACGACGCCCAGCAAGCATCCACATACTGTACTTTCGCCACAATCTTATTATTCGTTAACCTCTAATCAAAACTACAATAATAAAAATGTAGTAATGTAGAGCTGTAGAGTTACAAGCTAGGCCTACCGGTAAACGATTGCCATTGAAGTGTTTCAAATTAAATTGTGTAATCGCAAAATAAATTGGTGGCTCTAGTCGGAATGAAGTCATAGCTGAGACTGCATTGTTAAACTAAGACAAGTATGATTCAAATGCCGAGAGAACATTAAACAGGAAAGTGTTTTGATTCACTTATTTGATAGATGGACGCCATTTTAGACACGCTTTGTGCGACTGAAGTAACGGTTATTCAGGATGTATACATAGTGGCTACCGCAATACTTGTTGTGTATTTATATTGAGGTCAAGTCAAACTGAGGTCAAACGTTTGGTGAGGTAATTGATATTCAAGACGTAGTATATTTCGTAATTAACTGAATTTATTGCGATGTTAGGACTGGTCTGGTCCGATGAGTAGTATATAACTCTGGGTCAAGGACCAATATGCATCAAGATTCGTTGGCTTTGGTCAAGCTGAATTGTAGTGATCTACTGAATCAGTAGAGTGCAAGCTACTTAGTGCAAGCTACTTAGCCTAATGAAGCGCAGTGTTGTCTATGGAGTCTACAGTCAAAATGGTCCACCTAGGCCTTATAGATTGTCCAAATAATATTTATCAGCTCTGTTTGAACCGGTTAAGTGACGATAGGTCTACTGTAATTCTGTCTACGCAGACAATGGCGCTTCATCGATGCCTTTAATTAAGTTTAGAGGAGTGAAGTTTTAGTTACAAGCTAGGCCTACCGGTAAACAATTGCCATCTTTAGAATTTCGTATATTTCGTAGCCACTTCTATTTAGGCTATTTATTCCGCTACCGCCTCTAATTGCATAGGAACACCGGAACTCTAAGCTCTGTTTAGAGCAGCCGCTCCAAATTGACCTGGCTGATTAATCTTGAATAATGCAGAAGCACCGCGTCCTCTACCACTCTGGTCGCTGGTGTTATGGTGTGCAGCAAAGTCGATCGTCTGAATGTAGTATCATCTGTCAACTCTAGATCTACAGGGAGCCATTGATTATGCTGACCCTATTCGAAGCAGGACGTTTTGGCGCATATATCTAGTATAATATATAATGTATTCAATACAATACAACTGAAATTGCCCTTCGTTAAAATTTTTGCCTCGACGTCGCAACTGCAATTGTAATGCAGAGCACTTGCGCACGAATGACATGCTCAAGGTCTCTACACAGTGACTCCTCGGACGAGGGTGGAACCCGCTCACTCAACGCACATTGAGTGTTGCAGGTCGACAGCTCTAACCAATCGGCCACCGTGCTACACTATGTAAGATAGAGCAGGATCAATCACAGAAATTCTGCTAAATTGCGAGCTGGAATGATGAAAAGAATCACGTTTAAATAGAAGCGGGATTGATATGAGATTTCTGCTTGTTGTGGAATTCTTTTAGTGAAATTTTTTCATCATTTCCGCTTCCAATCCTACGGCATTATTTTTTATCACTCCAGCATCCATTTAAGCATAAATATTTGTTCATCAAGTCAGCTGCCATTTAAGCATGACTCTTTTCATCAATCCAGCTTTTATTTAGGCATGGTTCTTTTCATCAATCCAGCTTCTATTTAGGCATGATTGTCTTCATCAAGCCAAAGCCACCCAGCTCCCAGTTTAAATTAACAGTTGCTTTTCACTGATCCAGCTTCTAGTTAAATATGATTCCGTTCACCAATCCCTCTTTTACTACCGATGCTCGCGGGGCTTAACCTGATTTGCCATGGTATGGGGAATAATTTACGAGACTAAAATGGGGTCTATATTGTATCAGAGATCTGCGCCAAAACGTCCTGAGTCAAAACGTCCTGAGCCAAAACGTCCTGAGTCAAAACGTCCTGAGCCAAAACGTCCTGAGCCAAAACGTCCTGAGCCAAAACGTCCTGAGTCAAAACGTCCTGAGCCAAAACGTCCTGAGCCAAAACGTCCTGAGCCAAAACGGCGGCGTCAAAACGGCACGGAGGCTACAGGACTTTACTGATGGTTACACATATAGGAATCTTTTGTTCTTAACTGGTGAACTTTTTTATCTAAATTATTATATCCCATCAATCTGCTCTCTCAATAATAATATGATAGAGTATCCCCTCTAATTAGCGGAACCAT
Source organism: Bimastos eiseni (assembly GCA_959347315.1). Taxonomy (NCBI): domain Eukaryota; kingdom Metazoa; phylum Annelida; class Clitellata; order Crassiclitellata; family Lumbricidae; genus Bimastos; species Bimastos eiseni. Next base: position 20,641,558 of record OY365819.1, read on the forward strand.
GTGGTTCAATCGTTTGGATTTTTTTCTTTCCAGTTGCCTCCCACCTCAGGGCTAAGTTTAACCAACGGTCCAATTGACACTTATGTATTGTAGTGTATTTACGTATTTCTGTTGCGCCTCTCCCAGTACGACCTAATCAGAGGCGCTCTAATTGTTATTTCTAATTTATTGTTATATTCTATCATGCCATTTTAATTATACTGGCTATGATTGAATGCATGTTTTGTTAACAAATACCGTGGTTGAAGACAATAAAAACGATATTGATTGATTGATTGATTGATTGACTGATTGATTATTTCACATTGTTTGTGTTAGCGTAGAGAACCCGTTGAATTAGTTCCTTGGCATGTTACCACCTACGACGCTATATGAAGCTTCAATCTAAATTACAATGAGGCCAACAGCCTAACACACAATTTAAGGACGAAAGCGCTTCTTCCAATAATAAGTTATTGTTTATTGGCTGATATTAATGAGATCAGAATTAACTGAAAATCCTTTTGGACTTGATAATGGCGACCAGCGATGAGGGCAGAAACAAAATGCCCAAGCTCCATATACCAAAGGAACACTACTCCTCCAGGGTGGTAGGCTTTTGATCCGCGTCACGTTTGACGCATTAAATACGCCTATAATAGCAAAGGCAGTGTCGATATCGTGTATATTTATCATTATATTATATATAATAATGCATACTTATATGAGCCACCTCAGTTCAACATCCGTATTTACTATTTAATATCGGCAGACATATTATGATAGCTGGCTATGTTTATGTGTTCGTGAGCCTAGTGTCACATTATTTCAACGAAGGGACATTCTTAATAGTGCAATTCTGATCTGTTTCGATCGCCAGATGACTCTCCTGTCGCTAGATACGAATGGTGATTGGACGGCTCTAGAGTCACGTGATGTTGGTAGGAAAAGCAGACGATCAGCGACTGTTGACTGTCGGCCATTGAAAACAACGCCCAGATTTGACGAAATATTATTTTCCCCAATAATTGGCGGTCGACATTCTCCAAAGTGAATCTCTGCTAATCTGTGAAGTGAGCAATGGTCTCTATTAACCATGAAAACTGAGGGATTGAATGACATTCTTTGTCATTTGGTCCCAAAACGCAGTAGGCCTATATCACTGATACAAACGATAGCAGAAGAGTTGCTCTGAGCTCTGACATTGCAGTGATGGCCCCCATGCTTACTTTCTGGCCACTAACCTGGTCAGTCCGTCGGTGTTAATCTGCGTCAATCAGTTACCACTAACAAAAGCGAAAGTCTCTTCCTCAATAGTCGTTGAAATAATAATTGAATAGTTGGGTAATCTGACCATGACTTCTGTTGATTCTTTATTTTTAGGGATTGACACCATTAGGTTCAGTTGCATAAAAGTCAAGCTTCTACAAATGAAAACAGCTATGATAACATCATTTAAACATAGGCTAACATCGAAACAAGGCGATGTAAAATAGAAATAGCAATGTAGGGATTTCGTGAAAATGCGCAAAGGTGAAAGATTGAAGGAGATGGGACGAGAAGGATAAAAAGAGAAGCCCTGCAAATGGCATAGAATGACAAATCATATGAGACTGCGAAGACTTGAAAGTAGTCTTTCGACTCCTCTGCCACGGAGGACCTGAAGTTTTTGTAAAATTTCTTCGCCCCGTTGTCAACTCCTAGATTCACCAACGACTGAGGACTGGATATGCCAGTTAGAACCCAGAGAAGCATAGAGGAAACGTATAGAGGAAAGGAGGTGTTTAGGGTTGAAAGGGAGGTAGAGGAGATAAAAGAAAAGAGGAAGAGGATGATGATGATAGAAGGAAATGGAGGAAATGAGGTATTTAGGGTTGAAAAGGATGTAGGCAGATAGTCATGGCTGGATAAAAGGAAGAGAATGAGGGAGGAAAGAATGAAACAATGGAGGGAATGAGAAAGGCTGTACGGTTGGTGTGGGGAGGCTGAACGTGTAGCTTGCATTGACGGTGCCATCAAAAACAGACGACATTCTGCTTCGACTGGCAATCACCGCTAGAGGGCACGAGGGCGAGCGACATCCGCGTCGACATTGCATGACGATGAACGACAAAGGCCAGGGAGAAGAAGCAGACTGAAGAAGGGGTCTTCGCTGTGATTGGTCTCATCCGAACCGGATGGAGGGAGGAAGGGACGGAGACTGCTGGAATATTTCACAGTTTAAATTCATGATTTAAGGGATGCAAATCATAGTTCATCCACTGATGGCGCAAAAAGACGGGAAGTAAATCGTTGAAAATAGTATACAGTTGAAACGTGTGTTCTGCTGTGGCGTCACCTATGGCGTGAAAATGTGCATAACAAGGATAGATATTTATACCGGTGGATGGACAGAGAAATGGTTTTTTCGAGTATTTCATGCTGTACTTTTAAATGTATTGCTCACCAGAGTACAGATGTGCAGTTGGTGCAATAAAGAATATACTTACTTACTTACTTACTTATATGATGCTCACGCTTCTGATACTGAAGATGCAATGGATCAAATCTCTCTCTCTCTCTCTCTCGCTCTCTCTCTCTCTCTCTCTCTCTCTCTCTCTCTCTCTCTCGCTCTCTCTCTCTCTCTCTCTCTATCTCTGTATCTGTCTATTTTCATGTCTGTGTCTCTGCCTCTGTCTGTGTCTGTGTCTATGTCTGTGTCTCTGCCTCTGTCTGTGTCTGTGTCTATGTCTGTGTCTCTGCCTCTGTCTCTGTCTCTGTCTCTGTCTCTGTCTCTGTCTCTGTTTCTGTTTCTGTCTCTGTCTCTGTCTCTCTGTCTCTGCCTCTGCCTCTGCCTCTGCCTCTGACTCAGTCTCTGCCTCTGTCTCTGTCTCTTCTCTGATATGTTTGTACTGCTGAGTTCTTCAGCTCCCTCTTCTGCCAACACACTGCACTTGAAGGATCAAAGAAAGTCCTCCTCAATTGACTCTGGCGCTAAATAAACAATATGATCCACTGCTAAGCTGTGAGATTTCACAGGGTGGCGCTAAGCACTGGGCCGTCAGTGAGACAATGACAACAATTATGATCATCTGGCAAACGCATTTTCTGCTGCCATGCATAATGAGGTCATGTCTTTGCCGCTGAACTCTGACCTAAGAAGAAGAAGAAGAAGAAGAAGAAGAAGAAGAAGAAGAAGAAGAAGAAGAAGAAGAAGAAGAAGAAGAAGAAGAAGAAGAAGAAGAAGAAGAAGAAGAAGAAGAAGAAGAAGAAGAAGAAGAAGAAGAAGAAGAAGAAGAAGAAGAAGAAGAAGAAGAAGAAGAAGAAGAAGAAGAAGAAGAAGAAGAAGAAGAAGAAGAAGAAGAAGAAGAAGAAGAAGAAGAAGAAGAAGAAGAAGAAGAAGAAGAAGAAGAAGAAGAAGAAGAAGAAGAAGAAGAAGAAGAAGAGGAAGAAGAGGAAGAAGAGGAAGAAGAGGAAGAAGAAGATAAAGAAGGAAAGAAGAAGAAGAAGAAGCTGCCTCCTCCGCTGCTTCAACCACTTGTTTCATCATCAGCCAATCGAAAACCCAGCATCATTGACTGCTTGATGTTTGCTATGTTGACTTCTGAAGACCTACATCTATATGCTGCCGAATCTCGACTTTCCTTCAGGTCGCTGGCTTTGGGTATATTAACTCCAACTGAAGGCAACTGAGACTGAGCCAAGCTGACCGACATAGGAGGAGAGGAGGCAAACATTGATGTCCGAACAGTTCTTTAAAGACAGATGGTATGACGACCATTGATTGTGGTGATGATTCCACCCTCCACAGACCCTCATCCGACAGTTCCCTAGGGGGGCTTCGATCGCCGGCGGTCTTCAGAAACTGACGATCATCTCTTACCATCATTTATCTTTGACTAGCTGGCAGAAGGAAATGGAAGGCAGGCAGAGAGAGAATAATGACATCGAGAAATGGAAGGAGAAGAGGAAGAAGGGCGAGAAGAGGAAGATGGATAGGTTAGGAGGTCACGATTCTTCTCGATTGAGTCTAAGAGAGTGAAAGAGACAGAAACGTCGGAAGAGACAGAGACAGAGACAGAGATAGAGCCAGAGACAGAGAGACAGATGTATATAACCTATTGGCATATATGGTATCGAACGCCTTTTTGTTAACTGGATCTGTTATAATCGCTGCTTGAGGCTCAATTCTGATGAGACAGTTGGCCCTCTGTGTTTTACATTCAGACAAATCAGCTCCCCGTTTTTTTCCGTTCGACGTCACTTCCGTCCTGACTCTAGCAGAAGAGGTGACAGATGTTAAGTCCGCTGAAAGCAAAGATGGATTGATCAGCCGAGAATCAGATAAGAAACTGTGAAACTCCCTATTTCTGTTCAAGTAGCTGTGGGTTGTATGACAGTTAGTTAGCACAATGTGTCTGTTTGTCGTTCACTTGCTCCTCGATTTTCAGACAGTTGATCAATAATGTGGACACAATTTGCCAGTCGTCCTTGCTAATCTTGGAATGTGGCTATGCGTCGCTTGCGTCTTCAATTTAAGCTCTGAAAGACACACATGGCGGAACTCTGGCACTGCTCGTATTCAGGCGGAGTCAGTCCCAAGCCTGGGTAAAGGAGGACGACGACGTTATAATGATCTTTGTTATTACAGTGTCGTTAAACTGAAACAACTTGTATGTGAGTATAGACAGATAGGAATATTTGTCAGTTGCCAACAATCTAGCAATGCTTCTCAGAGTCGTGGCAACTGATGACGACCTCCATATACATTGTACAAACTCTCAGTGATCTACGTTGTAGTAAACTAAGTAAAGAAGCCAAGAAGTCTCTGTTATCAAATACTGCAAACTCTGTGCTCACAAAGTGTTGTTCATTGGGTATACCTGTCTGCGAGTGCCTGCCAGCGTGGCCATCCTTGTGCGCGTCATTCGACACACTTCGTATTGCACGCATACCGCCGCGCAAATTGTAAGGATACAGTATGCAATCTTAGTAAATTACCCCTTCACTCATCTGCTTGTTCGCTCACTCAATACAATGTCATCTAAGGGATTTGTCTCTCTGCCTGGCTGGCTGGCTCTCCATTTATGTCTTGCAGAAGGCACATGTCTTTCTGTCTGTCTGTCTGTCTGTCTGTTTGTCTGTCTGCTTTTCGAACAATTCTCAACAGCATAAGCTGGTTTTCCTAAATAGATCGTTTTGTATTCGTCTGTGTTACTATTCTGTGGTAATCAGTCGACGACGGATTTCTTCATTTCACGGCTAATTTAATAGCAACGAGAATCCTCGCTTCAACACACTCGGTCTCCACATAGCCTGAAATCAACAACTATTTCTCATCTTCATTCGCAATCGTAATCTACAAGCTTCAAAAGCGCCACTCCAAAGCCAAGCGCAGGGCAACAGCTTGTTCACGAGCGCTCACGACAATGCCTTATTCAGTTGCATTAGGGTACATTACGTTACATTAAGTTACATTACATTATGTTACATTATGGTACCCTTGATTACGCTGCACTAAGTTACATCACATGACGTTACACTAAGTTATGTTACATTCCGTTACATCAAGTTACACTGCATTACGTTACAGTATGGTTGCATTAAATTCAGTTACATTAAGTGATATTACATCATGTTACATTAAGTTACATTACATTACGTTATATTAAGTTACACTACATTACGTTACAGTAAGTTACATTGCGTTACGTCACGTTACATAGACACAGGCAAAGGACAGAAACGATGCTTAGTTACAGAGGATAAAGTTGAATAAACGCATGACCAACTGTTATGCCATTGTCATTAACGGTGCGAATGCGAATTTAACCCAATTCAGTGATGGCTGAATCGCTTCGATATTCGTTGGCTTTGTGATCGCCCAACGTCGGCTCAGCTCATGGTCAATTGTCACCAAATAGGGCAACCCAATTTACATTTTTAAAAAAACCCTCCTCCACAAAAACATCTTCTCCACAATAATAGGTGTTTTCTTACAAACCCTTTTCGACCTTAGTCGATATTTTCATTGCACTGGAGACAATAGTTGCGTGTTGACCCGACTAAGAACTAACAATGGAAGCGGCGAAGCTATAACTGTTGAGCAAGTGTTGGCCTGCATTGTCGCAATATAGAACACATACGAAATTCTGTCTAAGAAACGACAGAAAGACCATTCATTAGATGATTAGAAACTTACGATATGTACTTCTGAATGTTCAAACATTTGTTCTGTAATTGACATGGAAGCGCATTCATGATCCACCTACTGATGTTTTGACTAAGCGTCTTGGAATAAACCTGTTCTCTGCATTGTAGACATTTTTACATTGCGATGACAATTCCAACAAAATATCATACAAGTATAAGCCTATGCGTGATTCCTTATTGTAATATAATTATTTGTGGCCAAACTCGAAGTTTATAACAAAATTTAGCCTGTTGGTCAGTTTGCAACGATGGGTTTACTTTTGGAATCTGTGCAGTTGTAAAGGTTTCGCTTGGAAGTTCCTTTGCCACGTACGGTTGAAACACATGCTTGCGGATGATGGAAGGCCTGCATGCATCAGCGCCATCTATGGTTGATGCTGCAGCTGCTGTGGCGTGGCATGGCCTACCTCAACAGGCATCGTATACGGCATCGTACGGTGCCTACGGCGTCAATCATTTGACGTTCAAGTAGAACTGACAAGAGGAGTTCGATATATCGAAGAACGGAGGCACGGACGAACGGACGAACGTATCAGCCAAACGATGGACTGACCGAATGACCAACCGAGTGACCAACTGACTGACCAAATGACCATTTGACCAAAGCGCGTCCGGAGCAATCGATGACCTGTCGAGGTGAATTCTGCTAATTGAAACTGACGAAAGGACTAAAAGATCCAGCCACGAGAGAGAGAGACAAAGAGAGAGAGAGAGAGACAGACAGACAGAGTGAGCGAGAGAGACAGAGAGATTGTGTGAGAGAGAGAGAAAGAGAGTGAGAGAGAGAGAGGGTGTGTGTGTGTGTGTGTGTGTGTGTGAGAGAGAGTGTGTGTGTGAGAGAGTGTGTGTGTGTGAGAGAGAGAAAGAGAGAGAGAGAGAGAAAGAGAGAGAGAGAGAGACAGAGTGAGAGAGAGAGAGAGACAGAGAGAGTGTGTGCGAGAGAGAGAGTGTGTGAGAGAGAGTGTGTGTGAGAGAGAGAAGGAGAGTGAGAGAGAGAGGGTGTGTGTGTGTGAGGGAGAGAGTGTGTGTGTGTGAGAGAGAGAGAGAGAGAGAGAGAGAGAGAGAGAGAGAGAGAGAGAGAGAGAGAGAGAGAGATGGAAGCAGCCTTGAACAGCGCAACCAAATCAGTTCTACCCTTATTCTAAGCTTTCGCTGCCTGAGAGATGCTTACACTGCTGTAACGAAATTAAGGAGACCACAGTCTGTATACTGAGCTCATCTGGTAAGTATTTAATTAATTTTATTGACCAATTTGGAATTTAGAAATTACTATTTAATAATTTATCTATGACATAAGTAAGGTCAGTCGTATATCTAAGTCTGAAGGAGAGAGCTGCATAGTTGATGAATATGAAAGAAAATCTAATATGAAAATGGAGATGGATCGCGCTGAGCAGGCGCGTGGTAACAGACGTGTGTGCCGTCGAATTTACAGCCGTACCATCATTAAATGTGTCAGTAAGCAGGTAAAGTGAAAGTGCGTTCTTATGTTCTTACGTTGTAAATAATGAAAAGTACTCTCAAGAATTAAATATCTCGGCGTTAGTCATTTATGAATATGCATAGACTCAGAAATGAATGTCATTATAATATCGGACAGGAAACAAAGTTACTTTTATGTCTTGACTTGCTTGGGCCAGCGACAACTAATGATAATAACTATAATAATTATCATAATTATCATAATAATAATGATGATGACGACGACGATGATGATGATGATGATAATAATAATAATGACAATAATAATAATTATAGTGATGATAATCATAATGATAATAGTGACAATTTATATGGCGCCACACAACAACAAGCAGGATACATGTAAGTCTTAAAGAACAGACGAGTCTAACTCTTGTCTTTTCGTGAAGTAGCTATCCTCGCATCGAGGGTTTTCCGCATCATCAATTGCCTTTCTCCATTCTTCACGTCTGTCCTCCGCCTTTCTTGTGAGCTGCTCCACCTTCACAAGAAAGGCGAAGGACAGACGTGGAGAATGGAGTCCATAACATGGACTGGAATGACAGTGGAGCAGCTATTGTTAGAATGTTGTCCATCCATGCCATTCATGGTCTGCCCTCCCCATTTTCCCTGGAATGTTCCGTGGATCAGTTCCTTCTCCATGCAACTCCATTCTTTTCTCAGTAAACATGCAATATACTGGGAAAACAAGGGAGCTGTCCGAAGTATCTAAGTTTCCTCTCTTTCACTTGTGTTAGTTAAGTTTTATCCACTTTCTTCTCCTCGATAAAACGCTCCTTCTCAGATAACTATATATTCTACCGGTACCTCATATCTCTGGTATCTCCGGTCAACCATACTCGGACTCCCACAGGACATTGATTCTCTGACAGTTCCTCTGATACGACGCAGCGCTCGTGAATAAGCTGGTGCCCTGCGCTTTGCCTTAGAGTAATGCGTGAGAATTGAGATGGTTACAATTAAGGCTGTCAAAAAATGTTGAAATCATGACCGGGAACCCGACCCCGCGGATATTTTGTTAGGAAATGTAGGCATTTGCGCATTTTTACGGAATGTCGGGCACCCGAAAATCGATTTCATTACTTGGGCAGATACCACATATGACCAACGGAACATTTCAGGCACATGCTCAGCTAAAATCGTGGATTTTTACGGAATGTCGTTACCTGAGAACCGATTACATTGCTCGGGTAGTCAGCCATTATGACCAACGGAATATTTCTAGCATATTATCAGGTAAAATGGCGTATTTTTGCGGAATTTCGGGTACCCGAAAACCGATTTCATCACTCGGGCAGTCAGCCTCGGGCGGGTACCCGGGTACGCGGGTACACGTTGACAGCCTTAATTACAATGACTATTAGAAGAATATTCTTATAATAATATTCGTTTATTTTCAAACTGACTAATCGAATTATGATTACAAGTACAGTGTGAACGAATGATGTCAAGTTATTGTAGGAGTCTAATTTAACCGTAGGCAGCCATGCATTCGTCTGTCACTTTATGCACCTCTTTTAAAGAAAGATGGGCTAGTCAATCTTGCACGGGATACGGGTCTCGAGCTCAATTCCTCGGTTCTGCTCCCAAATGTGTTCACCATTACTCTACTTCCCCCCGCACCCCAAGGCGAAAGTCACTTTAGTTGGCTGATCGGATGCAAAGGGGATAACATTTTCTCTCGCAGCTGCGATACCGTTGAGTCAGTTGCGGTAATATTATTAGGGTGCTAGTTGACCTGGAACGTTACTCGTGTGAGCCGAGCACATTCAAACCCGTAGAACATTCGTGGTCCTATACGGAAGCAAAAGCTCGTGAGATCTTCCTCCGTTGGTCGTCGTAATAGCGTCGCTAGGGGTCGCTCTCAGCTCTGACCCGATCGTTCATTGGACGCAACCTCTGTTGCCTCCATCGTCGTCGTCACCTTTGACCCTCGTCCGTTTATTTAGCGCCATCGAAACAGATCCAGTTTACGTCTGCATGCAACATATCACCATTTCCGGCCAATCTCTATGTTTCTCTCTCTCTCTCTCTCTCTCTCTTTCTCTCTCTCTCACTCTCTTTCTCTCTCTCTCTCTCTCTCTCTCTCTCTCTCTCTTTCTCTTTCTCTTTCTCTCTCTCTCTCTCTCTTTCTCTCTCTCTCTCTCTCTCACTCTCTTTCTCTCTCTCTCTCTCTCTCTTTCTCTTTCTTTCTTTTTCTCTCTCTCTTTCTCTCTCTCTCTCACTCTCTTTCTCTCTCTCTCTCTCTCTTCTCTCTCTCTCTCTCTCTCTCTCTCTCTCTCTCTCTCTCTCTCTCTCTCTCTCTCTCTCTCTCTCTCTCTCTCTCTCTCTCTCTCTCTCTTGCAAATACTCACTCTCAAGTTCTGTCTCTGTCTCTGTCTCTGTCTCTGTCTATGTCTGACTGTCTGTCTCTTTCTCCTTCTCGCTTTATGCTCACCCTCGCATACACTCAGAGGATGAAAAGAAAGAGGAGGAGGAGGGAAAGGAGAAGGAGGGAAAGGGAGAAAGGGAGAAAGAGGAAGAGGAGAAGGAGAAAGTATGTGTGTGTGTGTGTGTGTTTGTATCGTCGATGCAGAGTCTCAGACTGACGGACGGACGGACGATGCTTGGCCAATCGTCGGTGGATGACCGTTGGTAGTCTGTTGGTTTGTGTTGTTGGATGGTCCTTGGTGTGTTTGTTTGTCGGTCTGGTTGTGTTGGTCGAGTCGGGACTAGAGCGTCTCTCGACAAACATCGTCGGCATAAAATTGGTGACTTGTAATTAGCAAATCAACGCCGTTCGACATACTGATCAGATGCAGTGGCCCACCACCAGACAAACGATGACAAAGAACCGGACAAGGACCGGAGTCAATAGAAGGAGGAAGAGGCAAAGGAGGAGGAGGAGGAGGAGGTGAAGGAGGAGCATCATGTGCGAGAATGCGGATGGATGGAAAAGAGAATGGAAAACAGATGGCAACAAGAGTTAGGCAACCGGAAGGAAATGCGAGAGCGGATTAGGAGGAAGAGGAAAATGGTCGAACAGATGCGACATGGGAATCGATCAGGGAAGAAAGCGGATGAAAAGGGAGAAGATGGATGAAGGGGAAGAAGGGGGAAAAAGGGGAGGACATGAAGAAAGGTAAACAGTCAGGAAGGAGTCATGATGGATGAAACCAATGAATTTATGGACGGGGCTGCTCTGAATGTTTGCAATTCATATATGTCTCTCTGTCTGTCTAACTGTCTCCGCGTCTCCGTCTCTCTGTCTTTCTGTCTCCGTCTCTCTGTCTTAATCTCCTCTTTGTCTCTTCTCCCTGTCACTGTCTCTGTCTCTCTCCCTGTCCCTATCCCTGTCCCTCTCACTTTCTGTATCTGTCTCGGTCCTGTCCCTCTCACTTTCTGTCTCTGTCTCTGTCTCTGTCCCTGTCCCTGTCCCTGTCCCTGTCTCTGTCCCTGTCCCTGTCCCTGTCCCTCTCACTTTCTGTCTCTGTCTCTGTACCTCTCACTTTCTGTCTCTGTCTCTGTCCCTCTCACTTTCTGTCTCTGTCCCTGTCTCTGTCTCTGTCCCTCTCACTTTCTGTCTCTGTCCCTGTCTCTGTCTCTGTCCCTCTCACTTTCTGTCTCTGTCCCTGTCTCTGTCCCTGTCCCTCTCACTTTCTGTCTCTGTCTCAGTCGTTGTCTCTCGATTGTCAATGCAAATGGCCCCGTTGCTGTGGCTACCATATCCTTGTTGCTAGAGCTATAATGACCCTGTTGTCATGGCGACTGACGTCATTCACCTGACCTAAAGTCTCTAAGTCCAGCATCATCAGTCGATGAGGATTCGACGGATGAAGAGGAGAGAGAAGTCTGGCAGAATAATAGGAAGGTCGTTGACATTAATGTCATTTGCTGCCAGCGCAGTGGCCATTTGCTGTCATTAATGTCATATGCTGACATTATTTCATTCGGTGATTTTGCTGTCAGTTGGTGACATCGCCGTCAGTCGGGTGATATAGCTGTCAGTCGATGATATTGCTGTCAGTCGATGATATTGCTGTCAGTCGATGATATTGCTGTCAGTTGATGATATTGCTGTCAGTCGATGATATTACTGTCAATCGGTGACTACCGTTAGTCGATAATTTTGCTGTCAGTCGTTGATATTGCTCGCAGTAAGTGATGTCAGTTTGTGCCGTAGGTTGTATCGATGAGCGTTAGTGTTGGAGCTTGGAGAATGAGATCGATGCCAGAGTGGATGTCCATTGACTACAATGAGGATTTTAGATGAGAGCTTCAAGTCATATCATCTTAAATATCCCGCCACTGTTCACACGCTGACATTGTCAGTGCCAAGCTTGACTGAAGGAAAGGAGGAAGACCCTACTAATCCAACATTTCAGTGGTGTATAACAACAGTCATATAAATTTTATAGTGGTTCAGGAGAATTGCTTCTGTGCATGTGAGAACAACTTTTCGTCTTCCTCCTTCGTCCTAATATCCGAACTTTTAGCACGTTTATTGTTATCCGTAGATTCACCCTTCTGGCATTGAAGATTTCCTATCTATCGACCTAGACGGTTCATTGAAGACCTTATAGGCTACCTATGACCTCTGGTTTTATCATCAGTGGAGAATTTGAAGAGCTAATGATAATTGTTAGCGCACAGTGTAGTTAAACTGAAAAACTAATCACACGGCAAAGACCACGAGGGTAAGAAAACAGATTGGAATTAACCAATTTTCGTTATTTAAAAGAGATGTGTCCTCACAGGTACAGCTTAAATTACTATGATAATAGGATGTTTTTGTCAACGGATCAATTAGAGATGACTTCAAGCAAAGACTGAGTATGAAAATTATTATGATGCGACAAACAACAGGTTGTTAGTTCTCAGTCTCAATCGCGGACAATCATCATCTGAGACCAAATGTTCCGTTCGTTGGTTGGCAGCCGAGTGTCAGAGACGAGTAGAGGCATGTCGAGGAGTCATGAGACAAATGGATATCGCTGGTGAATGTGAGGCCACGTCACATGAGTATGAGGCAACTTCGCATGAGCGTGCACTGTGCATGGGCCATGAGTTAGTGAGGCCACATCACACGAGTATGAGGACACAAAACAAGATGTTGAGGCACCATCACATGAGTATGAGGCCACATCACACGAGTATGAGGACACAAAACAAGATGTTGAGGCACCATCATATGAGTATGAGGCCACATCACACGAGTATGAGGACACAAAACAAGATGTTGAGGCACCATCACATGAGTATGAGGCCACATCACACGAGTATGAGGACACAAAACAAGATATTGAGGCACCATCACATGAGTATGAGGCCACATCACACGAGTATGAGGACACAAAACAAGATGTTGAGGCACCATCATATGAGTATGAGGCCACATCACACGAGTATGAGGACACAAAACAAGATGTTGAGGCACCATCATATGAGTATGAGGCCAAATCGCTGTCACTATCGAAAGCGTTCTACAGAAAACGGCAGAGACCGTTTAAGCTTTGTTTTAATATGGTTCTGGTAAGACAGACGATTGATGAAGTTAAATTAAAATAAAATAATATAAGTGTCAACCCGCTTTCTTCCTCTTCATAAAATGGACCAACATTCAAAGCTCTCATCCTAACTATCGACGTACTTTTCAATGTACGCATTGGCTACAATAAAAGACTCAGATTTAATTAAAACTTTTCTTCTCCAATTCAAGCAGAAAAAATATCAACTTAAATCGCAAATATCGACGAAACAGCACACAACGTTAATCTTCCATATAGGGCCTACTCTAATCTCAAACACACGGCTACTAAATTTGCTGGTCAGCATCTATCTTCAAAGTTCGCGCGCTCTGACACGTGCACAGCCGAATACATGCAGCAGCTGCGGCCTAGCGCCTGCAAATCGATCGTCGCAGAGCTCACAACTTGCATTAAATATATCTTGACTGATATGTATATAATAACAATTAATACGACTTAAACTAAGTAGTGTCCAAAATACGTTCACAATAAGAGAAATTGAGTGCATGTTCAATTTGCAATCTCATTGCTGATTGTTGAAGCAACGCACATCTAATCACTACAACATGATGACAACTCAAGACAAAACGACTGATGGATTAACTGAGTAAATGGTTGATTCAGCCACCAATTGGCTGAATGAATGACTGGTTGATTGACTGATTGATAGATTGATTAATCGATCGATTTACAAACATATCATACATGGCCTGTGGATTCATTATTAACAGCTATAGATGAGGAATGTTGACTTAACGAGCAGCGGAAGGGAAAGGTTGAATGGATGGGAAAAGAGAGAGAGTAAGAGAGAGAGACAGAGAGAGACAGAAACAGAGAGGCAAACAGACAAATACAGAAACAGAGACATAAAGACAGAGATAGAGACAGACAGACAGAATTAGTCTTTGATCTTAGATAATAGCCACCTTTGCCAATGACTCTCCTTTTCCTGCATGGTAGATGATCGATGATCTTATTGTAGCTGTTTGCTCTTCAATTCATCTGTAGGTCTTTGTCAATTATAACCGGCTGCAACCGGTTGATGCTTCTGTCCCAGCAGCCACTTGTGCCACTACTCCGCTGATGTCGATGCTGATGTTGATACTAGTGGTGTCGCTGTTATATCCCATACGAGAGTCTTAGAACAACCCACCGCTTTGACAACGCCGTGTGATATCACGTCTATTTTTAAATCGTCTAAAATGTGTTTCAATTCAATTCATTTTATTGCTCCCAATAATAAAAAACACGATTTCTCCATTATACAAGTACAAGTGAAAATCATTCTTAGTAGCAATACACAGAAAGTCGAAAATTAGATTTAAAAGAATTGAATGGCTTTATGGGTCCAGTGAGTCAAGTTACAATCAACAGATGCCAAACAAAATAATTACATTTTTCTAGAGCATAGCACAAACTGAGGACTAACACAACAAGTGCACATTTCATTTATACTAATCGCCAAACCAACAATCAGCGAAATATATCCTTATCGCTGCTGAAGTTGAACAATATACTGCTCTCTCTTCTCCTCCATCTTCCTTTTCTCCCTTTACTCTTCTTTACCTCTTGTATCTTAACCACTAACTTCACATATTATATTATTTTTATTAAGCCATTTGATTACTAATTACTTCGCACTTGTTGCCATCCATCTACTTTTTCGGTGTTTGATGTTGTCAGAGAGTTAACGGAACCCTTACTGACTTTTTCGGTATTCTGTATCCGTTATTTGATTTTTCTGGTACGGTAGAGTTACTCATTTGAGGTTTTTTCTCATTAATAATCTTGACATGCTTGTAGGCCTACCTATATGATTGATGTTTAAATAGATGTTAAAAAAGGACTTTGATTGATTGATTGATACTTGAATTTCAAAAACACTCATTATGATCCTACTCATGTTTTTAATACTTCTCTTCGAAAAGATTTTGTTTAACTATGACGCAGAATTGCAAAACGCTTACTTGATGTTCCACAATAACCTCTCAATGCACTAAGACGCAAGTTTATGAAAAATTGAATTTTTAGTCATATTCTTACATGTAAATGCTTACGTTAAGCTAGGAATTGCAATAAAGATCACTTTTCTACAGTCAAGTCTTTGCATTTTGATATTTGCTTCTGCTTTGAGCTTTGAAAATCTGCCTATTTGCCCGTTTTATGTCTTTCGACGATGGCTTAGCCCCAAAGTGCTTCTGGCCGAGAGTGTGTTGGCACCTGCTGTTCCAGTATAGTGCCATGCTTAGGATCAATTTAGTGGTCACTCCAATGTCAAAATCACTTCAAGAAGATTCAGAAACAGTGATATATCTCAGTAAGCCTATCTATAAGTCACTTAAATGCATAAGATAGAAGCGGAGAGAGGACAGCATGTAGGTCCTAATGAGATATCATAGTATTAGATTGTCTTACAGACAGAAAGACAGACATATAAACTGACAGAGAGACAGACACTGGACAGACAGCAAATAATGAAATACATGTACTGTGACATAAGACTGTGTATTATAAATATTTGCTAAATGCGTTTCAGAGTTGAGTTCAAACTCGTAAAATCGTTCGCTACTTACATGTACAGAAGTTTCTGCCTGTAAATGGAATAAATTGATGGAGTTTATCAATCGAAAGTTAGACAGAAGAGAGTTCAATAATTGGTGGCAACGAAGGCCCGAGGGAAGAAGAGACCGGCCAATATTAGTTCCAGAGGGTACACGTATACACACACACACACATACACACACACACCTACACACAGGCACACACACCTACACACAGGCACATACACCTACACACAGGCACACACACCTACACACACGCGCGCACGCGTATACAGACACAAGGACACTCATTGTGGTCAGCGTGTATTCGCACATGTGCAGGCCCCTTACATGTACGTCTCAGATGGGCAATTCATCTATATGTATGCGAATGTGTATGCATGCATGTCAGCTTGTTGCCATATGTGGCCATGGATCGACGTAGATGTACGCGCATGTGTATATTTATATAGCGCACTCACTTTGCGCATTGCAATCGGGAGTTGTGTATCTTGAGTAGGAGCTGATCATGAGTCGCGTGTGTCTTCGGTGGATCGTGTCTTCGTCAAACGACGGATATCTGCTTTCGTCGTAGTCGACCTTCAGATGTTTTGACTGAAGTGAACCGAGATCTTCGTGGAAGTAAAAGTCTTTGAACGTGTGTTCAGTGTTCACGCACTCACATCGACGTCTTTGACGTAATTGATGCGACTTCTTTCCCTCCCACCACGAAATGCCCCCGTCTCTTTGCCTTCTCTCTCTCTCTCTCTCTCTCTCTCTCTCTCTCTCTCTCTCTGTCTCTGTCTCTGTCTCTGTCTCTCTTTCTCCCTGTCCTCTTGTGTATAAAACACTAATGTGATGAAAAGAAACTTTTTGTTCATATGATAATGAAAACGGCGGCCAGTATTTCCTTTCATCTAAAGTAAACTGGTGCCTTGTGCTTGCTTTTTTGGCGCCTTAGAAGTTTGTTTATTACAATTACGATTCCTTCTGGAAGCATATGAAAGATTTCACAGAGAATTCCGAAATT
The DNA here is from genome assembly GCA_959347315.1 of Bimastos eiseni. Classification (NCBI taxonomy): domain Eukaryota; kingdom Metazoa; phylum Annelida; class Clitellata; order Crassiclitellata; family Lumbricidae; genus Bimastos; species Bimastos eiseni. Next base: position 20,658,288 of record OY365819.1, read on the forward strand.
CCTATCATCACAGACTTGAACGAGTCTATGCGTTCCGATCAGAAATAAGTAGATGTTGGAATTGGGTTCAGTCACGGCTGATTGATTGTAGGTGTAGGGATGTCTGTTTCTTGGCATTTCCTTGAAATCAGTAATAACCACTGATTTTTATATTGTAACCAGAAGAAGAGGATCCTCAATTTGTTTTTCTCTTGATGGAGTGACCTCGTTTCTCTAATTGAATCAGTCTTGCCAGATTTTTTTAGCGTGAAATTGAACAGAGCCCTCATGAATAAAAGATTATCCAGAGAAGAGGAAGCTGCCAATTGCAATAGTCCGTGAGAATTTCCTATTTGTAAGCAGACAATCACAGCTGGCAGAGAGCACGTGCATTGTTTGGAAGTTAGATCTATTCCATTATTCCAGGTGGATTTTTGTAAAGAGCGACCAGACTATAGTTAACCAGAAACCATCTATACAGGAAGTGATGTCAGTCAATTTCCGGCATGTTGTGATTCGTTCATTGGTCGGATATTATGACAGGCGCAAATGGAGGCAATCTTTCACACAGATCCTTTATTACGTAAGCAAATTAGTTGTCAAAACATGGCAAAAAACATTCTAGGCCAACGGTGACCTCGGCTGCTGAGTGATAGCACGTGCCATCTATTGGACGACCCCTATGATTCGTTGCAACGCTCGTGAATAAGCTGGTGCCCTCCGTCTGGATTAGAAATGACGCTTTAGAAGTTTGGGTGTTACGATTACAATCTGATGTCCTGGCATCATAGTCGGCCTTAGGAGTAGCGAACAGTGAGGACTTATTTAGGGAAGGGGCGAAAAGGTCACAGAAGACGAACAAAAAATATGAAGAGACGTCCTATATAATATCATAGTCGTAATATAGTTGCTTCGATGTATCTTCTCTTTTGTCATCAAATAAAAGTCAATTGGTGCCAACAGCTTAGTTAGTTTCACTAATATGTTAGAACTATGCTATAATATTTGTCTTCCTATATATTGCAAGTAATAAATCTCGTGATGATTAGCGATGAAAAAGTTGTACGGAATACTCGGTCGTGGCCAAAAATATTCTAAGGCCGATCCTGCTGGCAGAGAAGTACGAGAAGGTTATTAACAGCAATGTTTAAAAAATAGAAAGAAAAGTAAAACTGGGAGAATATGCGGACAGGGAGAAATTGATGACTGGAAGATAATGAAAATAAAGCAATGTAGAATGAGGCAAACGAAGAATATCACAGAACATACTGGAATGTGATGGAATGTGATGGATGGACTGGAGGAGGAGGAGGAGGAAACCAGAGTATAAGGAGAGGAAAGCAAAGGAGAAGTTGAAGGACACGATTCCTTCCTACTCGCAGTCATACATAATGTCGCATGACTGCAGGAGCACATATCACGAGTCGTCGTCATCATCTTAGTTTTCTATATCTTCGTATAATTGCTATGTGTCAGATTTCTTTCGTTTCTGGAGAATTCTGTTATTTATAGAGGATCGAGGAATGTCTAGCGGATTTGTTGCCTGCGAGGCAGAACCATTTGCGTTTCCAGCGATCGTTGCATGCTTTTAATAAAAAAATCAGACGCTTATACTCTTAGAAATCTATTTATTTTTTAAAATTTGATTCATTCATTCATTCGTTCGTTCATTTGATATTATACTTATATAGCGCCATAGGTGGAAGTCTACTCGGAGGAGCTCCCAGTCCAACCACGGCGATATCCTGATAAGTCTGATAAGGCGATAAGTCTGTCTCAAGCAGCTTGTATACAAAGGAGCATGATATTGTTCGGTTAGGCATTGGCAGCAGTCGCATCTCTATTGGGAGTGTGCTCCAGATGGAGGGGACAACAACAGAGAAGGCGCGACCCACAATCACCAAAGGAAAAATATTATGTTCAATTACAAATTTTTTAAAATTAATTCCTTATTAAATATTAGTTTACTGACACTTAACCTCATTGAATTTAAACCTCAAACGTATGAAATTTACCTTAATCGTCATTTTTGCTATAGAACACACTCACTTCAGTATAAGAGGTCTACGGGTGCTCTGTCCAGTGGCCCAAGATTTCTCTGTCTAGGGGCACAGAATTAATTTATCTAGGGGCCCGGAATTTATTTGCCTACGGGCTCGGAATTTCTCTGTCTGCGACCCGGAATTTCTCTGTCTAGGGGCCGGGAATTTCTCTGTCTAGTGGCCCGGAATTTGTTTGCCTACGGGCCCGGAATTTCTCTGCCATTAGGCCCGGAATTTCTCTGTCTGGGGGCCCGGAATATAGTTGCCTACGGGCCCGGAATATGTTTGCCTTGCGGCCTCGAATTTCTTTGCCTAGGGCCCTGAGTTTCTTTGCCTGGGGGCCCGAAATTTCTCCATCTAGGGGCACGGAATTTCTCTGTCTAGGGGCCCGGAATTTATTTGTCCACGGGCTTTGACTTTCTCTGCCCATAGGCCCGGAATTTCTCCGTCTAGGGGCACGGAATTTATTTACATACGGGCTCGGAATTTCTCTGTCTAGGGGCCCGGAACTTAACTGTCTAGAGGCCCGGAAGTTAGTTTGCCTACGGGCTCGGAATATGTTTGCCTTTAGACCCCCAATTTCTTTGCCTAGGGCCCGGAGTTTCTTTGCCTAGGGCTCCGGAATTTCTGTGCCTAGGGGCCCGGAATTTCTTATTTCTTTGCCTAGGGGGTCCTGGAATTTGTTTTGCCTGGGGCTCGGAATTTTTTTGCCTTGGGCCCGGAATTTCTTTGACTGTAGGCCCGGGATTTCTTACTTTTTTCCCTACGGGTCCGGAATTTCTCTGCCTATAGGAGCTCGGAGTTACCTTGCCGATGGGACGGAATTTCTGTCGGCGGCTGACTGTATTGTATGATGATCTACACAAATCCAGACAAGAGATGTTTAGAGGACGGTCGCATTGTCTGCGGCGCACATTCACACACATTGGCGAGAATTAAAACCAATAGACGCGCATACGTGCAATGAATCTTATTGCTCTGCAGTCGCTTCATAAAATAGACGTGAAATACTTTCAACTGTTGGCTGAGCTTTTGCTGCAGCTCTTGCTGCTCTGCTGCTGTTACTGCTGCAGCTGCTGCATCTCTGCTGCTCACTCACTAGCATCGTCTATGATTATCCTTATAGGAGCTCGCAACAATCCGTCTTTTTCTAGGTCACCACTATACGTAGTCTCTTTTTACGATCGACAATTTATGCCTCATATATGCCACATAACTTAATGTTTTTACGTCAGGAGGCTACGATTATAGACAATATTATATAGGGCCTACTCAAATATGTTTGCAATTTAAAGTATACAATATGTAGGACATGACACAATTATTATATATATATACATATATATGCATAGACGATAATCAATCAATGTAACTTGATATAACACCCTTCAAGGTATCTACTCAGAGGCGCTGCTTGCTTTATCGCGGCTGAAAGGAACGGTTTTAAGGATAAGTAAAAGGCAGAATAAATTTTCCTTGGCAGGAATATATATATATATATATATATATATATATATATATGCATACGTGGAATTTCTGTCTAAAGGATCACGTATTACTTTTCCTAACCGCCTAAAAGGTAGGAGGAAGTTGTTGACATGACGAACAGTCGTTATTAGTCGATAAACAAACAGGTGGTTTCAGTCTATGACTATGTCTACAACGAAGACCACCGCAGCGACTCTTATATCATGGAACTGTTGTTATTTTTTTATAATAAAATAGGCTCTATATCAGTGACCTCTTAAATTACCAGGGCTATAGCAACGCAGGTTCAGGATTTGGAACTTGGGATTATTGTCAATTTATTATATATATATCCAAATAAATGAACGAAGCTTTCGATTTGGATGAATTGTTTCTGCTTGACTCGTCGAGAGCTATATCGGAGGAAATGCTGAGAATAAATTATGGGTTATACAAGGTCAAAGTCAGAAAATTAAAATCTAGCAAGAATCGGAGGTATTCGGTCAGATCTATAGGCCAATGATGGAATCGCCTTATTCTTTCCTCTGTTTCTCATCTTGATAAGAGCCACTCGCATTAATTTACACGTGTAAGGTCAAAACGTGTAGGACGATTCAAGGTTATTTAAGGTCAAAATGCTTAAAAACTGTTCAAAAAACCAAATATTGATCTATTTGGGTGATTCTTTAAACCTGTATGCTCAAGCAGATAAGATATAGCATTAAAACTCTAACACAATCCAATGTCATCTTAGGTCAAGAACTAGAGAAAATGACCAAACGACCTCAGTCAAATGTTGCTTTTATTGGGTCATTCTGTTTTATGATCATTTCCTTGATTTTGATTTTCAATGACCTTGTGTTGACCCAAGGTAAATTAAGGTACAAAAATACAAAAGTCAACCTGCCTTAGCTCGCAATTGCCCAAATAACGCAACTGTTGATTGTGTCATGGTCTATTTCTCTGTTTTCTTTTTCCACATATCTGCAGTCAGTTTATTTGACCGCACAACCTGGGTCACTGTTCCTTACGTAATTATTTTTTCTAATGGAGCGTTTAAGAGAATAGAGCCAATGTTCCAAGACCCGAGACGACCTATATACTCTATAGCAGCCACCAGTCCTGGTTATTATTGAAGGGTCTATGGTCGAACGAGGCGAATTGCTCGACTTCTAAGGTTAAACAACGAAGAAGATAAATGTTTTGCAGGCATCTTATCGACAGCTGCCATGCAGAGACACTTCGAATTCTTGGGTCTCGTTTTAGAATCGAAACGCAGCTGATTAGCGCCGGGTTTTATTCGTTGTTTGCAGATGAATATAGGCCTACCAGGCTACTCTGATGCAAACAGCGCCGCTCATGGGGCGTTGAAAGGTAGGCCTAATGACGTGCCCTAGGTCTCGATTAAGATTCTTGGCACCAGCTTCACACAACATCTAATGCGCTGTATATTAAATCCAGTACATGGTCTTCGGATTCTCTAGTTAATCTACCATTGACGCTGGACTACTGTTTTATTATTTGGCTGCTGCAGCCATCTCAGCATATCATTGTGTGGCACAGTGGCCGATCGGTTAGACCGGTCAGCCCGTGAGCGAGCGGGTTCGACCCTCATCCTGGAAGTGAGTCACTGTGTAGGGACCTTGAGCAAGTCCTTCGCGCACAATTGCTCTGCAGTACAACTGCAATTACGCC
>OY365819.1:20668470-20784689 GCA_959347315.1 Bimastos eiseni
CAAGTGGAAAGCCAGAGGGTGATGGCTAGAAGAGCTTGAGATAGATGATAGTGGGTGATAGGAAATGATGGTGGAAGAGCCGAAAAGTGCGAAATTCAGGACGCAGATCGTCCAGAGACGTGCTACGGTAATGCATATGGAGAACTTGAGATGAGTGGTGACCGGGGGTCGACTCTCGGTAGAGTAAGACTGAGACAGAAGGATGATCGGGTCGAACGCGTTGGTTGGATGGTGAATAGTTTGCAAAGATATTTGGACTGGGAGTATTGTAGGGAGTTAATTGTAGATTGACGATCGGATTTTGAAAAAATGTGCTCTGCGATTTTTAGCCATGGAGTGATTTGAGGATCGTAGTTATGTGTTGATGATTATGGCGGCGGTTCTAGCTAGTGAGTTTTGAATAAGTTGTAGACGCTTGAATTGTGTGGCTTCGAGATTGAGGAAAATGGAATTACAGTTATCGAGCTTTGAGTGGACAATAGAGGTAGTAATGTTGGAGGCAGTTTGAAGTAGCTAGGGCATAGTCCTGTCTGATATGACGAAGATCACAAATGTTTATGGAGCAGGAGCGCGAGGGTTTGGAGAAATGGTTAGAGAAAGAAAGGTTAGGATCAAAAGTAATATCAAATTGCGGACAAGAACATCAGAGGTGAAGGACAGAAGAAGAGTTAGTTGACACACTGGACATGTGCATTGAGGGTTAGAGATTTAACTCATCTGTCGCTGGTGATCGTGCTAAGGTAGGCCTACAAGACGCCAACACGAACGTTAGCAGTCGACGAACCTTCATGGTCCATAATTGCGAGCTGTGTCGTTTGCTTCAGTTTGACTCTGTGGCTCTCAATGGAATCCAATTTGCTCGAGTTCTGGAGATTACATAAGGCCTACACAGTTATAACTTATTAGGCTCACCTTAAAGTCTAATAATTGTCAGCTTCATATATCGATGCCACACAACAGCTTTTTTCATTAAGTATTGTTTCTGACTGGTCCTCAGACTCAGACATTCTGATCTTGTATAATTGCGCTATATCAATATGCGCTTAGTGAACACGTGATGCATTTGAGTTTGAAGTCGCCGCATATCAACAACTTTTTTGCTTTAATTAAATCGATGACATCTGTCCTGCTGCAGTCCGTGCGTCTGAATCCGTCGGAACTGGGAGCCAGCGCATTTCATTCGCATGGCCACATTCGACGGAGGAACCGACGTGACATCCATTGCCGATGGTTTATATGTAGGCCTACCCAGCCCCGCCTTACCTACAGGCAAACATGTACCTATGAGACTATCACACATTATGTTTTTAAGTGGCGCGTTAGAAGTTTCGAGACTACGATCACGATAACGATTGCGATGATATACAGCTATATATATATATATATATATATATATAGACTGACTTCCATCACATAAAATTATGTCTGGTAAGCTTACTATAGACATGTCATATATACGTCTATAAACTCAGTCCATTCTATTGTACAATGTATGTCTGTCTAATAATTAATTATTAATTGTAGACTTTGGCTCATTGGTCACTCTGCTTGTGTTTGTTAATCGTCAGGCAGTCGTCTGATGCAGCGATTAGTGTTAGGGTTAGTCTTACGGCTAGGGTATACATAGGGTATGCATAGGGTATGCATAGGGTATGCATAGGGTATACGGTCATTCACGGACATCAGTCTTCCAGTAGTGTCAGTTTAACGACACCGTGTTATAACAAAGATCATCAACGTGCCCCTCCTCCTCCTTCATCCTGCCTAGGGACACTACCACGTCTACCAGAGTGCGAGAAGTGGCGGAATTAAGAATCCGACAGGAAGTGGCAGTCTTTTATATGCCTTGCGTACAAAGTGGGAGAAAGATTCAGGTTTTTTCATTCAGGTTTCTGAATGGGGGAGGCAGAGGCTGGTGCGTGACATCAGAGCTGAAGATTTATTGGATGGCACGACCGCTCGCGATGACGTTTAGAAACCGCAGTATTTTTATCCAGAGTTTAAGATACTGAAAGCCTCGCATTAATCGACCATCGGTTAATATAACTCCTCTACTCTATATATTATACGGCACATGAGTACGATTAGGGGAAGTTCCTCAAGGTCTTTAGGTTCTGCCAAAGGTAGGAAATTGTATCTGATCTCATTTTCTTAGCCTCAGCGTATTATGCGGAAGGGCGAATAGTTCTCTTTCTTTCTCTCTCTATCTCTTTATCTCTCCCTCTGTCTCTGTTTCTCTCTGTCTTTCTTTCTCTCTCTCTCTCCCTCTCTGACTGTTTGTCTGCCTGTCTGTCTCTCTCTGTATCTCTTTGTCTGTCTGTCTGTCTGTCTCTCTATCTGTCTCTTTCTCTCTCATCTCGACACTTAGTCATATTGCATAAAAAACAATCGCTTTATTACAACAAAATCAGTCTAAAAATGTTGGTCATACTCATCCGCTGTATGTAATAATTACATATACACATAACTACATTTGTATGTGGCACGGTGGCCGATCTGTTGGAGCGGTCGGCCCGTAACGCTGAGTGTGCGCTGAGTGAGCGGGTTCGACCCTCGTCTGAGGCGTCACTGTGTAGGAACCTTGAGCAAGTCCCTTGCGCACAATTGCTCTGCAGTACATATATTATCGTTGAATGTACAAAATACGAAATATCAAGGTAAGCCTATATATATAATATATTTGTCGGGGAGTTGCAGGCCTATCGTGCATTCTGACCGTTGAGTCTAGAGAATCAGTTTTGTTTTAACAAAAAAAGAGCCCATTTTAGCCATCAAAAGAACCTTTTTGATCAAAAATAAAATGATAGAGACCGTAAAAAAGAGCCTTCTTGCCAAAAACAAAAAAGCCAAGTGAATGATTATACATTGTAGGCTTTTATATGTGTGTATGTTGATTCATAAAGAAATATATCAAACTAAAATAGTTATTTAAATGATATGAAATATCTACAAGAATTAAACTCCAAAATATCATAAATGGAATCAGTAACAAGAAAAGAGAAAGAAAACGGATTACAAACGTTATACGAAAATGAACTTAAATACTCGTACGTCGAAAACCTCTAAGACGTCAACGGCCTATAGGCTTATATATGTCGCTATAAAATGTCGTTAAACATCGGAATAAATATTGATGCGCATTGGTTAAGTAGCCTAGGTCTTCTTTTACATGATCGATCTTCAGTCTTTTCGCCTCGCTCTGCTGCAGTTGAGCGAGCCGCGGGCGAAAGTGTATAGCGTTGCCAGTTGCACCTATTGAGCCAAGGCTAGCTCCATCTGTTGGTCATTTTCTGCAAAGGGTCTTTGCAGAAAATGTCCAACAGATGTCCTGCGGTGATGCCACAGTGTGCAGAGGGGCGGGCTGTATTGATGGGTCGGCTGGTATATGTGGTTAGGCTACACGGTCGGGAAATTGTACGGTTGACTGATGGCGTTGTATAGATGGGGTAGCATGGGTTTATAAAAGTTGGTGCAGTGGCGTCGCTAGGATTAGACGTGAAGAGAGATAAATTGGATTAAGACTGGGGGTAGGATAGGAAGACTATTGTACCTTCTCCCCAAACCCCAAGATTCTTTTTGTATATAGCAATGTAACAATGATCATTTGTTTGTGACGATGCCATCATAATCGTGCAACAGTAACACGATTCAAAGCGGGAGATCAGCGGATAGGTCATAGGCCTACATAGACTACACAGCAAGTTTATGCAACGAATTATGATAACGCCAGAAACTCCTGCCACTAGGGCCTACAGAATGATTACAGCAAGCTGTCGACAGTCTATGTGACAAGTACCGGTAACGCTGTTAACGGCTCATGTTACCTCGTAATGCAAATGAATATTTAAATGAAAAATAATGAATAAAAAACTCAAAGGAGGCGAGGCACGCGCCTCTGCAGGCTCCTCAATGGTATACAGACGCCACTGGGTGGGTGCGGCGGTCGCTTGGTTAGTGGGATGTCGGTCGATCGGTGGTTTTATCAGAAGGTTGGAGGCTCGGAGCGTGGACGAGATTATGTGAATGGGTGTATGAATTGCAGGATTAGGAATCTGATCTGTAGGTCGGTGGGAATAGACAGGGAAACGTCAGCCAAGAAACATTGAGTTTTTTCTTATGGCTTTAATTGGTAAGACGACAAATACTGTTAGTGATGTTCCTTATACGATGCATCAACGTCAGCAGCAGCCGCACAGAGGCAGTGATGGTCTGCTGCCGCTGAGAGTGGGATGCACGAACAATAGATCGTTGCTAGAACAATCGGTCTTGTTGCTTCCCATATCATGTGTGGGAGTCGAGCAACAGGCAACGTTGTCGCTCTTCTCCTTCCTTCCTTCTTCACCGATGGACTGAGACCGTTTCTATCGGTCGCAATTAGAGGCCATTGAACGGATGACGGATGAGGAACGACAAGAGAGAGGGCTCTTCGTCAGTATGCTGCTGCCGGCGGACTCTCTTCAGCTTACGCAGGAGCTCCCACTCTGCGGCCGACCAATCGCCAACGACCGCATTAACTCAATCGCATTAGCGTCTTTCGCACGACAGAAAACGACTGATTACGGGGATTCTTAGCTAAATTCCTGAAAGACAACAACTCCTGAGGTAGGCCTATACGAAATATGGCAATGCTGGTCACAGCATCTCTGTGCAGGACCACGTGGATTCAGTGCGATTCCTCTCTTGTGGAGCCAAGAGGACGCCACCTCATACATTTACGAGTAAGCACCTCGTATGCCTCCAGTTTCAGTCGATGTGTACGTCAGACATTGATATAGCGCCGCTTTACTCTAGTGGCGCAACGATCGAGAGGTTTGGAACGTATGCTTACATGAGAGTGTGGTCATCTTGTCATCTCGCGTTTCGCTGTAATGGTCGCTATAAAGACGGTTCCATTCCTTAGAGGCACATATCTTCATCCACCTATCAGTATGACTCAGTCTGTCTAACTTTGTCTGTCTGTGTGTCTGTCTGTGTCTCTGTCAGTCAGTCTGCATGTCCTCTCTACCGTCGTCGTCTCGGAGGATAATGCTGGAAGGAGGGTTTAAATTAGCCAATTAATATCCAGTTACAGACCTGTGTGTCACGGCGAGATCTCACAGACGAAAAGCACATGAAACACTTAATGAGTTATAATTAGCAGACGTGTTGTATACGTATAATTATGTTCGGATGTAAGTAAGGCCAAGTGCAGCTGAGCAGACGATGCCTATATCAATTAGCTAAGCCCTACATGTCAGAATGGGTTGGAATTGGGATTAGAATGGGGTGGAACTGGGGAGGGACTTGGGTGGAAAAAATACTCTGATCTGCTAATAGTCTAATACGAACCACTGTCCGAAACGTATCGAAGCTCAAGTGCGATCAAATGCTTACAAATTCAGACAATCTCTGTTCGTCTGTATTCATATATATAGTGTCTCCTTCTGTTTCTCTTTGTCACTCTTTCTTTGCCAGACTCTATGGCTCTATGGCTCTATGGCTGTGCCTGATGTCTGCCTCGTTACCTACAAGTCTCGTCCTATCTGTCTGTATTTCTTGCTCTGTGGTTGGCTGCCTCTTTCTCTGTCCTCTTCCGTCTACTTCTCGGTCTGTCTCTAACTGTGTTTGCTCTTTCACTGTTTATCTTTTAAGCCTCTTCTAGGTCTGTATATATTATATATATATATACGTAATGGTTTCTTTTCTCCTTCATCCTCTCTCCTATTCCTCTATTTCTAATATTGCATCTCTGCATCTCTCTCTCTCTCTCTCTCTCTCTCTCTCTCTCTCTCTCTCTCTCTCTCTCTCTCTCTCTGCCTCTTTGGGTCTCTCTCTCTATCTCTGTCTGTTTGTCAGTATTTCTCCCTCCTCTACGTGGGCAATATACATATGTATATTATGTATATATATATTATATATATTATATTATATATATATGCACGAAGCCTTGTTGGTTAGTCTCTTCAATTGTAAAGAACCATTTACGCGTAATTGCTCTTAATATCGATGGCTCATAACAGGTCTACGATCACTGATGACGATGATGCTGTTGCTGCTGCTGAAGATGAGTCTGCTGCTGCATCTGGAGGAGTGGAATTGCGGTTGATGAAAGGGTAAACACGACAGCGAGTTCTCGTAGAGGGCACTGGTGAATTTGTCGTTCGGTCAAAGTCAAGAAAATTCCTATGACATTCTGGAGTGACGTGATGAATGTATCGCAGGAGGAGGAGAAAGAGGAGGAAGAGGAGGAAGAGGAGGAAGAGGAGGAAGAGGAGGAAGAGGAGGAAGAGGAGGAAGAGGAGGAAGAGGAGGAAGAGGAGGAAGAGGAGGAAGAGGAGGAAGAGGAGGAAGAGGAGGAAGAGGAGGAAGAGGAGGAAGAGGAGGAAGAGGAGGAAGAGGAGGAAGAGGAGGAAGAGGAGGAAGAGGAGGAAGAGGAGGAAGAGGAGGAAGAGGAGGAAGAGGAGGAAGAGGAGGAAGAAGAGGATGAGAAAAAGAGGAGGAAGAGGAGGATATAGAGGAAGAAAAGAATGAGGAGGAAGTGGCGGAAGAGGAGGTAAGGGAAGTAGATGAGGAAATGGAGAAAGAGGAGGATGAGGGGATGAGAAAAAAGAGGAGGAAGTGGCGAAAGAGCACGAAGAGGAGGCGGTGATATGGGATGAGCTGGAAGAGATTGAAAGACGATTAGAAGAAAGTTTAGACAGACAACATCACAATGGGAAAGAAAACAATCAACGCGAACGAAGGACGTCTCAGTCATGAGAGATAGCGAGACAGTTGCAGAGCCAGATACAGACAGCCAGATAGACACCTACAGTCATATATATCTATATATATAATATATATATATATAAGCAGAAAAGAGGAGACGGATAGAGGCATAATTTAGCGCTATATAAAAGCCACGTCAGAGAGACCAGCTATAAACAGTGGCGCTAGAAGATTCGACTTCTCCGTTAAGGAAGGCAGTGCAAGAGGATTTGCATTCGTAAGTGAAGAGCTTGTTTTCTCTTGCTGCTCCGAGTGCACTGTGGTCCAGAGGCTGGTGCTACTGCTTCTACCATCTGCTTCCAATGGAGATGCTTTCAGATGGAACGACATTCTGCCTCATCAGCCCTCATCCTTCGTATGTCGATAGCTGTCTTCGTCAAATGACGATCATTTTCATTCCGTCTCTCTCTCTCTCTCTCTCTCTCTCTCTCTCTCTCTCTCTCACTGTCCGTCTATCTGTCCATCTATCTGTCTGTCCGTCTACATTTCAATCCCTTCCTACGTCTGTAGGTAATATTAAGAACGTCGTCGACTGTTGTTCTGGGTCTAATTGGCTCCACTTCGATCGCATTCTCTCTACTCCATAACGATCTCAACCATGCACTTGCAATTTACAGCTCAACATTAGGCCATAATATTATATCCGTGGGCAACTAGAGTATAATTTTACACAGGCATACTTCGGACTGTATGCATGTACGTACTTATGTATGTAGGTTGTGCAATGTTGGCATGTTAATAAGCATTCATATTTCAATCAGCTTTATTGTTACCACAGTAGTGCAGTAAAAAAACATGATAGAATGGTAGATGTACAGTTGGTAACAATGGGTGGACCCAAAGGAACAGTAGTTCCGCAGTATGTCATGCATCTGCATATAAAAGGTGAACAGATAAAAAGCGAACCTCTAGAAATACTTAATTAATTTGTCCAATAATGTATGCATTTTAATCAAATATTTATAAAAACCTTCAGTTTAATGATCAATAAGCGTATATTTAACATTTATTAGTTATAATGTGTGCTAAAAATGTCCTCCTTCGGTCTCAACCAGAGTTGTATGGTCTCGAGACAGTGTCTCGGTCTCGACACGTCTTGAGACAGTTTTTAGTGTCTCGGTATTGGAGACCTGCTGTCTCGGTCTCGAGGTAGTGTCTCGAATTTTTAGAAACTGTCTTGAAGTGAAGGTCTTGTTCTGTCTCGGAGACCTGCTGTCTCGGTCTCGATCTCGAGGTAGTGTCTCGAACAAGCGGTCTCGATAAGTTTCGCGTAAACTGTCTTAAAATGTTTTGCTAGAAACTGAAACCGGAATTTACGATAAACGGTAATTCTGGTTAACGCACGAGTCACATGATATTGAAATCAATTCAGTTGTCTTAAAGTGGAAAAATGTTTGAGAGAGAACCTGAAATTGTGAAGTTTGCGTTTACGCAATTTGAAGTTAGGCATTTTACAAACAATAGCTATTGGCTATTAGTTTGTCATTGATGTAAAACCACCATAACCGAAACGATCGGAACAACTTCGAGTTTCTCAGGGTGAGTAAGGATATGCGCAAATTTATCATTTCTTTTGGTAATGAATTTGCTTGTTTTAAAATCGTCTAGAAGATTGCAGATTGCTTCTTTACTATTCAGAAGATAGGCCGAAGAAGAAATATCGAAAAAGATAAAACTCGGCAATATAAAAACTGTTCTCAGTCTCGGCACCTCACTGTCTCGGTCTCGGTACCTCACTGTCTCGGTCTCGTCTTGGTCTTGAAGTTTAAGGTCTTGCATACAACACTGGTCTCAACACAGGCACCATGACGCACTCGCCATTGAATAATTGCTGCATCGTTTACAACTTGGTCAAAATTCGTCCCATGTATATGATACGTTGACGCAGTTTTCCGACGTTACGTACCATTGTCTTGTAAACTTTTTTGCATCATTACCCAGTATAATCGGATGATGACAAATTATTACAGGAGTAGAATTAAACGTTCGTTCATTACGTTATATATAGGTCTAATGTAATGAACGCCTTGCATGGCGTTAGGCCTATTAATCGGCGGCGTTGGTCAGATTATATGTAGATATATATCTGCATCTAATCTGACCAAAGCCGCCGATTAATTATCGACAGAAGGCGTAATCAACCTTACGAGGATAAATCGAAATCGGTTCCTCAGCTCTGTAGGTTAGTCCATTACTCTAAGGCCCCTCGATCAGTCATGAAACGCGTGTTCTGTAAGCCACCTTGCGATTGTGGCTGTGTGCCACGAATATAATATATGCTGAAGCACAGTGTAATGTATTTGGTTGGTGGTCTTTACAGAAAGAAAAAAACTTTGAACATTGAGCCTCATCAGCACTGAACTTCTTGGATGAGGATGGTTCCATCTGCCACTGCAGGACGCATCTTCCGATTCCGCTCTCTCCTCGCATTCTCCTCCTCCTCCTCTCTGCTTCCGCATCCTTCGATGACCAGCGCTGCCGCATCAGTTGCTGCGGCTGCTGCTGTTCCAGCTGAGACGGCAGCTGTGCACGGGGACCACCTGACCCGGTGCAGGGCATCGATGGTGCCACCGGAGGGGGTGTCCCTGGCGTCTGTAGGGTTCGTGGGTCCCATGGCTACCCTCGTCCTTCTAGACCTCATCGTCATCGCTGGTAACAGCCTCGTCGTCGCTGCCGTCCTAACACAGCGCAAACTGCGAACAGTGACGAATACGTTCATCGTGTCCCTGGCCATGTCCGACCTCTTCCTCGGCCTCGTCGTTCTTCCCTTCTCCAGCGCCAACCAGGTGCTCGGCTATTGGCCCTTCGGGTCCGTCTGGTGCAGCGCTTGGCTGGCCATCGACGTCTGGCTCTGCACGGCCTCCATCCTCAACCTCTGCGCCATCAGCCTCGACCGATTCCTCGCCATTCGCTGTCCATTCCGCTACCCAACCCTCATGCCGCCGCTGAGGGCAAAGCTGTCCATCGCTGTTGTCTGGATTCTCTCCCTCGCCATCTGCATTCCACCGCTGCTAGGATGGAAGGATGGGAAGCCAGACACTCATCCACCGTCTGATACTTGGAATCGAACGACCTCGGCCATTCTCAGCAGTTCTTCCTCCTCCTTCTCCTCGTCCTCTCTGCACCAAGTGGAAGAGACGATAGGGGCAACGATGGACTCGTCACCTGGTCACGTGGTGGAGGTCAGGTGGCTGCCTGAGTCGAACGATGAGGATTGCCAAGCGATGGAGAGCGTCGCTGCTGCCAAGTGTGAGCTCACCTCAGAGCCAGGCTACATCATCTACTCAGCGTGTGGCTCCTTCTGGATTCCCATGTTCATCATGGTCACCTTTTACGTCCGTATCTATCGAACTGCCGCCCGAGCGACCCTTGCCCTTCGCAGGGGCATCATCACCAAGCGAGGGGGCGCCGTCTCTGGCATTGCATCCAGCTCCTCAGACACCTCCGTCAACCTACGCGTCCATCGAGGCGGCGGGGGTGGAGGGAGCGTCCAGGTGCTCCATCTTCCCCCAGACTCTCCCCGCTGCAGCTCTAGCATGTCGTCTCCCTCTGCCACTGACCCCTTCGATCGGGTCCACCGCTTCCGCGTACACCTTCCAGACATCCAAGGGTCGCCAGAGTCCACGAGAACCTCATCCCGCGATGGCATCGACGGCGCCAAGATCCCACCTGGCATCCAGTGTCTTCTCCGAACGGCCTGCTCACCCGTCTACGAGGAACTGCCTCGATATCGCCATGGTAACAATACGGCGTGTAGCAGCCTCGGCGGGGGCGGGGCAGGAGGCAGGAAGGGCCTCGTCCAGATACGAACGCAATTGCGGCGCCTGAACCGTGAGAAGAAGGCGGCCAAAACGGTCGGCATCATCGTCGGGTGTTTCATATTCTGCTGGAGTCCCTTCTTCACCGTTTATCTGTTGGGAGCCTTCTGCATCGATTGTACCCCGGACTGGGTCTTCACCATCTTCTTCTGGCTCGGATACTGCAACTCGGCCATCAACCCCATCATCTACGGACTCTGTTCCAAAGACTTTCGATATGCGTTCAAGAAACTGCTGAGGTGCAGCCGACATCAGAGCAGAACGCAATTGGCAAGACTCATTAGTGGACTACATCAGAACCACAACCACAACCACACAGCCACTCATCACGCGTCGAACCTAGACTTCATGAACGTTGTCTATCGCTGACTATGACGAATTCAGATCGATCTAGAAAGAGACCATCACGACAACGAGAAATTTCTACTCGTTAGAAGCATATTGTGATTGTAATTAGAAATTTATACAGCACAGCTTCATTAAAAATGACGAGCGACGCTCTGCTCTGCCCCATATATATGAACGTCTGACTTGCTGAGCCAGGCCCTTCCAGCTTCCTCGACCCTGTGAAAGGCCCGGAGACCGCCCGAAAGCTTGATATTGCGCAGTCCCTCACTACGTGGAACATCGTATGTATATTGCCACGCGGCCGACATGGCCTGGGACCATCTGAGGAGATCAGATGCCGACCGGCGACGCCAGAAGACCAAGTCTCCACAGTGGTCGTGGTTCGTGCGAAACGGTTTAGGAGTGACCAGAGCCGGCGAGGTAGGTCCATGTCCCATAGATGATGCGGAATGTCTCTGAGAACAGACACGTCACCAGTCAGCAAAACAATGCATATAAAGCTGGAAGAGAGAGAGAGAGAGAGAGACACCAATGGTGGGCTCGCGCAAACACGCAGAGCCTCTGGAAAAGATTCCCATCCATAGTTGACGTCATTTCAGTCTAAATATCAGATGCCATTTTCAATATCAGATAACGCCACCACCCAGCAATGCCAGCATAACCTCGTTGACATAAGATGGTGCGCGTCCAGCTATCCTCCGAGGCACCGAGTGCACATCTTGGTCTTCTGGCGTCGCCGGTCGGCATAGATTGAAGCACAAAATTTTTTAACGGTCGAGATCATTCGACTGGCGTCGCTTCTACTCAACCGATATGACAATTGTATGGCGCACGTAGTAGGTCCGTAATCCGTAAAGACATCATTCGATCCTTTTACAACCGCGCTGGATAAGAAGAAAATACGGTCCATACGGAAAAAATAAACAACGGAAACGAATAATAAGCAAACTTATAAAAAAATTAGAACTTACTGAGCAAATTCTGATGAAAGGGTGCATAAACGACCCATTATACACGACATGTACTTATATCGGCTCCAGCCACCCCTCATTGCTAGTCCTGGGCTGGGAAGCAGGGAGAGACACAACAGTGTAAAACACTGTAATCAAACCCATTAAATTATACAAGAAAACATTCTGAGAATTATGTTGTCCCAGTCCTGAAAAAGACTGATATGTTAAACTCCAGACAAAATAAAAAGACGTCATTGCAAATATCTAGAAGCTTAAGAGTAACTGTTAACTACCCAAAGGCTCCATGTATCAATACAGGGTCCCACATTCTATGTTCAGTATGACACAGTAGATATAACCGTTGACATGGCAAGAACCAAAACGTCAACAGAACCTTTGCATTTACTCATACAGAACTCTTCCTTTCTGTCCGATTCTCAGCTGAATGGAATTTATCAATTATAATTATCCATTTTAATATTAATAATCTGAACATCTTCCATGGTTTGCCTGGTGTTCCAAGAAGAAATAAGCAGTTCCTTGATCTAGATCTGGGGATGAAACATTAGCGACCTCACATACCTTGGCCTTTTGGCACTTGAGCCAGTCCTTTGGCCATTCCTTCTCTCTCTCTCCCACCGACAGTGTACAGTCAATGTACTCATTATATCTTATAGGAATTTGAGCCCCTAACCTACACAACAGCACCCCTAAAAGGTTCTCCTAATGGCACCAAAATAACTAAATTCTTCGTTCATTAGCTTTATTGCATTCCAACTAAAATGAATATAATCGTCTGATACAATGATTGGAAAATTGTTCCTTGAAACCTCAAATTCTCATTTTGACATTTGAGACTTGCACAGCACACTTTCTACCTTCAGGCATAACTGTAGCAGTAAGGCCATGTTTTGGCACCATATAAATTGTCGTTATTATCATTATAATTATTACCTTCCATGTACTCCCATTTGACTTTCTCTCATACATAATGGCTTCTGTTGCCTGGCTTCATTGCGATTCACAAATTTTTAGACGAATCAAAACTTGAATCAAATCGGGGTAAAGTTTTGAATTTGAATCAAATTTCGAATGCAAAAACAGTTGGTACCATTTTGATATTCATGTAGGCAAGTTAGTACTTGAAATCCTCTTCTGACAGTTGCTTCAAAACAAATCCATTTCTTAGCAGTGCCTCTGAGTAATCATCACTGCTGGAGGTGCTTCATAAATGTCCAGAAACAGTACACTATAACACAGGTGCACTATAGTAACACAGTTATCAATATATCAATGTAGGCCTGCCAACTCTTCTGCAGTTTAAAATCGACAACAGTGGAATCATCTTTTTACTCATTTAAAATTACTCAAGACGTTTTTCGTGTTGGGTTCTTCACAATCCGTGTGGCAGGGTGGCTGATTGCTTAAAGGTGAAGTTTTCTGGGCGGTCAGTTTTGCGATAAATTGCTTGTCAATCAAACCTGAACTCATTGAGAGGGGCTACAGTCAAGAAGTGCCATGTTCAAGTCCACCGCCTGACAATTCCTTTCAATTGAAATGCCTGCATGTCTCGGAATGGGACTGGCATTATCTGTTTGCCTGTCTTTACATATACCTATCCTGTAGGCCTAAACACACGCGCACAGTGGCAGCAGTGCAGGCGTCGGTGAACGAAGAATCAAGGTTGAGGTAAAACGAGGGATGTGGACTTTTCTTGAGTTGTTCCCATACAGCTATAGGCTAAGGTTACAAGTACTTAGTACTTCCTGTGTGGGTCTACACATCATTCAGCGCACCTCCTCAATTCACCTCTAACGAAGCCTGCGCTTGAGCCTCATCCCACGACACCGGTGCTGCCGCTGTGCACGTGTGTTTAGGCCTACAGGATAGGTATATGTAAAGACAGGCAAACAGACAATGCCAGCCCCATTCCAAGACATGCAGGCATTTTAATTGAAAGGAATTGTCAGGCAGTGGACTTGATCATGGCACTTCTTGTCTGTAGCCCCTCTCAATGAGTTCAGGTTTGATTGACAAGCAGTTCATCGCAAAACTGACCGCCCAGAAAACTTCGTCTTTAAAGTGGTCAGCCCGTAGCACTCAGTTTGCGCAGAGCGAGCGGGTTCGACCCTCGTCTGGGGTGTCACTGTGTAAGGACCTTGAGCAAGTCCTTCAAGCACAATTGCTCTACAGTACAACTGCAATTGCGCCATTGAGGCGTGTGTGCACTTCTGAACTTAACTGTAAGAAGGGCGATATCAAATAACAGTTGTATTGTATTGTAATGTAATCCTGTCAACAAAAGTTGACAGCTACATAAGAGCAAAAAATGCCTTTGAAACTGTTTCTCTCAGTCAGAACTTCATCACGCAATCCAACCGACTCATTAAAGCTCTGACCCACTTTCGACCAAAGGTCAAGTAGGGTCACCCATCCTCCGAGATCAACATGACTGTTCCATGCACTTAGATCCTGCAGAGGTCACTGCTAGGTCATGGACTGGTCCAGTCGTGACTTCCACACGTGCAGTGTCGATCCACAAGCCGTTATAAGGCAACACTGTGACGGATGATAAGAGATGGAATGAAGAACAGAGCCAGATTCATGTTCCAGCTTTCCAACAACTTTACCCTGTTTTAAAAACAACAGAAGACACAGCAGTAAAAACCATCTCCTGCATTGAAATTCTATGAATCTACAGCATATCTGAATTGTGAATTGTTGGAGTGGGGTCATCCGAAAAGACTTTACGATGGCATAATGACTCTATGAGGAAGGTAAACGTGTACTGATACAAAACACGTAATGTACTGTAAACCTTGAAAAATTTCTTAGCAACCACAAAAGCAATTTCAGAAGGACCAGATAATATTATATTCACCAGCTTCATTGTGTCATTTAGAGATCATTATAAGTGACTCTGTTGACGCTTAGCAGGGCCTTACCAAGCTATAATTGCGCCCTGTGCCTAACATCAATCTGGCGCCCCACATTTTGAAAATAGTGCATTTTATGGAATAATAAGTTATTCCATCCTGAAATTTGCGCCCTTTCTACATTTGCGCTTTAGGGCACGGCCCCCCTCGGGACGGCCCAAACGTGAGAGAATTAATTATAGCATAGAATAATGAAAGCACATTACCACCTGCATATTATTATAGCTAAGTAGTGAATAATTTGCTGCAGTTAGACCCATCGATGAACGAATAAACAAATGTTTTTGCAGAGAAAGCATCTTGCATAAATATAAAATTTATATTACACCTCAAAATCAATTGTTTGCTTTTCTCAGCCTCAAAATAAACTCATACCTCATTGTCAAATATCAATACAGAGAGAACACTTAATTAATCCTTAATTCAACAGAAGACAGAACCAACAATCTTAGACCTATGATCGTCTGATTGTCTGTCAGTTCAGTACATATAAGAGCCTCTATAAGTTAAAAATTTCAACAAAAGGCAACAGATGACAAATACTCAGCAACTCATTATCGCTCTTTACAGCCACCCCATTACCATAGCATTGATCACAAAAGTACTCCAACAATTACCGTAAATAAATAAACCTATCACCATAAATAGTATTCGGCAATTACCATAAATAAATAAATAAATCAACATAGCACTCTAACACTTACTGTAGTAAGCCATCAATAACCATAAATAAACAACCACAGCAATCACTATAAAGAAAGAAATAATCACAGTACTCCAGCGATTATCAAAATAAATAAATAACTCACCATACTACTCCAGATATACCAATAAATGAATAAACGAAAGACCATAGTACTTCTGCAATAACCATAGTGCTCAGGCACTTACACTGACGAGATCCCAGATGAAGACGAATCCATCTTCTGATCCTGACAGAACCTGTCGGTCGTTGCTACTAATAACGCTTTCCACTCTGTACTCTGTATTCTTGTGACCTGTGAATCTGTAAATTCAAATAGCTCAGCATCAACAGTGTTGCAAACATCACAATAACAGTTACAGCAGTTAACCAAGCAAAAATAGCAAAACTGGATGGCAGTGGATGTAAAAGATCTCAGTTCAGTGAAGATAGTAGATTTGACAGAAGGCAACCCTTAAACGAATTCGGCTTATATTTTCTGAGAATTAATGTATCATTAGATCAACTGGTCCCAAAACCAAGTCAAAGGTGACATAGTTTATGCAAAGGTAAATTATATCTCAGCTCTGTTAAGCCATCATAAAGCCCTTTCTCATCACAAGACTAGCACACAGGTGCAAATAGTTTTTGTTAGGTTTGTGTTTTTGTAATAATAACTGAATGTTAGTAAGTGGGTTTTTTAAACTTGATTTTGGTTTCAACAATAATGGAATTTGGGTAAGTTGCTAAAAAAACTGGTGTTGTGTTCAGACTATAATTATATAAATTTTGTTCACAGACATTTGGTCTTGGTTATAACTCGATTTTTGGGTTGCACACTATTGGCATTTGGTGCTAAGATATAATCTAATATACATATATATCTAATTGGTGTTTGCCACAGCTGAAGCTGGCTTATGGCCAAAACTGAATTTGGGTTAAGGTCTGAAACAAAACATTTTTTATCCAAAGTTTTAAACACACAAATGAATTAAAGAAGAGGCACACTGAAATATTCCTTGAAAATCCCTCTTCATTTTTCAGCTTCAACCATGATGCAAACATTGCAATCATACACCCCTTTCTTGCGACTTGTAAAGCAAAATGGTCCTACCATTCAACATTCTGCATAGCTAAATGGTCCTACCATTCAACAAGATACACACTTGAATCCAGAAACGCAATATTCAAGGGCACCAGTTAGACCAATGAGAATCAGTAACCTTCAAATAATAAACACATGAGGTTGTGTCTCACTCGTTCAGTAATTCTCCTGAGTCTTTATCCAACAAACGCAGCGTATTGTCAAGGGAACTGGTCAGGATACATTGGCCATCTCTCGTCAAATTCACACAGGTAACTGGACCTGGAACACAAGAACACCAGTATGATAAAAAACACCTACATCAACTTAGACAATTCCAAAACCCTAACCATGTCTGAAGACACCTAAGTCAACTATCTTCTTCTACTTAAGAGGTTCATAACCAACGATCCACAGGCAAGCAGGCGGTCCCCAGACCTGTCCTGTATGACCTAGGGGCAATTTAAAATGACAAAGGAAAGTTGCCCACAACCAGAAATTATACAAATACAATTTAAACTGGGGTAAAACCAGGGCTTGAAGTGGGACGGTATGCCATATCAGAACCTCTCCTGGTCGAGCCAGGGCAACTACAAGCGTACCGGCATTTCTCCTGGTGGAAGAGCAAGAGAGGGGGATGGTTCTTGTGACCATACCGGCAACTCTTTTTTCCCACTTCAAGCCCTGGGTAAAACCGCACCATTGTAAGACAACGTGCAAGTCTTGGCACAGCATCAGGGCTGTTAACAATACTGGAAAAAAGTATTGCAATACCAATACCAATACTTTTTCTTAAAAGTATTGCAATACCAATACCAATACTTTTGCCAATACTTTTTGGCAAGCAAGTTTCCTGTTTATTCATACATAACATGTGCTAAAGGAAAAGAAGTATAATTACACTTTTTTTACATACGAAAAATCAGTAGCCTAGAGTTACAATTATTATTTTCACATGTCAAAGATCTGTGTAAGTACAATAATATTTTTTACATGAAAAAATCTGAATAACTACAATTATTCTCAAAATTATTATTTTCAAAAATGTGTACTACTCAAGCGTGCTACACGATGGCCTACTGGTAATGCGCTTGCTCGCGCAACATGTGGTTGCGAGTTCGACTCCGTGTAACGACCCTGGGCAAGTTGTTTGCGAACACATACCTTTGTTACCAAGCAATAAGCTGGGATGTAAACGGCAAGTCCTACGATATCACTGGCCCCGTGTCCAGGACCTTCGTCCGTTACCGGCTAAAGGGCCTAGGAAAAGGAGATGAGCACCTCTCCAACGTTCCGTATGGAATATGGGCTGACTTTACTACTCAATGATGTGCGTAGAGGGGAAACATTATTTACGATCATTTCCCTAATTATAGATTCCTTATAATCTGTGACGAACTAACACCCTGACCTAGATTTCCGGGGTCTAACCTATCTTGGGTCGACTGCAGGAAGGGGTCCATATGCCAGTAGGCCGATGGCATCCGCGCCCCACGATCAAGAGGGGACTCATGGCTAGTGAGTCCAGGTTCTAGCCTAGGGAGTTTTTGCCCCTGCCCTGCATGATTTTCAGGTGGCTTGATAGAGGAAGCACCCCGCCTGGAGCGGGGCCACATTTGATGAGACCTTTTTCTATAAATAAGTACAAAATAACTACAAATGCAATGATTTGATAATATTAACATATCTCTTTGAAATGACTAAACACAATCTCAGCAATGTCACACAATTCTAACTATACTTTAATTACAAGAGTCAGAGAGCCTATACGCAGCCACTTCAAACGACTCTGAGGCGATCGTCTACCTCAGGCCAAACAAAGTGGACCGTCTGCTAAAATCTCTTACTATACTCTATTATAAGATTAAGCTAACTCTGCAACTCTAAACTGTATCACCATATCTCACCTCTCTTTCTGGCACCGACCGCGCTTCTTCTATCTCTCGTCCGTTGCTTCTCTCTCTCTCTCTCTCTCTCTCTCTTTTTCTCTCTCATTCACATCCCTCACCTGTCTTTCTCCTTTGTCCAGTCACCTCTCTAAGCCTCTGGTCCAGTGGTAGCCAGCCAGGCAGTCCCATCTGGTCAGTCAGCCGGCCACTGGCTGTTCTCCTTAGCCGGCCAGTCGGTCCACATTCCTTACTCTGGATAAGTCTAAACCCCAACACCTCCAGCAACCGGTTTAAACTAGATCTACCCTAGCAGTCCGCATGTACGAAATCTAACAGGCATGAAATTGTACAAGTATATGCCTGCCCCTGCAGTTCTGTGAGGAATCAATTTCCTCACAATTCACACCCTATATGGTAGATTGCAACAATAGACAATTTTCTGAGAGCGATGATTTATTGCTCCCCATTTCTTGATCGCAGATTTCAAGTGAAAGAGAAATATTAAATTTTTTTATTATGGTGATAAAAAAGTATTGGTATCGCATATCGACGACGGCTAAAAAAAAGTATAGCGATACACATGCTATAAAACTATCGCAATACACCCTGCGATACTGCAAAAGTATTGCCGATACCAAAGTATCGCGATACTCTATCGCAATATTAACAGCCCTGCACAGCATCATACTCATAATTTGGGACCCATAAAAACTAAAAGCAGATTAGCCGCCTGATGCAACTTACTGCCTATAAAGTCCGAGATGAGTTCTCCACTGCGAATGTCGTAACGACGAACACTGCAGTCCGCCGAGCCAGTCAGAATTTCGTGGTCTGACACATAGATCGAAGTAACGCTGTCCTTAGATTCTTCCAGGATCTACGAAAATAAACCAGTAACAGAAGGAAACAGATAAAAAAACTAATAACTGATTCTTTCCAATCAGTGCTCAAACTGCTCCATTCACAGACCGTCGACCAAATTGCCACTGAATGGCAGAGGCGGCGATCCAGTTTGACAGGTGGGGGGACACCCAATGAGAGGGGTAGAAGATGTAAGGGGAACGTATAACGTGTCCCATCTCTGTAAAAGGTGGGGCACTTGTGCCCCTCAACCCCTCCAGATTGCCGCCCCTGCTGATTGGACATTTTAACGGCATTGGCTATCCAGTCTATCCAGCCAATGTGCAGCCGGTTGGACGGTACTAGCCAATTGAAGCAAATATTTAGAAAGTATTATTTATTTACTTAAAGCACTTATTACGCTCAATAGATCAGTAAATCTGAAAATGAGACACATGCTGTTTTACATCTATCCCATTGATTGCATGAATCTGTGTAGATCTATGAAGCGCTTGTCGCATACGATTGTGTAACCAACCTGAATCGGATCGGGTCTTTTGCTGCGACAATCCCAGATACGCACACTGCCATCCAATGACCCAGACAAGACGACATTTCCATCGTCATTAAACCGAACACAATTGATACGGCCTAAAACAAGACACGGTGTCACAGGTCTAAACAGATAGAAGTCAAGCTAATGAAAACTGCTGAGAGGAGACAATAGGTACAAGAAGATATGTCAAATGATCATTTAAATCCTCAAATGCATCATTCTGATGAAGCACAAACAACAGACCAGAAATTCATTAACACTAAATAATTATACATACTAAACATACCAAACATCACCGAATCTACAAATTAGACGAGTTCACTGTGTGATGTAGAAGTGATTGAATTTTGATCCCAGTATACATAGGTTCAAATCTACCATAAAGAAACTGAGGCAAAGTATAGGTGTTCCTGGAGAAACAAGTGCAAATTTCCACAACCTATGTCAGTGTAAGTCCAAAAACATCATCTCTGGCTCAGAAACAAGAAAATGGCAAGAATGCCTCACATTTATTGTTCAGCCACATTACAAAAATCAATGGCTGCAGCATCACAAAAAGTGTCACATTGAGTCCTTATGCACATACCAACATGTCCCCGATATTTGCGAACAATCTTCCCAGTAGCGACATCCCACAAGAGAACTGCTTTGTCAAGACTGCATGAACAGAACTGTGCGTTGTCAATGGAACTGTGAGCATCAAGAACCTCGTATCCGTGGCCTGTATACGACTTGATCATTGTACCGAGATGTGGATTCCATAGCTTAACTGACTTATCAGCACCACAAGTCAGACAGTAACTTCCATCCACTGAAAACAACACCAAATCACTACCCAATAAGTCAGTAATATACATTTTGCAGTTACAATGATGCACCGACACCGACTGCTGTATTCTAGCCAGGACTTATCACAACCATGAAATTTTTACTTTTTATCATGAGAAATTCCTCCTGACCACAATCAGAGAGTATCCTTAAAGCAACTCTTACATCCCTTCCACTTAAACACACAAGTATTCCGTTTTCTATGACTGAATTGATTTCTTGACTGCTTTTTTTCAATTATGCCTACATTTGGCTGATTACAGGGCATAGAGATGGCTGAATGACAAAACACTGGCACAGAGATCAGAAGGAAGCGGGTCGATACTCGCCAGCCACATAAGGGTTAACTAGGCAACATATTACTTCTAGGGGTCTATACCTGCATGCAATATTTATGATTTTCTTGTTGGTGCCGCGATCAATGAAAAGTCGGCTGTGATTGGACGTAAGAAATGAGCCACGGAGTATGGATACGAGTGTTCTTTTTAAAGCTTTCTGCGTGTTGGATAGACTTCAACCCAACTGTTCTCCAACTTCCGAGACATGAATATTTTCTACATAATAAAAATTGTAAAACGCATAGCGTAGAAATTGTCCAACGATAGACATCCATGCTAGGTAGGCCTATACTCAGTCACATTAAACTGCAGAAACTGCACTAACCGTAATCCTATCTTTATAAAGTTTAATTTCTAGTGACTACACTAACCCTAATCCTGACCCTACCCGACCCTCACGATGCCTAAACTGACCCTAACCGACTCTGACTATGTCAAAACCTGCCCCTCGGGCAGGTATACAGTAAACTGAATGATCACACTCAACTTAACGGCTATTTAAATACACGCGAATGAATACGAAATGACAGAATTATAACTATCATTATTATTTTATTGGTAAGCCTATTAATATTTATCATTATTTTTTTGGTATTATTAAACGACACAGTAGGCCTACGTCATATCACTGAGTTCCCTTCAGCGATATGTAGTCTCGGAAGGCAATCGTCGAATCGTCGGGACGAAAACATTGCAAGAAAGTAATAGAGATGTAGACCCCTAGAAGTAATACGTTGCCGTTAACTAATCCTTCCGTCTTAATGCATTTAAACGTGTGATCATCTTTTACTACTATATCGTGTAGTCATACTGCGGTTTATCAGTTTGAATTCAATAAACGAACATATATAATTACATAATACTTACCATTGAAGCGCACTGCACGAACAGCGCCTTGTTTACAGTTGTACGAGCCCACCAATTTCTCAACAATTTCGTTTTCTTTCGATTTAGCCATTTAAAACTACGTTACTTTGCCAAAACATCTGAAATCAAGCTAAGTTACTTTGATAAAAAATTTTTAACAAGTAATGAAATGAACAGTTCGCTGTGTTTACCATAACTTTAAAACCGTACAATCCGCTAATATCGCTCAAAGTGTCACGCTGCATTCCTTTAGCCGCTTTACCACTAGAAGGAAGAACGTTCCTTTCATCCTTGCCTTTCATCTAACTCGACTTTAATCTCCGCTGATGCCGAGATGAGCCACGTACACAAGCATATTGACGCAAGCATTGGCTCGATCGGATGGACGGTGTCAAAACAGCCGTACTTCTCTGGCCTGAGACTGCCAGGATGGACGGTGCCAAAACAGCCGGACTTCTCTGACCTGAGACTGCCAGGATAGCGTAAAATTTGTCCAACGCTCTGTTGCGGATAGACATCCATGCCAAAACAGCCGGACTTCTCTAGCCTGACACTGCCAGGTTGGACGGTGCCAAAATAGTCAGAGTTCTCTGACCTGCGTAATGTATAAACCTGCTGATGTTGTATAAATCTACACGGTTCCTCAATTGAGTAGGTCTAGAGCTAATTAAATCAATAAAACATTGTAAAAACGTGATGTATAGATAAAAATCGCAGACCTATTTTTGCATACTTGGCGCCACAATCGGTTGGATTTTCTGTAGCTCGAAGTTCCTGTCTTTTGCCATGGCTGCTAATTACCCGCTGCCTGCGTGTAAATACTTCGGTTATGGTTAGAATAAAAAAAGAATATATCTACAAGGAACAGTAGGAGCAGTAGTCCATACAATCCAACGCTGGAAGTTTCTAGCACTATAGTTCTTCAAAACACGTGACCAGTCACAGAGGTCAGCAAGACAGGCCAGCACAAAGTAAGGGATCTTTGTGGCAAAGAACTGTAAACTGGTCAGGGTTCCTAACCAAACCGCTGTACCGCGGGTACAATGACAATTGACACGTTGAATATCAACATTATTATCACATTGAACCGCGTAATTTGGTATTTTAAGCACTAAACAATATGTTCAATTTCATGAACTTTACAATCTACAATTGATATTCGATTATCTATAGTGACTCTCAGTGACACACTTTACAGACTTAGCTCACATTGACACTCGGTTAAAGCCAACATTCACTCATCGTCACATCTAGGCCTCCAGTCTCATCAGCATTTTTTGGCACAGAAGTTTTTAAACTCGCAGATAAATGGCAGTTAAAATCAAGGTTTGTAGCTGATGATGGCTAACTCGATCTCTAAATTGAAAAATTCGATAAGAAATCGTTGTTTTGTAATCGGTTGAGTTTACCTGCTACCCCTCGAAGAACATTCAATCGAAACAGAAGCAAAGTACAGAAGAAATTCGACGAATAACATCGCAAACATCTGGAACACGTCCGTCTTCTTTGCTATCTGCGCTGCAGCTATTGATTGAGTCAGGGACTGAAGATAATACGATGACGTAATCATAACGTCATTTTTGCCTTTCGCAAAGTGCCAACGTTTGTCATTTTTAGGATGCAGTCTGAATTATCTGTTAGCCTCTATTGTAAGCAAGTAAATTAAGTTAGTATATATATATATATTCTTTGACGATAGGCCTAATCTTCGAAAAGAGGCTATATTGGAATAGACACCGTAGTTAGCAGTCTGTTAATACAGACGGTCATAAAGAATGAGAAGACGAGTAGTAATGGTCCATGGACTATGGCTCATAGGCTAGAGACGACGCTCAAACACAGCGAGCAATAATTGCTCACATCTAATTATATTCATCGCTAATTTGCAAAGAATTATTCTGCATAAAGAATAAAATTGCTTGTTGGCATCAATTGGTTTCAAGCAACTTCACAAACATTCGCTACGTATTGTTTATTTAACATGGGCCCACACACATAAATGTCCAATGATCGTCCTTCACAACGCCTCGCCTACGAGCGACTGCTCCAGAGCGTTCCAATGCTCCAGTCCTTGGACGGTTACGAGCGGATGAAAGTCATCCGCTCGTAACCGTCTCTTGTGTCGCCGCCTTTGTGTGGATGTCCTATTACGACGGGCATTCGAGAGGGGAACGGGCAAGCGGATGGCATGTTCTTCGTCGGGTGGTGTGACGTGCGGATAACGATCTGCGACCAGAGCGAGGAGAAGGTCGTTTCGAGGACGACGAGTGGAATGTACTTCGGAGATATGGCCCTGGTCGAGAACAGAGAGAGGTCGGCCAGCGTCTACGCCGTCGGAAGAGTCAAGGTGACATTCCTGGAGAGGGAGTGCTTCGAACGGCTGCTCGGACCATGCCTGGACGTCATGAAAAGAAACACGATGGCCTACCAGAAGAGCAGCTTCTAACCGGGTTTGAACATGATCGACACTCAATTCGTGACACATAAAGCCGAACAATAATTATTAATTATTAAAGAGGCCGTGTGGTTTGTAATAATGGCGGTCGAACCCGGTGCCCCAGAGATTGAGGTCAAGCCTCGATCGATTGGGCCTTGCGCCCCAACGTCTTGTCCACCATTTTCCAGTTACTATAATTTTATGGACAATTTCTACTGCCACCTGTTCAATTTGGTTGAGTAGCGGCTCACAACTTTTACTATTGTAAGACTTTAACTTATTGATTGAAGAAAACTACGTTCCTTTGTGTCCAATAATTGCTGGCCAGAGATAGGACGAAGAAGAAATTTAGTAGAGGTCTATCAAGGAATTTCATCTTTAAAAAAATAGTAAAATGATAAATAAAGTCGTACGTAGACAATTCTTTGATATTTAAAACTAACAAGGACTCCTCTCTCTGCTCCTGCTCCTTTCCGGCTCATAAGCCGCACGAGCTAAGAGAGAGGAGCAGAGAGAAGGGCAGGAGCCTGGAGATGGGCCGGAGTCGAGAGAGGGGACAGTGTCCTGTCTCACACCATTTCCTCTCTCGACTTTGTAGGAAGATATATACGTTCCGCTACATTTGCACCACGGCGTATTATTTTCAGAAGCAGAACAGTTTGTGGGGAGGGAATTCTTTCACGTTCTCTCCCAGGCATGATACTAGTTTGCAATGGAGACAAATTTGAATGTCTGAAAAGGTACTGGGCAAGAGTGTTAGGTTCGTCCAGTACCTTGACATTTCCTGGGGCGAACGTCCCTGTTGCCCCTGTGGTGTCGGCACCTATGATTTGGCGGATTAATTGCATATAAATAAAAAAATGTTTACTAGCAATAACTTGAGACAATCCTAACTATAGGATCCTAACTATAATCCGAACTTCTACGTCAACTTCTCACTCTTTAATGGCGTTTCGTTTGCTCCTGGCCTGGGTTTCCGCGCTGAGAACGCGTCTGAATAGTTATTCTGTGAGAGGCGCTATATTAATCTAAAGATAGCTATGCCTAAGATACGATACGATACGATACTTGCTCTTTTGACAAATAAACGAGAAAGCTAATGACGTATATTTGTGAAGACGTCACCTCCCGTTTGTTGCGGCTATGACGTCATCTTTGAAACCATTGTTTAATGCTTAATGTCTTGGAGACGGTCGACTTGATGTTCATTTGGAAAATCGACTTGCGTGTAGGAGGTGAGACACTATTCGAAAATTCATCGAAAATCTTTCCAATCAGAAGAAATGAAGGGTTGAATTTCGACACAGGAAGACTAACTGTTTCATCGTCATGAACTGTCATTTCGAACAGTTTGTCATCGATAATGTCGATCAGAAAGCAGAAATTGAGAGAATAAGCTACGTATTGGAACTGTGAAGACGCTATAGTTGACAAACAATGACCGACACGAAATTGTCGTAGGCCTAAAACAGAAAATCGTCGATTGGAATAAGTGTAAATTTTGAACTAAATTCGATGCATCTGTTGAAGATCGATCCATAACCGAATAATCGGATCAAAATTGTAGCGAACAGCAAATCGTTGCAAATGATCGACCATAAGGAAGCAGAAAACGAAGTCAACTTCAGAATTGAAGATAAATTTAGTTGTAACCTGATCGATGCAAATTATTATATCAACCGACAAAGTACATCAGCCGAAGCAAATAACTGCTTCAGACCGATCGCTATTGCGTTGGCCATACTGCATGGAGTTGTCGAAAGAGAACTAATGCAACTTCTCTATATAGCCTATGCTCGAGAGGTCTCCATTCACTTAATTATATATATATATATATACAATTAAAATGTCTTATGAAATTTCAGCTGTTTCTTCGTGTTTCCTATAGTTAGGCCTATAGACTTGTGCAATATAAGTCAATTTAAAAAACTAATCATTTTCAAATATAATCACATTCCAGAAACCCGTTCCTCCTCCGCCTGACACTTAATTCTCCTTCCCTCACCTCAACCCTAAAAATATGCAAATCTGTTCACAGTCATGGCTGATCCGTCTGGACCGTCTCCTTGTCTTTGGAACAAACTCCCGACATAATGATTAATCACGCAATACGAAACCATCTGATTCATCCTACGAACTAATTACCAACACCTCACAGTTTGCTATTTCTCCTCGGGTCTTTTACTTGTAAACTTAAAACACTATATACTCACATATCTTGTCTTGATTCCATCTCTTCCAATTGCTTTCCTAGCCATATCAAATTATCAATGCTAAACACACGCTGCTTTAGCCCCAGTCGCCTGACTGTACCAACAAATCGTGACCTCGAGTGTCGATTTTACCCTACCTGCAATAACGACAAGCAATTCACAAGCTCTGCGATCACTTTTCTTCAAAATTTATCATATTCCTTATGAACAATGGAAATGCATGAATCGATAGATAGAAGCCAATTAAGGTAAAATCCAATGTCAACGCATTAATCCAGAAAGAACACACACTAATACACACCAGCAAGATTTGCAAGACTTATCCACACGAGCAAGCAGTATACAGGCCTACAAGCTTTATCAATTGATGTTCGCAGTATGTAATAACGCAGCTATTCACATTAATCGACTAAGACCTACCGAATTAAAGTCCTTGATACAATTCCAACAGAAACTGGCGAAGCAACTCCCTCAAATAGGCCTACACATACGGTATTGCAGTCAAAAAAATGGTTTGCATAGGCCCTATAGGCCTGCTGCATATGTAGTTTCTTATGGTAGGTAAGCACATACGTAATCATGTAACAAAGCATTTATGTAGCGCCCTTTAAGATATATACCCATAACTTCCATAAGCGCTCTGATTAAGTGTGTCTTCTAACGAACCAAGACAATGAAAAGTTGTAACACAAAGAGGGTCTGAGAAAATCGCATTGTGACCGGTGGCGCTCCATATCCTATAAATTATAGTTATTTGCAATCGGCGCTTACAATGACGAGCACGTGAATGCTCTACTAAAACGTTCGGGTGCGTATAAAAAGTACTGAGAGCTAGTCACTGTGCACTGTGTGCAGCTAAGAAATAGCAAAGCTAGGCCTATAGGCCCACGCCTCGACTACGAAAACGTCGGTATCTCCTGCCTCATCGTTTGGCAATTTGTCTGCTGTGATGTTCTGGTGATGTTCTAAGCAGTTGTTCTTGGAAATCTCTTCCCATCAGAGGTCTCTGCAGTTGGTGTCGTCTCGCTGGTAATCGTCACCTCTTCCAGTGAGTCAATTGTCGGATAGTGACCACCTTGTCCATCATGTGGTCCAGAGTGAACGTGATCGGCATCGTTGTCACTTTCATCGTGGTCTTTACCGTGATCCTCACCGTGGTCTTTATTGTGGTCGTTTTCGTGGTTTTTACCGTGGTCTCTACCGTCCCTCATCCAATCCCTGTCCTCGGAATCATTGTCATCCTTCTCCGACTTTCCTCCATTAAATGTTGGAAGATTGCTGGAACGTCTTGGCTCTTGTTGTCTCTGACGACGATCCAACCGACTTCTACCGGAAGCTGTCCAGGTTTCCGCCGCTGTTCCTTGGTTTTTCCAGTCGCTGGATGATGGCGGTAACATCTGAGCATCACAGAAGTAGCCCCTCACCGGCCTGCCTCCGTAGCTCAGGGCCAGTGGACCAATGCTGCATCTGGAATGAGCCTTGCACCGCGGTAAAACGACGACGCGATCGGTGTCTTCCAGTCTACAGGCGATCGACACCTACAGGACGTCAACAACAAATCATTTAATTAAACTACGAAGACAAATGGACGTGAGTTTAAATGTTAGTTCAAAAATTCATAAGAAACACAACACCTGTGAGACAGGACCGTTACGACCGTAGGTCTATATTTAGTATTTGGTGGACCTGCATGCGCATGATTAGGCTAATTTATGAGGACCTGTTATTTCTGTTGGCCCTATCGATCTGTTCAAATGACAATTTGAAGTATACACTGTACAGTATGCAGTCTCAGACTTCGAGTTACTATAGCTCACTTGAAATCAAATGATCACGAATGTTCGTGCTATTTTGGTGGAAAATTCTGTAACAATAGCCTATTGTCATACGACAACGACGACTCGCAATTCTTGTTCAATCAGTAGAATGTTGGGGTTCCTAAGTTTGCGAGGCCCTACAATTTACTGTGTATGCCTTAAAACGACCCGTGCGTGAAGACCAGCATTTTCACCCTGTATGAATTCTGTCAGTGCCAATTAAGTTGATAGGTCAGTTTTAGTGCCAGATAAGAAATAACCCTGGGTGATAGACCGGGGACGCGCGCTATGATAAACCACCAATTGTAGGCGTAGGCCTATAGTTGTGCGGGTGTCGTGCAAGAATTGAAAATCCTTGCATAACCATTTTTTAGTCTAAATCGTTCATTTGTGTAATTATCCTCAGAGGTAAGGACACGGTTGAAAGCCTCTAGCTCTCTATTTCTCTCACAACAAGTGTTTCTCACTGGGATCTCCAAGCTCGATTACTGCAACTCCCTTTTCCTCAACTTTGAAGCAACGCAAATCAAACGGCTACAACTCATCCAAAACTCAGTAGCCACAGCCGTCACGAGAACACCCAAGCATCGTCACATTACTCCAATCCTCAAATCACTCCACTGGCTAAAAATCCCAGAGCGCATTCATTTCATAGTCCTATCTGTTACTTACAACTCCTTACAATATTCCCAGCCCAAATATCTTCGCTATCTCTTCACCATCCAGCCAACCCGCTCTACCCGATCGTCCTCTTGCTTCACCCTAACACCTCATCTCAAGTTCTCCAACCGTGCCATTTCCAACGCCGCACCAAGTCTCTGGAAAGACCTTAATTCCTCCTGAATTTCGTGCTTTCTCGGTTCCTCCATCATCACTGCCCGTCATGTAATATCCTCTGTCCCTAGCTCCTCTATCCATTACACCCCGGGCTTTCCATTCTAAACTTAAGTCTTACCTTTTCAAGAACACTTACCCAGGCTAAACATTCCATCTGTCAATCCTCGACCAAAACGACACCCTCCTTAACTCTGCCTCACTCCTGGAAACCGAACTCTGACCTCTCACGGATTTGCCGTTGGACAACTATTTTGATTTGACGCAGCGCTCGTGAATAAGCTGGTGCCCTGCGCTTAGCTTTCAAGTGGCGCTTTAGAAACTTGGAGATTACGATTACGACTCTCCTCTCACCTCAATATCTCAATATCTTAATTGAGGGCAGGAGTGAAGTTGAGAGTGATATATATATTTATATATATATATATATATATATATATGTGTGTGTGTGTGTGTGTGTGTGTGTGTGTGTGTG
Organism: Bimastos eiseni; assembly: GCA_959347315.1. NCBI lineage: Eukaryota > Metazoa > Annelida > Clitellata > Crassiclitellata > Lumbricidae > Bimastos > Bimastos eiseni. Next base: position 20,698,133 of record OY365819.1, read on the forward strand.
TGTGTGTGTGTGTGTGTGTGTGTAAATCATACCAATAGGTGTTGTTCTCCTGTGCAGAAGTACAGACGCTGATCGAGTCCGGACTTCTTGGCGATAGTAATGGGACCGAGGTCACACGTAGACTGAAGAGGACAAACCCTTGACCGCCTTTCAACTCCATTGCCATCCAACCATTTGCAGCTTAAGCCAACCTAACAAAGCACTCACCATCTGCATGTTCCATACAATGCATTCAACAGTGATTTTACAATTATACTCGAATGTAACAGGAATCCTTAAAGACAAGCAAGACCTAGGTCCTATGTGTACAGGACCTCTATAGTCCTGTATTTATTATATGTATGTATCCGTATGCATGCATACATCTATGCATGTATGTATATATGGTTAGCGTATGCATGTATAAGTTATATACATACGTATGCGACGGTATGTAGGGCTATCTATGTATCAATGTATGTGTGTATGTATGTGTGTGTCTGTGTATTTGAATGTATGTAGGGCCTATGTATGTATGTATGTATGTATGTATATAGGCCCCTATGTAGGCCTAGGTGGGCTAATGTAGGCGCTATGCATGCATATTATATTATCGCTCAGAGTACCGATTAAGAATGTAGGCCTACACAACATTTCGCATGCAGCTTTATATTGAATAGGCTTACTGGTGCATAATAGCCTACTATGGCTTTTAGATCCAGATAAATCGGAGGGTTGTTTATAAAATTCAGGTTCAATTAAGAGTTAAACTTACAAGAACTCGAAACTCAATGGTATCTGTCGTTATGACTGGAGATACATCAGCTGCTGTCATTCCTTCGATTGTCGTCATTGAACCGATGTCCAACGCAACATTAGAAGACGCAGCTAATGACACGGATGCTATTTGGGACGTTGACTCAAGTGCGTCCGCTTCCCTTCCGCTTATTCCATACGTTACCGTGTGGTCATCCTGGTTTGCCCGAGCCTCGTGTGTCGGTAGAACTGCTCCACTAGAGGTGACCGCCTCAGAAGAGACTTGCTCGGCTGCAGACCATGACAACAGAAGGCACAAAACTACGATGAGACATGGACCAAGCCTTCTAGTTGAACTGAGTATAATTGAACCAGACATGATTACGAAGAAGTAGCGGCAGAATATAAACAACCGTTGCTCACTCGCTATCCTCTTATAAATGAATTGAATGCCGTTTGTTCGCCGGCTTAAATTTCATCTTCTCAATGCAGGGATGTCGAAATCGAAAATTTGGCAACTGCAAGGACAGATTGCTACGCCTCAGGCCAGAGAACATACATTCAGTCTGTAGTTATGAACAGTCTGGCGTTTAATCAGCTTGGAATGAATGCCAGAGTCGTTACAATTGTCGGCTGTTAAATTAGATTGCCCTGATGTCGCATCTGCCGCCAACAGTGATGCATGATCGCTGGAGTGGTTTATTTCAATACAGCCAAAGGCTTCGAATGTTTTACTCCTTGACTGACCGCACAGATGTTGTCCACGCGCCTGGACAGTCAGTCGATGACCTCATGCGCCACCGGGAACGGATGATGAAGCAGACAACGGTAGCATGGCAAAATGAAGGTAACACGGTTACCTCGGGGTAGAAAGCAAAGCAGAGTCATCAACAGTTATGCACTGATTCATATGCAGTGTGGAACGTAGATATGCGAGCTTAAAGTGATTCATAAAAATAAACGTATTGATAAAAGTTGAACACTTGTCGTACATAGGCCTATAGATTAAAGGGGCTAACGCAGTGGATTGTTTGTGTTCCTGGTACGCCAAGCCCACTCAACTCAAATAAACTGATCGTATGAAATCGGATAAAGATCAAGGCTTACCCTGTTCTTGCTTATCATCCTCTGCCCCTTCTTTTGCATCATCTGTTTCTTCTTCGCCTTCTTCGCATTGTCTCTTCATTTCTACGTTAAATTGGTCAAATTAGCTTTACAGAGCATTGTCAGAATTGCTTTTTGGGAGTATTGGTCCTGTATGGGCTCCATGCAGACATGAAACAAATTCAGGTCACGACTTGCTTGTAGCACCCCCCTGAATTGCTGTTTGACTAATCCTAATTCAGGCCATCCGCACTTGTAGAACTATGGGATAATTTTAACAAGCCTATAAAGGATCTTGAGAAAAGCAGTCATCGTCAAACACATTCAAGTCATCCACAAAAAGATGGCCTACTTCAGAGATTGGACAATTACCATCATCTGTACACTGGAAGAATAAAAAGCATAGCACCAATGCAGCAGTGATGATAAAAGATCACCGGTACCCCCTAGATTATTCAGTGGAGAATGAGAAGTCATAATTTTATGGTTTCTATAGAAAGACATATGTATACATTCACATCTCGAAGTGTGACTTTTGACAAGCATCCATAGATAGATGGAGGGCACATTGAATGCACACAGTTCAATTAGCCCTAATACAAAAAAATCTAAAAAAAGTTGATGTTTAAGTGCTCCTTTTCCGGACGTCTGCCTCAAACAGAACCCATTAACTTAAACGATGCGCAACAGAACAAAAGTTATAAGCACAAAGCTGAAGACATTTCTGTAACTCTCAGAAAGGGTTCAAATGTCTATTAGGAGGTCCACAAAACATGGAGAGATGGAAGCGGTCACCCAAATGCAGACAAGAAAGAGGGACAAGAGGGAGGGAGGAGTTACAACATGTGAAGATGGCTGTATATATAAATTTTTCTAAAGTTTCTTTGTTAGTTGTTATGTTTTAAGAACTATACAAATCAACCAAATAATCCGTCGTTAGAAACTTCCGACATGCTTTAATTTGCAATAAACCGTAATAGCGAAAAACATAGCTGTACAAATAATCTACAACTGCATTGACATTTCGTGTTCATATATAAACTGTTTATACAGCCACTTGTCAATAACAAAATAATTAAAATAGAGAATATGTGAGACGTTACTTTAGAAAAACAAATTGACAAATCAAAGAGGACATTTAGGGAGACAGTCACCTCACAGACCAGTGACAAGAGTAGGGCACTGTACGAATGTGGGACCACTGACAATGATTCTGCTGGACAAAACGATTTCCATTTAGGCTTCTTTCTTTGCATCCTTTTACCTAAATCAATCACCCCAAAACAAGATTTCTGTAGTCAAACGTACTGGTATAAAATCTCTTCACAACGGCTGACGATGTTTGCAAGCCATGATTGCTCTGGTTTTACAATTGCCACAAAATATTCTTATTTCACAAGTCATGCTTAAATTTTGACCGAAATTATTGAAGAATTTCTACAAAATGACTTGGAATTAACACCCACTACTTTCGAGTCTTACTTTTAATTAAACTTATTGCTACATTGGGAAGAGAAAAATGTATATTTAGCATCAGTGCTTTTTTCGAGAAAAAAAATGTGATGGAACACATTTGTATTGTCGAAGGAAATGATGCTAAAATTAGCTTCCAAATAAAATTAATTGTTGGGACTCAATGATCACCCACATGTTTCTAAATTATAGAATGCAAAAAATTGCAATTCTGATATTTTATATCAAGTTCTAGAGTTTTTGCACAAGTACTATTTTTATTTTTTTAGTAATTGGAAGAAAAGCACTGTCTAGTGTGTATGTCAATACAGAACCAATAACTTCTAGATTATGCCATATAGTGGTATAATAACAGAATTTAGCATATATATATATATATATATATATATATATATATATATATATAGTACTCAGTTGCAAATGCAGGGAGCATGTCATTTCTGATGAATCATGTGACTGGCAATCAACTGTCAAAACGGAAAGTGATAACCACAAGACAGGCAGAGCTTTTCTCAATATTTGACTCTAGAATGGACTCCATAAAAGTGCATTCTGTCTTGTAAATATCTACACAGCACCAATCTTAATTAAGCACAGCGCATTTTTACAGATAAATGAAATACCTATCTACAGTTGAACCCTAAACAGTGCTGAATGTTCAGTGCAATAGCTAAAGCAAATAATAATAATAGTTCAAAAATTAAACTGAGTTAGCTTAGACATTAGGAAGCCATGGAATGAACAAGAACTATAAACTGACAAATAAAATTAAGACCGGAAACCGACTGAACACAGAACACAAAAATACATGACTTTATACTGGTCCTCCGTTAAAGTCATTTGCGAAAAACAAGAAAGCATGGCGTTTTAGTATATCTTGAGGCAAACTTTATTCCATCCGGCGTTGGATCGGAGAAGGCAATTTCTTCCACACTCAGTGGATAACCCATCAAAAACTGACTTCTAAAAGACAAAGGTCAAAACATTTTCAAAAACCAGTATCTGAAATTAGACACAATCAGTATTATTGAGTATGGTGTATCCCAAGGTTCAGTACTGGGCCCTCTGTTGCATCTTCTCTATACGGCAGATGCCGGAATCAGAGGACAAATTTTTTGATAAATGTATGTAGTCCAATTTCTGAACAAACATACATCTAGGTACTTAATATACTTAACTACGAGATTCACTACTGAAAAGTGCAGACCTGTTACCTAAATGTGTTCTGTAAAATAATCGACCATATGCATCTTGTTTCGCACATTTTTTATGTGAATAGCAAGTATATCGGCTATAGATTCACCAGATACGCTCAAGGTTTAGATTTGAAAGTATTTGGAGCAATTTAACCACTACCAGTCGTGCCCTTCAAGTACCCCATAAAAGAAAGGCATAATAAAAGGCATATATTTCAGAATAAATAAATGGTTAGTAAGGCTGTCTGCAAAAAGAAGGTGCTAACATAACACAAAAATTGCTAGTTAAGAGCACCAATCATGATAGACAGTTCTTTCTATTCTATTCATGAATTTATAAAGCGCCTCTTACAATACAACCTAATCAGAGGCGCTATGAGTGCGAAAAACCCATAGAGAAAAGAAAAGTCTTAGGAGAACGAGCAGAAACAGTTGTGCTACCAGATAAGATGGCAGCACGAGTCACACCAGGAAGCTGTTCCATAACGAAGGGCCAACAGAGGAAGGCATAGGCATGATGCTGAGCTGTGGCAATTCTAGACAGAGGTACTAGAAGGTCATGACGGTTTAAGACAGTGTGTCACAGAGAGATCACACCACAGAAACAAAGGCAGCAGTTTTCTCAGACCTACATCCCACTGCACCAATAGGAAAAGTAGTCAAAAAATAGTTATTGTAAGACAGCGTTTCTCAGTCTTTTTGGCTGTAGAACCCTTTTGAACGTCAATTTTTTGGTGGAACCCCCATCCAAAATCAAACATATTCTGTTGTAGGTACAAATGCTTGAGAATGCAGACAATTATAGGCTCAGGCCTAGATTAGACGACAACAAAATAAGAATACAGTTCGCAAGCTAGAATATATATAGGACGCTATATAGATTTTATAAAGTGACCGTCATAGAAAATGACAATGTCAAAAAAAATTCAAACTTAAGGTTTTCGTGGAACCCTTGTCTTAACCTCACAAAAACCTAGGGTTCAGCGAAACACAGTTTGGGAAATGCTGTTGTAAGATATGATCCACTTGCCTGTCATTGCTATGTCAAGTAAAGGGTCATTTCAAGTCAACCCCTCATACTGCCTCAGAGTTGGTGCTTGATCTGTATGTACGGGTTCTGCTCGGCTCTGTTGGTCAGATATCTAATGTGAAATGGTCAGATATCTAATATGAAATGGTCAGATATCTAATGTGAAAATGGTCAGATATCTAATATGAAATGGTCAGATATCTAATGTGAAAATGGTCAGATATCTAATGTGAAAAGTGTCTAACATAAATCATTCACAAAACCCTTCATTTCAATTTGATTTTGACTGATCTGTACAGTAATACAACCAATGTACGTCACTAAGAAACAAGAACGTTTCTCACAAACCTCACAACATCAAGAAGTTTTGTGGCAATGTGTTTGCGGCGTTCGGATGCTACGACCCAGATACGACTAATCCCACATCGAACCGATTCCGGTTTGTCACCACAACAAATTGGCTGCCTACGACCTGATAGATCTTCCTGACTCTGGCCATCACTCAGCATTCGGTAGCCCTGAACAGTGAAACAAACATAAAATCATCAAATATTTCCTTGTGGAAATCTTATCAAATATGGCTTTTCTGAAATACACAGCCTGATTGTAATTGTAAATGAAAATTTTTATGTTTGAATGACATTCCCCTTGTTGAGTTGGGAGTTCAACTGGTTAGTCTTTCCGTTAATCTGCGCTTTACAAGTCCTCATTCATGTTACGTTGACGATGCAGAAATTTGGGATTTAAAGTCAGTGGGAGCGAAGAAAGTGTCAAGGACTGAGGTAATAATTTATAAGAAAGAATAGAAACTTATCATAGGCGTAAACTCGTTAACTTATTAACTCTCATCAGTAGCAACACGTTTGCCATGTGTATGGCTACATTTCCAGTATTTTATTACATTATATTCTGCTCATAATTTTTAAGGATTATTTTATGATTTTGAATTTTTTAAACATTTAATATATTTAGCCACTTTGAGGTAAACGACTGAATAATAAATGTTTCACTCAAGAAATAAAATATGAAAGAAATTATATATAGCATGCCTAAAATACTGAAATGCTTGCATTCATATAAACTAATAATGGTAAAATTCATTAGAAACAATATAGCAGGAGAAGACTGAACATATAACTGCTCCATGAATGATTGTACTTTGTATTGTATGAACTACAAATCGAGATTAGAAGAAACTTACATGACTGATGCTCTGTGCCAAACAAAACCCAACAACTTTCTTCTCCTTCACAAAGAGAAAAGCCTAGAAAAGCAAAAGCATAAAAGTCAGTTGAAACTGATTTGAGAACAGTAAGCCTCTATATCCAAACAAAAGCCTATGCATGCCTGTTAGTCCCATCTAGGTCATGTTTAGCCTAACTCTGCTAAATATTCAGCAACCTTTGTCTTGTGCACATTTTGTTCAATAATTCTTATTTGTTATGACTTCTACTGTGACCAAGTCAGCATTTCAATGTTTTTCCATTTTCATGGCTGGGTTTCTCAGCACTATAAGCAATTTCGTCCTAAGAAATTGATATCTTAAGGAGCAAGAGTTCCCAGTTAGACGCATGAGTCTACAGACTTGTAACTCATCATCAAATGGGAAAGATTGGATTCAGTGAAGGAGGGAAAAAGTCTTTGGAGTGGCATCCCCAGAGAGACTCTGCAATCTTCCTGCTTTGATTCAGTGTGAGAGAGAGCACAGCCCCTGTGTCAATGCGCTGGATCAAGAGCTGTCTTGATGCTGCATCATGCAGGACTGCTGTAATGCAATGTAAACTTACATAGTGCCACTCAATATCAGAGGCGCTCATGACTCAACACATAACTAAACAGAGAACAGGAAAGTCTTCAGGTGCCTCCAGAAGGCAGCAGAGGGAAGACAGATCAGCTCCTCCTGAAGAGGAAGGGGAGGCTGTTCCAGCTGGATGGACCCATGTAGGCAAAGCTATCATGTCAGCTTTTAGTTAAACTGACAGATGATTGGACCAAGGACAACATCAAATGGTAAATTAAGTTGAGGATCATCACAGTTTGCAGCAAATCTATTGGGTTTCACCAATGAATATCATCTATTACTTTCTGCTCTCTCAAATTTCCATAAATGTTTTACATAAATTACTCGTCAATCGGTGCACCCAAACATCCACAATAACACTACCACAAGATATTACATAGATGAAGAAATGTGCCAATATAAGCACACTGACTGTACATGTAGCCATTGCCTTTTTATACGGTAAGCCGTTGTTAAGCACAGTTGGTTATTGCAGATTTCAACTGTATTGACTCTGGATGTTAGAATACCTCTCCATACGAAAACAATTATCGAATCAGATCATCATTATCAATACTACCAAAAACAATGTTGCAGAAATTGTAGGAACACCTTAATGATGGGCAGAAGATTAAAAATGTTTACCTTCCATAATGAAGTCAGAGTCTCATCCACAACAAAACCGAGGTCTTCATCCACAATATTCTTAATAGCTTCCAACTACATCAAAAGAATCAAAATGAGAAATATTACTTTAAAAATGAATTCATGTCCATTTAATAGTATGGTAGCAAAATTGCATTAAATGGAAATAATTCAAGTAACAAGCAAACACATCTTCTAGCACCAGCATATCTTCTAGTTTCATTACAGATATAATTTATAATAGTTGACATCCTGGATTGACACACAAGCAAATAACAAAGCCGCACAATACTGAATGAAATTCACTACATAAGTATAACAAAGACATTGTGCACGAGTGAAAAGTTACACAGGTATAATAGGAGTTGGGTATTTTAATAGAATATGCACCAGAGCTGTACCGATACCATTTTTTGCCGATTATGCCGATGCCAATTATTCATTTGCCGAAACACGACTATTTAGCCGATTATTTCATTGTGTTTCCCAAGATGTCTGGTTCCAAAAGATAGACCAACTGTGATACAAGCAAAACACTTGCTCCGTATGAGACGTATGCATGTAGTTGGGGACTAATCCTAGGCAGGCAATAAAGATTAGACACATCGCCCGTTCGAACTGTGTCCAGGATAATTAAATGCCAAGGAACGTCTGGCCAATTCACAGCCATCCATCTAGTCTCAGGCAACTGAAATGTTTCTGGGAGATCTGATTGGCAGCTAGCATGTATTCATTAGGCATGCCTCCATGATGTTATTCACAGCTTCTGTTGAATTGGCCAGCCGTTCCTTGGCTTGAATTGGCTAGCCATTCCTTGGCCTTTAAGCAGGCACTATCACTCACTCTGCACAAGACCTATGTAGACACATTCCCATGGTCTATACTAGCACACTGGGTGGTCTCACAACTGGTCTTAAGAAGCAACTGGCTCGACGACACGATATGGGAATGGAACGAAATGCTGTCCTTCACAGACCCAGTGAATAATAACTGACAATAATTGATGTTGCTGTCATCATTTTGCTTTTTTAGACTGAAAATGATATTATAAAATTATAAAATAATTTTAAATATCGGCGCCGATTATCTCCGATATCTCTATAATCGGCCGGCCGATTAATAGGTGGCCGGTTGATTGATAGGTACAGATCTAATATGCACAGAAAGTTAAAACTTATCTGGCACAGAACACTAGATGTTGAAGAAATTTTATGAGTTTAAGAATTATACAATTTCAAGGGTTATTACATACTTGCACTCTTGTTTGCATACAAAGTGCAAGGTAAGGTACATTTAATCAAGAATGTTGGCTCATTATTGTTTAGTTTTGTTAACTTCAATTCATAGGACATATCTTCATTTTGGGGGACAGAATTGATTTTATCAACAGGATGCAATTTAGAACATGAAAACTATTGTAAAGTCTGCACTTGATGTTTTATTAGGAAAGTAGGGTATCATGGTATAAGCCTATGAAGTCATTTTGCCAGTAGCAAATTCCAGTATTGTCGACATGTAACAAACATACTTTCAGTCTTGTTATATAAAAACTAATGTAGACAATGTCAAATTCCATGTCAACATTGCACCAACACTACCACCTCTTGCTGAAAACAATAATTTGCAGTTATTCATCTTGATGGTTACTTCGAAACTGAAATAAGTAAATTAAAGGACATTGAACTATGACTGAAACACTTCAGTCATCAAACTGCTAAAATTTATACGAAAAAACAAGAAACTGAAAGCTTCAGTTGGAATCATATTTACCTAAAACAAATGCTGAGTAATCCTAACCATTAACCTAGTCCTGGGTGAGTTTGCACAAATAAATCATCATGGTGTTTTCAGTGGGTGCTATTGAACCCTCGGGCTAGTGATTCATTGAATACAGCTCATGATCACCAAGTTAACTTGTGCAATAACGATCTTTTTCTTGCAGTCGCTTAATTGGTCAATGTATGTTTGCTCAATTCTTTCATAAACAATCTTGGGTAATTAGTTGTGTTACATTTATCTGAAAAATAGGAACTGACAAATGCCAGTTGTCACCTTTAGTTTAACAAAGTTTATTAGTGCATTAATTTAATATACAATATCTGGCAACAATCATTTAGCAGCAGATTGTGGATTTGGATTAGGACAGCCTTCAGATGATTACACAATTTTATAACCTGCAATACAATGAAAAAATGCAATCAAATTCTTCAAAATCATGTGACAAAATAAAAATTGTCCAACATATTTCATTATTAAAGAAACAAAATTCAGGCAACAAACTCACCTTCTTCAGGGCAAATTTGTCATCAGGGATGATCATGAGCACTCGACTGCCATCCAAGAAGTCCTGGACAATCCTCTCCTTCTGCCAACCCTGTAAATCCAATCATTTCAAACAATCACATATTCTTCAAGAATAACCTAAGATGAGTTACCGACAGGTGCTATATAAGTTTTCTGCTGCATACATACAGCCATTGAACTCCAGTAACAAAAACTTTTGAACAAATGATATATACTGGCTAACTAATGTCATATACTTTCAAACTAATGTCACATTTCCCAACTAATGTTATATAATTGTAACTAATGTCATATACTTTCTCACTAATGTTACCTACTTTCTCACTAATGTAATAGGTAGCCACAAGAAAGTAGATAAAAACGGTGTAGAAAACCATTTACAACAAATGTAAGAAAAGACAGTAAGACATTGACAGAAGAAACAAAGAAGTTCCAAACGTATTTATGGGATCCTACGCACGACTGAGACAATACTGAGGAATAAACTAATAAACATGAATAATATAAATGGAAGAAGAGAATGAACAGTTTAAGATTACATTAATCACAGGAAAGCAGATGGCCAAATAGATGCTTTAGAGCAGCATTTTGTAATCATTATTAGCCCTTTTGATCTTAAACGTTTTAAAAGTCCAAAACTTAACATATTCTGTTGTAGGTAAAATCGCTTGAGAATGCAGACAATTAAGGGTTTGGGCCTACATGTAGATCGAAATTATAATAATACAAATATCAATGACGATGACATATGAATTCTCTTTCAAATAAAGTAATACACAGATGTCAAGCAAAAAGCCGACATTTGTTCACACTACAAGTTTTCCGTGGAACCCTTGTCTTTACCTCACGGAACTGTAGCGTTCCGCGGAACACAGTTTGGGAACGCTGGCTTTAGAGAAGCAAAGATACAAGTCTTTGAGGAACTTACGGTAAACTTCAGAGCATTCAGAAGCCGCTGATGGAATTTGTTGTGTATCATCTCATCTGCACTGTCCCCACGTAAGTAAGTCATACCACAGGCAGAACATGGTACAGTACCAATTAACTTCTGACCAAAATCCTACACATAGATAGGCAAGAGAACAAACTATTAGTACCACAAGAAGTTTATAAAAGATTAGTTCATAAATCAATTACAACTACTGTATGCTCTACATATTTCCAGTCAATTAAAGTGCTAAAAAGAAAGTCCATCCTAAAATGATACCTGCTATATAATTATTGGGAGAAAATCCTGACGCTAGGCTCATAATCTTGTGACTTTAACTCTCTCATGAGAAGCAAAAATTGAATTAAATGACCAGCTAGAAATTTACCACCTTTGCAAATACATTCTTTTCCAAATAGCATTCAACACAATGTCGTGTTGTTAATTTACCAGCATCATTTGTTCTTTGCCGGTTTTCTTCGGTCGAGATGATGCCTTTGGAGAATCTTTGTTGAATGTCGATAACATCCTTTGCCTTAATGCGAAAATTAACAGAGAGCAATTGTAAGCAAAGAACCAATGGTTGACCAAACATGGAACAGCGTATCTGTCATACCAATCAAACTGACAACCATCTAACAAACATGAAAAGTTAATTATTATATAATTTCCCAAAGTGAAGAAAGTTTGTACCTATAGTATGAAAAATCAAGTACAAGTATAAATATATGACCCAAGGCCTAAGTTGCTGAGGTGAACTCCTCCGTTGGGTTGCACTCTGCCAGTGCCAGTCCCAAGCCTGGATAGAGGAGGGCGACGATAATGGTCAAAGTTGTCACAGTGTAGGTAGACTGCAACTACCTGCTGCGGTGTGCCCATTAGCAAACATTCAGTCTGATGGGTCAAGGAGTTTATTGGTCACCATTCAAGATGGAACTTCATCAAAGGCAGCAGACTACTCACAAGACAGACTGGAGAATAAAACAAAGATTTTAGTATCATCAACGCAGAAATGGTATCCCAGCGAATGTTCCTAGCGATGTGGTGCATAATGTAAACAAAAGGGGAACAAGCACAAAACCCTGTTGAACATTGCATGTCAACAAGGTATTAGATGAATAATTGGTATCACTGCCTTCACGAGGTTCTTATAAGGTGCTATATAAATGGCCATAAACATACAAAAGAACAATTTGCCTCCAAAAGCACCACCCCTGGGAAATTCAACCAGGAGATATGGAAATGAAGCATCACGCGTTTGTTAAGTTGCAAAAGAAGTTTATTGTTATTAATCCAACTTCTATTTGTGCAAAGAATTATGTTCATCAATCCAGCTTCCAAGCATGCAGATAGATAATAGTCCAGTAGTCAGAGAAATAGTTAAATGCACGATTTTAAAATTTACATTTATATACTGTTCTTATCAATTATATATTTTCTAAAAATGAGACAAGTGGCACAAATATTCTGGGAGAAAAACTTCCCATAGGGAATAATGTAGGGAGCATATCTTCCAGGGTGAAAATTTGCAAACCATTCAAATACAATGATTGAGCACATGGACCAAGATAAGTACTAAACCAATCAAGTGTCGGGACTAGAAATCCCGAAAAGTGCATGAGACAATATCAAACGGTTTCAAAAGCAGTAGACATATCAAGCAGAACAAATGCTGTCAATATACCACGTCTACTGAGCATATGATGTCATTATGAACAGAAGAAAATGCAGTTAGATAATAGGTGTGAGTCTATATGCAATTCATGACAATTGTCCAAAGATTTAAAACTTGAGATTGACATGGATCTGTAATTGGACTGGTCATAAATGTAAATAGAAGATTTCTTAAGCAGTGGATAATAATTATAATTAACGTTCTCTTTACACAATGTAGAATTAACCCCATAAATTTTAAAACTGCATGAAAATTCAAAATCTCTGTTATTGCATACAGAGAGATAGTAATATGAATAGGAGACTGAAAAAAATAGCGTAATGTGATAATAGATTCTCTCAACATGAAGTAACAAACAAAAAAGAAGTTGTAAGCATAATAGAGCTCAACCTAGGTGATTGAACTCCAGGCGAAGCAGCAGAAAAAATACCAAACATTTTACTGTGAGGGGATTTCTTTTCATCTAAAACAAAAATACATGTTGTTTAATATTTTCAGACTTTATCTAGAATCCTTTAACTGAATTGTATAAATACTCCATTATCAATGTTTTTAAGACATAGTTCATTATTCCAGATGCAAAGAAGAAATATAAATTAAGAAAATCAACTTCAAACAGAACAAGACAAGAAACTAAGGAAAATCAAATTCAGAGAATCTGGCTGTTCGAATCATGGTGCATTGTCAGGAAATCACTGACCAACAAACGTTTGTGGGGAAGTCGTTAATCTGCTGTAACCTACTGCAGATTTGGCAAAGTGGCTCAAAACATCCAAACATAAAATACTGCCTCACACTGTAAACAAAGTATGGTCTAAAAACACTAAACTTAGTCTAAATGACAATTTCTGAGATGCAGGAGGGCATTGGGCTTATTCCTTTGCCCAGAACTTTGTATGGTCTACGTAGATCCCACAGTACGTCTCTGCAACATAATTTTGCCTGACAACTTAAAAATGACACAATGCTGCCAAACTGCATACACTGTACATACTTAAAATCCACATGTTATTCATAGCAATGACTATATTTGCCATTTTAACACCTGTTTCTATTCTATACAAGAATGCTGCGGGTCAGCTTATAACACTAGATTACAGGTAGGTATTTCTATTGAAAACAAATAAAAGACTACCTATTGACTGACTTTGAGATGAATTCATTTCTGAAGTTTCAGACAAAGCAAAGAGATCTGACACAGAGGTGTTCAGCTCATTGTGAGAATCAGTCTTGCGTAAAATTTCAGCTACATCACTGCTGTGGCTTTTCCGCTTGTTAAACTCGTGTGTGGCAGCATCTTGAGTATGAGGTGACGTTGTATTTGCTGCTGTATCTACCTCATCATCACTAATCTCTTGCTGAACCACCTCACCATCGTTAATCTCTTGCTGAACCACCTCATCATCACTAATCTCTTGCTGAACCTTCTCCTTATCATTAATCTCTTGCTGGTCTACATCATCATCATTAATCTTTTGCAGTATATTAAATGCACATGTATGCAGTTCATCTTCTTTGACGATTTGGTCCTCAGAACAATGTCTGCGATCCTCGTTAACAGCCAGCCGATCAGAACCATTCATCTGGATGAATGTTGATATCTTAGGCAACGTCTTCTGTGGTGGCTTCTGGAGTTTAGGACCTGACGTCAACTGAAACTTTACGCTGAAGCCTCTATTGATGAGCATTGCAGGACCCCGTCCTGACAACAGCGCGTGCTTCCTGGGAGAACGATTCCGGAAGAATTTATTTTGTGCAGAGTTTGTTAAAGCAGAGGCTGAAGTATTACAAAACCCAATATGCGAATCTGCTTTTGTTTTACTTGAGTCCAAAGGTTTGGTAGATTTCTGCATGCCGTGCTTTGGAATTTCTGGCTTTTTTACATTGCAGCCCTTACTTTTCTCTATGAGTTTACTTTTAGGTTTCATCTGATTTGGATGTGACTGTCCTACGTATTTATCAAGAACTGCTTCTTCTTTTGGAGACTTTAGAGTTTCTTGCAGTTGACACTTAGACTGAAAAGAAACGAGTTCTTTATTTTCTCTGCTAGCTTTTCTTTCAAGTGGATTGAGATATGGGCACTTGGAACTGCTACCATAGAAGGACTTGATCACTAATCCTCCTGTCAAACCAGATTCAGAAGAAGAAGAAGGACTCCTCTTTGGTTTTCCATCATCTGGCCCGGCCTGGCCCTCATCAGAGCACAGGAATCTCTTTATTTCATTGCTGCTCTCCTCAGCATCTGAAAGTCTGCGCTTGGACTTCATCGCAGTTGATTCAACCTTAAGCAGCATAATATGCTTTCAATAATCAAGAATATCTTGTGACCTAACCAAGAAATGATATATACAGGTAAATGCAACAATCTACAAATTAAATTCACTTTGCTCTAACTGAACAGTAAGACAGTGAAGATTATACAATACAATTGTAATATGATATTGCCTTCTTGCAATTAGCTCCGAAGTTATCACACAACTTGATTACGGCAATTGCAGAAATTTATATTGCAGAGCATTTGTGCATGAAAGACTTGCTCAAAGTCCCTGCATAGTGACTCTGCGGACGAGGATCGAACCCACACTATCAGCGCTATATGCCAAGCACTCCAACCAATCGGTCATAAATATTGTCTCATGATACATCAGGATAATTCTTATACAGATGACCTGTTATTCTTTCTAAACATCAGCATTTGATTAAGCTAGTACGAAGCACAATAAAATACCCAGAGACACACAACAGTCAATGACAGTCCAATATGGAGACAGAATCCACATCACAGCACTGCACTTACTTGTCAGCAGAAACTAAGAATGAACAGAGTTTGAATTGTCTGTCCGAGTTTATGTCGAGTACTACGAAACTCGGGCCGAGCCGATTTCCGTGTATCAGTTTATCCCTAAAAAGTCACAACAATCTCCTGCGAACCTGTACCTGACTGTGTACTAGCAGAAGTAAAAAAAAATTATGCTGTGGCGGAATATTCCTCCACGCAAGATTTATCCACATTCGCTACTGTACGAAAATGAGGGTATGGTTATGTTACGAAATTATCATCCCTACAAAGAAAACAGACAACTCTAAGCAGTACAAATTTTATTTACAAAACTAAATAATATTGCTCACCAAGAACAGAATTTACGGCGAAAAAGATTTTTAAGAAAAACGACCACACCGCCAAAACTGTATCACGTGATGCAAATACAATCTAGCATTGACGAAATAACTCTAGAGACTCTAGAGACGTGACTTGAATCTGTATAATAGCCTTTAATAGGAGATTATAGGACATCCTTCTGCTGCACATAATGTGAATATTTTAATAATTACACAATTTTGATATTCAAGACTATGATTGTAGTTTTCAAAGGTTTAAAATGGCACAAATATACAATTGGTTCAGATATAATTGAAAAACAGTTGAGGCACTGAAGCAGATATAAATATAATGTACAGAGCTGAAAAATCTTGTTTTTTCAACTAGTTTTTAGGCCGTCAGAGGTGCGCACAATCGCACACAAACTAACGATCGCAAACGTATAACTACGAAGAACTTCCCATATACTCTATCTAGTGATAATTTGGTCGGGTCATGGCATAAATGCGTGATTTAATGCCATAAATTTGCAGTGATTTTCGCCAATTGTTTTTACTAAATCCTACCTTGAATTTCTGCTTTAATTACAATGCTTGGGCGTTTCAGCCTTTGAAACGAAAATGAAGGCCATTCACTTACTTACTTGTTTCTTGAAGTCGACTGGCCATTTATTTATGAGACTCGCTTACTTATCTGACCCTAAAAAGTGGTCAGAGCCAAAGATTTTAACAGAGAGGAAGATGAACTACTGACGTCAAACCTGGGAATCTAAGTCACTGATGCATGCTGGCGTATTGACGAGCAATACAACGAAATTTTCCTATCTCTGCTGGGTTAAAATCGACAAGTTTTAAGTCATCTTATGCGAAAATTGTCATGATATCAAAATCATAAACATTTTTTATTGGCAGTACATTATTCTAACTATAGATATATGGCCATGAATTGGCATCAGACTAAGTCATAAACTTGCAACACGCCATTTGACGGACATAGGTTATTGAAATTTCGCTTGCCGTGACAGCTATTTAGCGTGGGCTTGCGCTACAGACCTTTTCGACGCATCATTTGACCTAGTTTTCTTCATTCAGGTCGCGCATGCGTTAGTCCATCGTGTAAGGCAAAAAGCGAGCAATTCAGGAATCACACCCATCATTTATTCACCATGATATTCTGTATTATGAAATTAGTTCCTATTACTTATATTTGAGCATTGAAGCTATCGTTACCTAACTGAAGATCGTTACCTAACTTTCTAGTAGGACATAATTTTAAAATTATAATGTCATATAGATTAAAACGACTTTAAACTTGTCGATTTTAGCCCAGCAGAGACAGGAAAATTTCGTTGTATTGCTCGTCAATAGACCAGCATGCACCAGCGACCTAGATTCCTACTGCGCAAGCAAATATTCTTTAAGTAGGCCATTTTCCTCTCTGTGACAATCTTTGGTCAGAGCCAACCGGAAGTCATCAGCTGTCTCTGGATTTTAGTAATTTTTCCAAGTTTTGCTCTCCATCGTGCGTTTACTTGTCGTTAAAGCTTCCTGTAATATGACGGTTTTGTCATGGGATTTCATTGTAAGACCATTGACAAAGATTTTGTGGCCAGGGATAAGAAACCTTATGACATCTGACCGATAATGTGAAAACACCAACAGATGATGCCCTTCGTTCGACTTTATTTAACTCCGTCCTTGCTCCGATGCGGTGCAGTCTGCTTTGTCAGCCGTATATGTACATATCATATTGATCCTTGATATCTAAGTAAGCTGTCTTTTATTCAGTGACTTTCCAGTATTTGGGATTCTAAATCTTTGTGTTCTCTAAGTATGTATGCAAGTGGCCGATTGTTACTATGAAGTTAGCTATACCTCCGTCAGGTTTTTCATGTTCGCATACGAATATTGGTATGGAAAGCCGCAGGTAAAATAATTATTTAGAGATCGTTATATTTCTGTGCAAAAGGTTATCACGAAACACCAATGAGTGGCAGTTATTCCTCCAGGCAGTTGAATGAAAAGTTCGAACCACTTTTACATGGGTGCGAGCATAGACATTTTCACACATTTGTTCACTTTATATATTTTGTAAATGGTCAAATGGTAAGGATTTGTGTTTCCTATTGTGATTTGTACCGTATCATCTCTTTGGCATGGCAGTCCTTACTAGGTCTCGCCTGTGCCTATCTTGAAATTCTTTTTACCAATAAATCTGTTTACTTTAGCTGACACAATGACATTGTATAATTACACAGTTGAAGTAGGTTGCTACTGACAAATACAAATTTTGTCATAATTGTGTTGCACTGAGTTAGAAACATCATCTGTGATTAGTTATTTATTTGTGTATTGAGGGCTTTACTTTTGCAGCTATAAAGTCGTATAAAATTTTGAAGAAATTATATCTGTGATGTGTCATGCTATGACATTGTCTTTAGTTGGCTTGGCGAATATAATTATATTAAATGTGTTTTTTTTCTTGTTGGAACCAGTTTATAGATGGCTGGTGTTTTGCAGAAGCTATCACAGAATGTGGTTGTGAAGGCAGTTCGAAGTGGAGGTCACAAACTCTTCTCGAAATACCTCTTTGTGACAAACACAACTATTGGCTTCTCACTGGCAGCTACGAGTGATCTTGTCAACCAGCGGTTTGAAATAATGAGCAAGTTTCGTATGCAATGGGATCCCGTGAGGACAAGGAACCAGTCTATTCAAGGAATACTGTTTGGTTCTGCATATCATTTCTGGTACATTTTTCTGGATCGAATGCTACCGGGCTACACAGCAAGAGTTGTTGTGAAGAAGGTTTTTATTGACCAGGCGATCATGACACCGATTGGCGTTGTAGCTTTTCTTACGAGTCTTGGATTTCTTGAAGGTCAGCGTAAGAGGGAAATTATGCAGGACATCAGAAGTAAGGGTCCGTTGCTGTTGGCAGCAGAATGGACCTTCGGACCGATGACGCAACTTTTCAATTTCTTTCTGCTGCCGACGAGGTTTCGTGTCCTTTACGACAACGTTGTGTGTCTATCTTTTGACGCGTATTATATTCATATTAAATATAGACATGGCAGTAGTTCATCGGATGATAATCAGATGATAGCAAGTGATGTCTCAGATGATGGTGATGTGATTAATTACAATGAGGCCAGTGATTATCATACTATGTTGAATTGACTGCAACATCTTGTGATTTAACTGACCCTAGCGCATGGTTGTTGTGTCCTTAGTGAGGCTGTCAAAAGGTACCTGCCCGAGGTTGACTGCTCAATTTTACTTGAACATATACCGCAAATGTTCCTTTTTGATCATATTGACTGACTGTCTGGGCAATGAAATCGGTTCTCGGGTGCCCGACATTCTGTGAAAGTGTGCAATTCCCTACATTTCCTAGCAAAATGACCGCTCGATCGGGTACCCGAGTACTCACTCCGAAGGTTGACGGATATCCGGGCCGTGATTTCAACATTTTTTGACAGCCTTATTTGCTTAGTTGTTGGTTCAAAGTCCATTATATTTATGAGCTCTTTTTATTATGCCTTCCCAATAAGTTTAAGCATATTTCTGACTATGAGTGGAATAAATTGCATTGGCTTCTGTCTATGCCAAAAACAATAATTTATTGTGATTCTTTCCAGATTTGTGTGAAATGCATGTCTTATGAGATTTTAGAAGAAGAATAGTTTTAATGGCTGATTGGTTAGAGCGGTCGGCCTGTAGCGCACAGCGTACCGTACACAGCACACAGGATCGATCCTTGTCCGAGGAGTCGCCTTGAGCAAGTCCTTCGCACACAATTGCTCTGCATTACAATTGCAGTTGCGTCGTTGAGGTGTGTGTGCACTTCTGAGCTGATTGTAAGAGGGGAAATATAAAATTTCAGTTGTATTGTATTGTATAAGATAGCAAGATACTCATTAAAACTTACAAGAAGCGAGATGATGGGTGAGCCTTGATTATAAGGGTAGAGTGTGAGACTTGTTGAGCTGAAGATGGATGCAGACTGATCACATTGGATTGCATTTCACATGTTCTTCTTTATTAATTGAGGTGTACTGAACTTTACTGGATCTGAGATTATGCAATAGGCACTGCATATTTAGATTTTGATGCTTTCCCAGTTATTGACGAATACTCATCAGTTACGAATTCATTTAGTTTAATTAAGTTTTAAATTATTGATTCTGTGCGTTGTTCAGCATTCATCTTGTCTTCTCACTGGCGACGTGAAGTACGATATTTTTCTTTTCATGTATTTATGAATACAAATTTAAACTTGACCATATCCATTTCAAACTAAAGTTGAGTGTATTTCTCGCTATGAGTGGACAAATTGCACTGGCTTCTTGTCTAAATGAGAACCAAGTGAATCGTTTTGGTCATCATTAGCTTCTGTTTATGCCAAAAACACAGATTTGTGGTGATTTATTTGTTCCCGAGTTTCAAGCAACGAATGGGTGCTTTTATAGTAGCATGTCACTTTGGAGTGAGCACTTGCGAACTTAAACAATGATTTTTTAACTAATTACTTGTCTTCATTTCATAAAAGGCTGAAAAACGTTTTTTTAGTGGTGTATGATCATCTCTGCATTGAGAGTATGGACCAAGGGTTTCCATAAAGTGGTGCCATAATATTATATCAGCACTTCTGGGTAGACTTCTTTATGGGGCACTATATAAATGTTAGAATGATTGAATGAGTTGGGTTCTATGTCATCACACTAAAGTTGCTCAATTAGAACAGCGTTTCCCAGATTTTCCCAGGTCTTGGGAATTCCCACTTTGGAAAATCTTGGAATTCCCACGACCCACCTAACAAAGGCGAATGATATTGAGTTAAAACTTAAGCGTCATTTCAACGTAAATTTACAATGCATTCGTTGAATATACTTCAATGTAGTGAAGTAACTAGACTAGACTCTACTCAGTACAGCATTCTGTAGTGACTATACAACCGAGATGGTCAAGAGAAGAGTTAAATATTGTTTCTCTGAATTTCACGGAACAATATTTGAGCAGACCTGAAGCATGGTGACCCATCTGACAAGACGCTGCTTTTGGGTTGTAACCTATAGTTTGGCAAACAGTATTACAAAATAGAAATCAAGAGAGAGTCAATTATTTGTTCTGAATTTTCCAAATTGTTGTATTTTTATATAATATTTTATGTTATACTTCATGTGCAGGGTTAGAATAGAAAATATGTACATTGAGTGTATGATTGGAAGAAATTATAACTTTTACGTTACTCTATAAATTAAGTTATTTATATATATAAGTTTAGGTTTGCCTTGGAATGTTCCATTAGAAACTGGTGACATCAATTTTGTTAAGGATTAGGAAATTTCTTAATATTGCAGTAAGCTTTGAGAATGCATATGTTGTTCTTGCATAATATTTCATGCTGTATTTGTTGACACCAAGAAAAATTTGATGCAGCAAGAAAGTATGCCCTTGCTGTTCTAGATTGTGATGCTAGAGGTAAATTTCACAAAAGCAAACATAAATAATATTTGTGCTGTTTATGTTTATGAAATAAGCATCTGTTGAAATTTCTACTGAATATTGGACTAAATTTGTAATAGCATTAAAATGTGGAAGATCTGGTTTATGTTGTATGGGTGACACTTGGTTGACATTTTACTCATTTTAATAGCAGTTGTAATGCTTCCCAAGTATGTCCAGTTAAGAACCCCATTCTCCAATAATTTTGGAACATAATTTGATGAATTTCTCTTGACTATTTGTTTATAATTTTGGATTAATTAGCAGTTATTATGCTCCCCAACTATGTCCAGATAAGAACCCATTCTTAAATCATTTTGGAACATACTTTGAGGAATTTCTCTTGACTATTTGCTTATAATTTTAGTTTAATTAGCAGTTATTATGCTCCCCAACTATGTCCAGCTAAGAAGCCCATTCTTAAATCATTTTGATCGAGTAGAGTGAGTTGGCTGGATGGTGAAAAGCTTGTGAAAATGTTTGGGCTGGGAGTATTGTATCATTTGTATGGAGTTAAGCTGTATCTGATCGATCGGGAAGGATGTTTATTGGTCTAATTAGGGCGTTTTTCTACGACCAAACTGGATAGCAACTAGCAATCGAGCATAGGCTATCACTCACTTGTAGCGTCTACTCACTAGGCCCTATGCCAAAAAAACAATCAGACAGGACTGCTTCTCTCCAGAAATAAAACATTGGCCACAGCGTAGCTTCTATCTGGCTTCTACTGTTACTAGCTACGTCGATTCGCTAATTATCTATTTAGAGTTCATGGCTCATTTATTGTATCTATGGTCAGCACATGTTCGTGAAAGACGCAAATATCGCTTGCGATTGGGCTAATTTGTTGCGAATTCCAAGATAATATGGCACCTCTGTGTCTCAATAATACAAATTGACAGTAGGCTAATAAAGGACTGATTTATTGGTAAGTGAGGTAGTCTATTATTTTAGTGTCTTCGATTACTCCATTCTTGAGTATAGCATAATATAGAACATCGTCCTAAATGAAAAGCGTGGAACTTCAGCGTCCAAAAGTTCGGCATAAAAACGCACATAAAATTTCTTCTGCTGCCGAAAGTTATTCGTATATTTCTAAAGCATCACTAACCCTGATCCCCAACGACCTTAACCGACCCTAATCTGACCTTAACCGACCCTTACGACGCATATTACAAATGTTAGGTGTTTTTGACAGTGCGCATGCGTCAACGGTTGCGCGTGCGCAGAGGTCTTCACGCGCTAAATATTTCATGGGTAGAAGAATTTTCGTTTATTTTTGGGCCGAAGGTTCGACCGCAGAAGATTAATCCAAATGAAAAATACTGACGCAGCCTACCTTTACTAAATCCTATGTTGGCCTATCGTAATCTCAGCGCCAACATAAGCAAAGTCCCTGGATCCAACTTATTCACATGCAGTGATACTGATCTGATGAAATTGTATACCTTTTGGGATTCTGGAACTCTGAAAACAATAGAAGATGTTTACTGTCTTAGACTGAGGCCTTCTCTTGGTCCCTCAGTTTCACACAGACAGTGAAGTATTAATATTCAGTGATGGGCACCAACTACTTGACTAATAGTTAAAACTAGTTCCTAACTACTTTCAAAATATGTAGTTATAACTACTATTTAACTACTTTAGATGACAAGTAGTTGTAACTACATTTGTAACTACCACATAAATAGTTAACTACTTTTATAACTACTTTGCTAATGTTATGTCATGGTGCATTGATAGTCACCAAGCAGTGCCAGTATTAATTGCTGATATTCAACGTAAGTAATAAAAATGATCAGAAACACAATGACATATCTAATTGTAAACTAACAAGGACAAGAACTTCTAGCACACATGCTACAAAGAACCCAGATCAGTTTTAGCAGTTAACATAAGCCAACTTGTTACAACTACAAAAAAATGTCTAGCTTACAAATTCCAGAACTGTATAACTCTTAGAAAATGTCAATTTTCAGAATCAAAAAGTAGTGTATATATTACACTACAAGTGATATACTATATCACAGTATATCTCACCTTTTGCATTAACCGTGCTTCTTTGTACATTGCCAATCGCTGCTCAGATCATCTAATAGGTCTATCCAGCCAGTAACGGAATGTCCAGTCTCTTACCGGTGTGTCTGTCTCTCTGTCTGTCTCTCTGTCTGTCTCTGTCTGTCTGTCTCTCACCTCTGTCATTCTTAACTCCATAATCACTTCTCTCAGTTGTAGCCAGGCTGCCCACTTATGGTCATCCAGTGGTGTACTGTCTGTAAGCCCCAACCCTTCTAAGACCGCTTTGCTCTAGTTCTTATGGAGCAACAATCTCCAGGTATGCCATAAGGTAGGAACAATGCCTCAGGCCTTCTCTATAGTTCTGAGAGGAACCCACTTCCTCACAATAGTAGGCTATGTGCACATTTTAATGAAACAAATACTGAAATAGTGAATTTACTCATGAGATTGTTATGGGCAACATCCATGTTTGTTGTGAAATAACAGAAATTCCTGTAAGAAGGAACTAGTAAATAGGAAAAAATTTAGTTAAGGTGAGATATTGTAGTTAACTTAAAACTACTTGATAAAAGTAGTTATATCTATTTCTGTAACTACTTCTTAAAAACTTGTTATAACTACTAGGCAACTACTTCTATGGTAGTTATAACTACTAGTTAATAACTACAGTAGTTAAAAGTGCCCATCACTGTTAATATTTGACCATTGAGGTAAAGCGACCCTCAACATGATGGTCGTCCAATTGCGTCACAATGCTGGAAATCGTATCCTTGATTTTTCAACCTGGAAAACTCTATGTCACGCTAGTTTATGAAACAGTTTGAGCGTCATATTTTCCACAGGTTGTGTAATGCGTCCTATGAAGAGGTTGCAAAGGGTAAGGAGATAGGCCTGACAAGCTTCATGTCTTCTGGAATCAGATCATAAGAAAGTCAGAACTTGATTTTTATATATTTTGTATCAAAGCATTTTCAGTAGTACATATATAAGTTTCCTTAGTGGAGTTGCTCAATAGTTGCTCTAGTGCCAGGTTATTCAACTTTTATAACAGAACATATCATAAAAATGAGGATTTGTAAAGCCAAACTTCATGGAATTACTCATCAGTTGAGCTCCAAGAAGCACCTTTGTTCAAGCAGACTTGAAGCGCTTGTGGCATAGAGACTATAGTTCAACTCTAGCGTTATGTGGAAAGTTGTTACAGGCCACAGGCTGCTAAAGATTGTGACATTGAAATTCAATCCTGATGAGAGAAATTCACTGGTTTTTGAGGCTGAATCATTATCATAATTTATTGTTATGCCACACCCTCTAATGAATCATATCAGTGCGAGGGCGTCCCATGCGCTACTGTGATGACTTGATGAAGGACTTGCTCAGGGTCTACCTCTACTCAGTAACCTCAGGGAAGGCTTGAACCTGTTCACTGCATTAAAGGTCAGTGCTCAAAACCAATTGGCTGTCACACAATTTTGTCCAATGAGCCGAGCTCTTTAAATAAATGTAATTCTTATGCGCAGTGTCTCACATCCAACTCCTCCGCCTCACTTTATACTCCGTCGTTACACAAAGGATTGATGGCATGAAGTCTTTTGTAACATTTCTGTATCTGCATCCTGATAATTGCTTTCTATGTCGACATATAGGGTAGCGTGTCATCCATCTTCGCTTCTTCGAGACGGTCTATCTTCTGAGCAGTCTCTAATTTCAAATGCTGCTGAAGCTGACAACTGTTATTGCTGCAGACACTTTGTGCTGTGCAGGTATGTCATTGGTACTTCTGTGAATCGTTTGCTTGTGGGTGTTTAGGTGGAGCTGCCTTCTGCTATCAGTCATTTAAAACCCTGCATTATAGTCCTAATAAATTTACTTCAGACTTAAGTCAATGACTGCATATTAAACTGTTGTGTATGTTTAAGCTGCCATGTTCCAAATGACAGGACTGCTGTATGTTTGGTAAAGTACCCCATTAGTGGCTTGCTAGTGATGACACTAATGATGGCGCTCTAAGTGCAATAATACAGTGTCCGAACGCTAGCATTAGATGCATAATTGAAACTGAGTTAAATGGTCGGTTAAGTTATTTGGTTAGGGTATAATTTGACAATTTGCATTCATACCCTTATCTGTTGTGTTTGAATATGTCTTCCCATGTAGGTATACCTTCCTGGAAGTGTTCTTTTTCATGTTCTTCTGCTTCTGCATGTAAATGCATGTGTGTGTGTGTGTTTGTGCGCGCGCGCGCGCGCGCGTGTATACATGTGTTCATAATTGCATACATGCATATACATATGGACAGCAGATGAGGTCTTTGGATGTGATCTGGGTTTTTAACCGCATTTCTAATGGATAGAGAATTGGTCTGTTAAATTTGCCAATTTGCTACTCGGACTCCTATCTTGATTAAATTTACTCCGTCCGTCGTTGGCCGTCTCCAGTGAGGAGGTAATCTCCATTCTGCTCCAGTCGTGGATTGGCATTATATCTGCTTGTCTACATGCTAAATGGGAAGAAATTTGTATTAGAAGCCCGGTGAATCAATACGTTGATAAATGTAGCTTATTGATCTTGATGGCCGAATGGGTTATGTTTCTTCCTATGCGGATTCTCCGTTGATGCGGATAATAAGTGCCCGAGTTAATTTCTTCTATCAAAAGCCCCGAAGGAAAGCGCACATCCAGTTGACTTGTTTTTATTGCAGTCTCCTGACCTATTGCCGATATTGCAGAATCTGCAGTTTTTCGGCAAAGATTTTGTCAAACAGCCACAGATGCATCATTTTGACATGAACATGGAAAGACAGCTTCAATGAACCGTGAGACGGTGTTCGTCTTCCCTTGGTTCGCAGTGTATGTCTTGCTGTCTTGATTGTCCTCCCAATTTCACGCCATCTAGGACTGTGTTTCCCAAACGGTTGGTCATATTTTATTTTATTAATTTAATTAAACTAAATAAATAAGAAGTTAATTGTATGCCAGGGAGTGACTGACTAGCAGTCAGTACCTCCATGGCAACTAGACATCACCAAGACAATAAATTTTTGGATATTCTTATATGTCATTTTACCTATAGGCCACAGGCAATAAAAACGTTAGTGTATCATGAAGGAGGATAAAAATAATCAAAAAGTTGAGAAACGCTGATCTAGGAGCCGTGCACATTAAAAATGATCAATTAGCATGCAATGTACAAGTAACAAACTGGTCATTGTGATTCAGAAAGCTTACTGCAGTGTGAAATTGTTTCAATTGAAAATTGATGACAACTATGCCTCATAAAATACAATTATGTTCTCAATGTCTGCTACAGAAAAAAAGAAGGTGTCTGCTTTTATTTGAAACGACTGTGGCAAACATAAGTACTTACTTACATTGAAGAACTCAGTTGGTCTGATAGCCACAAGAAACCAATAGCAACAATTAATTTTAAATGCACAAACATCAGAAGTCTTCTTGTTTTGATCGTCTTTGAGATTAGGGTATGACCAATGTGTGGAACAATATCTGCATTAGCGATATACACAGTAATTTAGAATTTGCAAGATTTTCCTGAGCAGTAACTGCCAGTGTGAGGCATTCAGCATTTGTTGTCCAACACAGCCCACTCGAGCTAGCCAGATTTGTGCAATTTGCGTAAAAATTAAGTTAAAGACAAAATCTCTGACCTCCCCGCTTAGCTATTCATTTTATTTATATACTTTTGCAACTGACGTATTATGAAGCATGCAATGTTTGGTATTCATACAGAAATGCATTATAATAAATTTTAATACAGTTAACTAGTTTAAATCAATTTTAGTTGTTGCTTTTGAGGTTACGGATGTGGTCCTTGTCTTCATTAGGAATTTCGTTGGTGGTCGCAGTGTCAAATACGTTGTACTTAATTGGTCTAAGACTGCAATGACATCCAGGTCTCAGCTTCATAGATACACACCAGGTAGTATATGGGCAAATTTTTATATCCAGGCTGATGTTCGTGCTCCAGATGTAAAAATTAGTGGTCAGCCAATTTAATTTGAGTTCCAATCGCCAAGTCTTGTCCTATTGCATGAAACTCAAAGAGTGTTGCTGTAGTTGTTTTAGCCGTAGGTTGAAAGATGTTACAGACAAATCATTGTTATTCTGGGTCTGACAAAATGAGGCAAATAAGTACAAGAGGCCGAGTAGCTCAGGCGCATGATATTGGACGGCAGCTTATTAGGCTACATACGGATAGATTGACTTCAGCCAGACCTAATGCTAAGCAGATTTATGTGTTGCCAGGCATCAGAGAAGAGACAGATACACAATTTATGCATTGTTCTGTAGGATAAGATAAGAGGTTTAGCGCTTTGCATAGGTGAAAATTGCAATGCCACCCGTGTGAAGCTGTATTATGCCCACACAAGTATGAACAGCATGGAGCATACTCACTCACTTCATGTATGCGTCAGGGTGACGAGAGCTAAATGTCTCCCATCAAAAAACATGTCAAAATATGTCCACAAGAATATTTATTAGAACAGACTGCTGTCAGTATATGAAAGATATTGTCTTATTTATGTAGATCTAGTTGTAAATTGAAAGGCATGTATCCATTTACTTATCCTGTTACTTATATTACGTCAGTACGTTTGGCCCGAGGGGTGTAACAAGCGGGGGGCGAGAGGGGGCACTGGCCCCCAGTTTCAAAACTGGGCGCAAAACCCCCTCAGTTGTAGTGCTCAGTGCCCCCATGTGCCCTCCAAATCGGTTTGTTTTATGTTTCTCCAATGACTTTTTAAGATGACTTTTGTTAAGATAATTTGTGCCCCCATTTTTCACATTTCTGGGGGGGCTAAATTCAAAAAGTGGGGGGCAAAAAAATTGATTTTCGCTCTCTGCAGTATTTTTTCAATTCTTCCCTCCACTTTTCAAAACCTTGTTACACCTCTGCTTGGCCCAGTGCTTTTGGGTTATCGAGATGGGAGATGGGTAAGATATTCTTCACCTGGCAAATAAGATTTATTTGTGTTGAATCAGCCATTTTGTACTGATGGATGATTAATGTGTTGTTTACGTGGTCCATTGTTAGGTGGTTTTCTTAATGAACCATTGGCTAGGCCCAATCACATTTTGATGGTTGAAATCAAAGTATCCAAAGTGGTGAACATTATCAAAACTCTCTGATGGAAGCTAGCATATAGTTTTCTAAGGAGTTTATGTTGCCCCACATGTGTATTGTATGTACTATTGTTTGGGATAGGGTGCTCCTAACAATATATGTTTCAAGTAATTAAGTGTCAAGTACAAGGACCTGGGTCTAAAGTACCAGTGTGGGTACATAGGACCTAGGTCGAAGGTACCACTATGAGTACAAGGACGTAGGTCTCAGGTACCAGTACTCATTTCTAAAGTACCAGTATGAGTACAAGGACGTAGGTCTAAAGTATGAGTACAAGTACACTTGTCTAATTTCACTTCATTACCAAAGTAAATTTATTTTATTTAGCTTATGCACAACACACCGAACCATTTAACGACATGCTCATCAGATGCAATACGGGCAGGCCACCAGGAAAATGAGCAAGTCCATTGCTTATACATACATTGACTCATTTAAAATTGCTTTAGAGAAATAGGCATTGGAAGACTGTTCTGACAATTTGTGACAATTGTTTTTTCAAAGTGGGGATGCAGCCATTATCTATGTTGTTCTAGTACCAACTCTGCTCATCTGATTAAGTTCTAGTATTCCAACTCTGCCCATCTGATTAAGTTCTAGTATTCCAATTCGGCCCATCTGATTAAGTTCTAGTATTCCAACTCTGCCCATCTGATTAAGTTCTAGTATTCCAATTCTGCCCATCTGATTAAGTTCTAGTATTCCAACTCTGCCCATCTGATTTGATACCTGACGAATTATCTGCAGCCCACAATTTTACTTGAATTGGATTGTCATGGCAACTACGAATCCTGTGTGTCAGTGACTTTTGAACTTTTTTAAAGCAACACTTTAGTAGGCCTAAGCCTGTTTGCTCTGTGCTGATTTGCTTGTCAAGACCTTTGCCTCTCTTTTCATTTTCTTTCTCTTCGCTGGACATAAGTCTTTACTAATTGTTCTTTCTGACAAACCTGCTCCTCATCTGTCTTCTTCTGTGAATGACAACTTCAATTCCTATTTTCATGCGTCCCTCAGTCTGTGTTACTGTAACAGTACTAGTGGTCTCTCTCTCTCTCTCTCTCTCTCTCTCTCTCTCTCTCTCTCTCTCTCTCTCTCCCTCCCTCCCTCCCTCCCTCCCTCCATCCATCTATCTATCTATCTATCTATCTATCTATCTATGTTTAGCTCTCTCTCTCTGTCTGTCTGTCTCTCTGTCTGTATCTGTCTGTCTGTCTCTCTCTCTCTCTCTGTCTGTCTCTCTGTCTGTCTGTCTGTCTGTCCCTCTCCCTCTCTCTCTCTCTGAGCAAAGAATCGGTGCTGGCTGTTGTGGAATTGCCTTCCTAAATAATGCCTAATGACATTCAACCTTTTCCACTTATTACTGTTACAAGACGTGTGACCCGGAGGCTATGCATCTGTTCCTGACACAAGTAGGTACCGACCGACCCGACCGAGGAGCCGTCGCCGCCCAGATCTAATGACCCGTCTCTTGTTAGACTTAGAGTACGGATATTCTTCATAGGAAGAAGTCTGCACTAATTGGCCATTGGTCTTCTTGCTCCTCTGAAATCTTCAATCAGTTCCTTCCATATCCCAATGCGAATCTTTCACGTAGACCTTGAATCTCATGAGATGAATGCCTGCTTTTAGTTAGGCTGAAGGTGACATTCATTTGTGGAGTCAAGAAGGTTGGTGGAAACCAAGAAACAGATATTTATGCAACTTTTGGTGAAACTTAAAGAGGCCTTTTCACGTGTCAAGCTGCTTTTATGTATTTTAAGACCTTTATGACTACCTGAATTAATGGCAAACAATAATTGTGTGCAAGGGGAATCCATGGTCCAATGTTATTCCGAACATACAAGGTTTGCATCACAAACTGGAATCAGTACAAACAGCATATTATGAACAATACGGGGTCACTCTTTTGACTCTAACCCCAATATTATTCGGAATGTAGGATGTCTAGGACTAAATATAAAAATGACACAAGAGATGATTATACGACGTCCTTGGGGGTGGGGAGGTCGAGGAGAAGACCCATTGGAGACGCCAGGACTGCCAAGGGTCAAAAGTATAGTTATCCTAGGGGTCACCATGACTGAAAATCTCAGTTTTGAACCTCACATAAATAGAATATGTTGTCAGGCAAGGAAATCAATGTGCTTTGCATGTAAAGGTGGCGCATGGCCTCTCAGGACTATTGCACTTTGACGTGGTGCGTTCGACTACAGTGGCCCGCATGCTGTAGGCGGCCCCGACCTGGTGGGGGTACGTGGGGCAGCAGGAGCGTGCCTGGGTACAGTCAGTGATGAACAGACTGATTCGCCAACGCTATCTGCCATACGATGTTCCTCCTTTCGAACATTTGATCCGGTTGGCCGATACGGGTCTATTCAAAGCGATACTGGAGAACCCAGGTCACGTGCTGGACCGGTTCCTTCCCCTATAAAGGTGACCTTCCACTCCCTACGTCCGCGACACCATCTACAAGTGGCTGGCAGTTTCTGGTCGGAAGATCTAGGACTACTGTAAATAGACAATGAACAACTTAGTGTGAACACTACTGTAACCGTGATAATTCTGTACATTACATTACAATAGATAGCCTCGAACAATTTATATATATAGATCATTATTATACATTAGGTTTAGCTGAACATTCACTAATTCTGACAGTATAGGTTCTGTCAGTCACTCATGTAGGCTCTAGCAGTTACAGTCAACCCACATTCTAGGAATACCTTGAGTGGTCAGTAGTTGGCCAATCAAAGTAGTCTGTTCTAGGATAGGCCAGTTTCCTCTTTGGCTGAGGAAAGGACTTATAAGCTGTAACACTGTTAAGAACTTCGCAGTCTGACTTCCGGAGAACTCTAACTATCTTGTCAGGCTCGTCAACTCATATCATCTTAGGACTTGGTCGTTATCATCTCATCCATACTCATATTAGTAAGTACATGTAACTGTTGTGTATTAGTCACAATCATTATATATATATTATTATTATTACCTCTTCTTCTCTGTATTTAATAAAGATAAGTTGTATTCTAACTGTCTCTTCATGTGTAGCTAGTTTCCCCTAGCATAATCTACTCGTCAACATCTGATATAATAGTAGAGCTAGTCTAAGTAGAACCCTCAGCGTTCTTACACTACTATACAATATTATATTACATATAAAACATTATTACATATGAAACATTAAAAACTAGACACTTAAAGACACTTACCGACAATGTAAATATGTACCTTGTATAACTGTTCTTGTTTGACGCATATGATCATCGTTATGGATGCGTCGTTAAATAAACTTATATCAGTCAGCCTACGTCCGCGCCCACATGACCGGGAAATCCCACAGACAGACAATCTAGCACGAAAATCCTTTTTAATGAGAATGTTGTTTTATTAAGATTAATGTATTGCCATTTTAAAGAAGATCTGCTAATCCCCTCAACTGCATGTATGTTGCAGACAATCTAGAGTGGAAATTATTTTTCAATTGTTTAATTAGAATGTTGTACTTTCAAATGTTTTGTACACCAGAGAGTGCGGATAAGCAGTTGGTTCAATAAAGAATATACTTACTTACTTACTTACTTTTACAACCCAAACTGTTGTGTTTGTACAATGACAATATGATCCTAATGCAATGTTTTACCCAGTATTGAGTGATTAGCAAAACTCAAGGATTTTACTTTGGATGAATGCAGCTGCTAAAATTGCAAACTGGGGGCATGTAGAGTTATGAATAACACTGGAACTGAGGAACTGAGTTTGATACCGGTATCCTCTGTGAGCTTGACTAGTCCTCCTTTCGCTCGTTGGATGAATTATCTCCACTAGTCACCAAGGAGTTAGAAATGAATGAATGATTTCCAGTAGTCCCCAAGGGTCTGGATATGCATGAATGATAGAATTAATGAATGAACTATGTTCCGTAGTCCCCAAGGAGCTGGAAATGAATGAATTAGTGAGTTAATGAATGAATAAATGAATGAATGAATTAACTATGTCTTGTAGTCCCCAGGAGGCTGGAAATAAAGGAATTAGTGAGTGGGTTAGAAGTGAGTGAATGAATAAATGAGTGAGTGAATGAATGAACAAATTAATTAATGAGTGAATGATTGATTGAATGAACAAATGAATGAATTAATTATTTGCTGACCGTTGTCACATGAACCCAGATGCACTGAGTCCCAGCTGAGCATGGGGATGAGCTGAAGACCAGATCGATTGGAGATGCTCAGGAGATGGACAAACCGTTACTGATGAAGGTAATGACCATATGCTCAGGTGTATAAGATGGACTCATTGTCGCTGATGAAGGTAGTGACCATATGCTCAGGCATATAAGATGGACACATCGTTACTGATGAAGGTAATGACCAAATGCTCATGTGTATAAGATGGACACACGGTTACTGATGAAGGTAATGACTATATGCTCAGGTGTATGACACAGCAGGTAATGATGGTCTCTAATAATTGGCCGATCAGTAACCTTTTTCCTTGCCTTGTTGGTAGGCATGCTCTGTCGTGTGCTCAGACAGACAGTCTGCTGTCCTTCTGTCAAACTATGCAATCATCCGGCTAATAATGATAATCCCGTAATCATATTGAGACGCCGAGAATATTAGGTAGGGAGGGTGGTGGGTGGGTGTCCTTTTGGACGACGGATGCATTAGATCCTCTCTGCAACGATTGAGACTCGGACTCGGCTGAGACTCGGACATGGCTGGCAAGGCGTGCAGAAGAAGAGGGATCGGTGGAGGTCTTACATGGCGTAATTGCCTCTGTCAGGTGCGGATGCTTATGGATAGACGGGTCATCGGTGCATTTGTGCGCATGTAATTATTCGCTTGATTTCATCGGCAGCTAATGGCCTTCGCGTCCGCTCATTGCAACCTCCGTGTCCAGTCCAGAAACGACGTAGCAAGAAATTGGCAAGGAGATAAATCAGACCCATACATGAAATACACGGAATTGTTGCATTGAACTTATGGTCAAACCGAATGAAACGCAAATGCAAGACGACGCTGTGGTTCGTGCGTCATTCATTTGTGAATAGAATGATGATATATTGTGAAGGATGTTGTGTATTAAATATTATTAACCATGTGGACAGTATGATCTGGAGGTCGGTTCGGACACTATGTACACGTTAAGATGCATGCACATTTGTAAGGCAGTTATTGGTGAATCTTTGTGCATCTGCTTAGGAACAAAAATGTAATCTTATCATTCAGTTGTATAGAGCCACTCAAGACCAGCAGCACACTCTGTGCTTATCAGTTTTGTAAATAATTTAATAGTTTAGTATTGTAGTTAATCTGATTACAATTATTGTAATCAGATTAACTACTTGTTAAATTATGTTGTTTTAGCAAAATTTACAGGTGTGCTAGATGAACGGTAGATTCCAACTTGTTTAAGCAGTGAAACATTTATCTGTTCTTTGTAAAGGAGATTGTATCTTTCGGTTTATATAGCGCTCTTCGAAGAATAACTATTCAGAGTCACTCTTAGCATGTTATCCCCGGGGAAAAGGAAATGCTGTTTTTGAGGGAGAGAGAGACACAGACAGACAGACAGACCGACAGAGAAGCTACAAAAATATCTTGTAGTGGATAGATGCAACTATAAGAAGCTACAATACAACCTTTCAAGAAAACGGCAGTTTGAAATTCATGCTCTCTCACATAATACAGATACGTTAAAGTGATTGATCTTGATTATGTACTTGTGACATGCTGCAATAATTTATATACACCATAGCATTTTACAGGTTGTTAACTTATGGAACAAATATTTTCATTTTCAGTTTTGTTGGTTGGTTTTGTAAGGTGATGGGTTGCAGTTACCATAGACAGAGACTTGGTCCTGGGTTTTGTGGAGACAGGTCGAAAAAAAATTGGGGTTTAGGGGAGACAGGTAAAAAAATGTCAATTCCAAAACATATGGATGCAGCAAAATATGATGAACAGTGGAAAATACACTTTCGAAATTTATGATATTTTATTAAATATTTATAAAATATTGGGTAAACCGTCCCCTCTTGTCCCCCCCCCCCCCAAAGTCTCAGCCTCTGGCAGTGACCGCGGTCATGTCTAATCAATTGCTTGGCTGATGTGGGCATAGGTTGGCTCAGGCCACGGTTCATTTGACAGAGAGAGGTGGTCCAGCATAGCAGGCCAGGGTTGTCTTGTCATCAATCAATCGTTGCGATGTCCATAAGGCTGCGGACTTGTGTGGCCAACCTCATGCTTCATTTAGTCACTGAGGCTTACCGGGTCGTGGTGAGGTTCCCTGTTAAGCCAATTCCTTGTCACTCATGCAACCAGCCAATCGGTCAATTTATACCACCCAGTGTTTCCATCTGCATTGACCGTCTACCACAGTCTGCTGGCTTCCATTATGCTCTTCTTGAATAGGTCTGGTTCCAGTCCAAGGCGCCACTGGCAGCAATGGATAAAAGGGGATCAAAGCCCAAGAGGTGAGTCAAATGGATGATGATCTTTGATGATACCTGAGAGAGGACTTTGACAGTGCCAGTCCCAAGTCGGGAGATAGGAGGAGTGCGACACCAAATCACCTTTGATATGGACCAAAAAATCAACAAACACGATGATACCTGAGGATAATCCATGGAACTTTAACTGATGAAGCATCAAAGCCTAGGTTCAGATCAGGACCAAGAAAGGTTAAAGGTTAAAGAGTAGAACCAGGCCGAATGCAAGAAATGTTAAAGGTTAAAGAGTAGAACCACCTGCTGCAAGTGGAGGTGATTCAGAATAAGGCCGGGAGCAAGTGGCTGACAGCAAACGTTAGAAACAATGAGAAAGAGACTCATTCATAGAGACTCACCTTGTAAATATTTTGACCTTTTGAAGATTGCTACAAAAGAATTGTCTTGCATCCTACCCTTACTTTCAGTCATCAGATCAACTCAGTTTCTAGATCTTGCTTTTACCATATGCGTCAACTTCGTTCTATTCGAAGCTCTCTCTCACCTCATGCTATCACTACCTTAGTCCATGCCATGATATGTGCTTGGGTGGACTTTGGAAATGCTGTATACATTGGTCTTTCTTCCGCCATTCTCTCAAACTTTAGTCTATTCTTAATGTCGCTGCTCGTCTGATAGGTGGCATTAAAATTTACCAATATTTCATGCTTCATTCGGGACACACTTCATTGGGTCCCTGTTCAACAGCGTATACAGTTTAAAACCATTTCCCTTATGCGCAACTGCCTACTTGGGGTGGCCCAACATACATGAGATCTTTTTGTACCTCAGTGTCCTCTTTACCTGCAAGGGCTTCCTTGCGATCTTCCACCCACGGCCTTCTTATTGTTCCGCGCATGTGTTCTGCCACGGCCCAGTCGCAGAGCTTTGCCTATGTTGGCCCTTCAGCTTGGAACTGTCTTTCACAGTCCCTGCACCTGGAGTTACTGACCCTCTGACCTTGTCAGTTTCAGAGATGTCTTAAGACCTTTCTTTTCACATGCACAGACGCCCGTCGAGAGCGCTGCTGGTTTGAGCGGCGCTATATAAATGCTGGATTACATTACATTACATTACAAAGAAATGATAAAGGCTGACTGAGAGTTGCAACGAAACACCTCAGCTATGATAGAGTTCAAAGTTGAAGACTATACTGGTAACATTCAGTTACTGTTATGTTGCTAGTTAGCCATCTTTTACAGCTGGTTGATTGATTGCCTTTTATATGACGTTTACATGCATAATTCTTTGCACTGGCCTCCTATCTCACAACGCATCTCATGGAGAATTGCCGCGCTGGTGTGGTGATGCCTTCTTGGGGCTGACCCAACCTATCTGCAGGAGCTATGATGTTCTGTTTCAGCTTTGGCTGGCTGTCATATTCTTCATTTTCCTCTGGTGGCAGTTACTGGTGTCCTGTGCAAGTACTTCGACCAAGCAGTGCCATGAATTTTTAATTGCTGGCCCTTCCACCTGAAATACACTCCCCTTACCGATGCGACTGCTGCCAAGGAGTAATGCGTTTTTATTTTACAAGTTTCTGAAGACTGATTTGTATCGTGGTTGGGATAGGAGCGACTACGAGTAGACTGCTTGTGGGGACGTTATATAAATGTTAAAATGAATAAATAGTGAATGAATGAACAAAAACAAATTCACTGCCAGTTCTATAATTCGTGAAGTATTAGAATTTTTTAATTTGTACAATGCTAATTCTCAGACCATGGTGCCCTGTCATTAGCCAATTTATCTGTGCTATCTACGAGTTCTGCAAGCGGGGTAGGCAGTTGAGAAGCCTCAAAATTTGAACTCAGGGATGATAGACTAGGGTGAGTGAATGTATGCTGTCACAGTAACTTGTGTGAATTTGCTCATTTATTTAATGTCACAGACGTTGCGAAGGTGTTGTCTCTAATATTATATCTGTCACATTTGCTTCAGTAAGAGCTGCAACCAACTTGTAAGTCGGCTGATGCGGCATTTTGTAGTCATATGAAAACACCTTTGAGGTGGCAAAGACAGGGAATTATCTGACTTTCTTTGTATTAGATATATTAGATGACTTTGACTTTTATATATTACATACACATTCACATATGTGTATATGCTGATACAACTGTATTTTTACAGTTTGACATGTTATTCTTAATTGGACAATCTACCTCGGACATTTGTTTTGGCTGAATATCCAGTTTTGCGAGACTATTCGGAAGTATTCGCCTCGGCAACTATTACACACACAAATAGTTCAAAATAAAAATTTGTATTTCAATAATTTTTTTATAAACATTTAACAATCTAATAATGAAAATAAAATTTTGTAAGCCATATTAGTGGTTATTAGAGGTACAAATATTATTTTCCTAATTTTTCATTACGCAAAATGGCGAAAGTGACAAAAGTCGATAATTTTAAGCTTCGCCTGCAGATGGTATTTGCCAGGCTAGAGTTGCCACTACTATTCGGTTCTTACCCGGATCCGGCAAATATTCGAATTCGGTACTCGGTGGAAATTGTCTACCCAATTGTGCCCTAGTGGCGATGCATATCCCTCGTACCCAGGCATAGTGATCTGCAGGCGATATAGTGCACTGATATGATCTGTCAAATCGGCGAACCTGCCACTGCTTGCTCCAGTGCCAGTGCCAAGCCTGGATATAGGAGGAGGGCAATGCTAATGATCTTTGTTTATCACATAGTGTTGAAAAAACCCACTGGCAAAGGTGAAAGCGACACTCCATAATGCGTTTCACAGACTCATAAAGCATCATGCAAGATTATCTGGGATTTGATTCCGAGACTAGCTGTAACATGAAACCATATAGCCTTCAGCTGAAATTCACCCCAATGAGTGTCTCTAACTTCATCCACCATATACCCTCTACTTGCACTTTCCCTAGACCGTGGGTCTATCCGTGGCATCAGTTTATCTTGCAGAAGATATTTCATTGCAGCAGATTCAGATCATGGATACCCATGGCATGCACCTCCTGGTTGTAGTGATCACTGATAACATGGCCTGTCTGTCAGTAGACCCATTGGCCAATCTCTCAGCTGAGGTCGTGATTTACTGTCTTTGTTAGTAGTGTGTGACCATCACGGTTGTCTGCAGTTCAGGGATTTGCTGTCAATTTATTCTGGGTGGAAATTTCATCTGTGCTAAAAGGCTACTGAGAGGAGGAGGAGGAAGAGAGATTTCAGTTGTAGCAGCCTTTGTATTGCATATGAAAGATTTATGATGGTTCAGCACCATAAATTTACTTCTACAAAAGGCGTGACTCTCTAAGGCCCCCAGATGGTGACCGGACAAAATGGTAGCGGACAAAATGGTACGGATAAAATGGTATGGGGACAAAATGGTACGAACAAAATGGTATGGACAAAATGGTAAGGGGACAAAATGGTAGCGGACAAAATGGTACGGATAAAATGGTATGGGGACAAAATGGTATTCAATTTCCACGTAACCACGCATCCATTCTAGCGGCTTTCTTGATATCCAGCTTCTTTTAAAATAGGAATCTTTTATTCGATCCAGTTTTCATTTCAGCATAATTCTCTTCGTAAATCAGGCATCTTCTTCAGCCCCTCTCTTTTCAAGGAATACAGATTACAGCTTCCAAATAAGTGTAACTCTTTGAACCAATCCAGCTTCTAATTAGGCATAATTTTTAACATCCATCTCGTTAAAGCAGAATTCTCTTATCGAACCCTCTACCATTCAAGTATAACTTTTCGTTGATCCAGCTTCGCCTTATAAGCATGATTCTTCTAAACTATCCAACTTCTAATTGAACATCGTTTTCTCATCGATCCCGCTTCTGATCTGAAGAGCGATCATTTTCATCAATCCCCTAATAAACAAACATGATTCTTTTCATCAATCCAGCTGCTGATTAAACAAGATTCTTTCAATTAGTCAAGCCTATAGATTTATGCAAGGATTCTGTTCATCAGTTCAGTTTCTATTTCAAATTTAGACAGCATGATATTTGCAAGAAAACTGACTTTGCCAACCTAAACTATGGTTTGCCAAAGTTTGTTATACGCATATCAAACATAGCCTGATATATATATATATATATATTCCCTGACATTCCACTCCTCGGACATTAATCAT
Source organism: Bimastos eiseni (assembly GCA_959347315.1). Classification (NCBI taxonomy): domain Eukaryota; kingdom Metazoa; phylum Annelida; class Clitellata; order Crassiclitellata; family Lumbricidae; genus Bimastos; species Bimastos eiseni. The sequence goes on from OY365819.1 coordinate 20,737,378, forward strand.
ATATATGTTATATATATAACATTAATCATACATACTTAATTAATATGGCTGATATGATACACAACTTATATATGTGTGTGCTATGTTAGTGATCAATCGGGGGAAATGTTCTAGGGGAAATGTCCGGGGAGTGGAAATATGTCCTAGACCCCTTAAATCTCTACTATTTTATCCGTAAGCCTACTAGTTTGTACAATACCATTTTGTCCATACCATTTTGTCCTAATACCATTTTGTCCTAATACCATTTTGTCGAATACCATTTTGTCCATACCAATTTGTATGCTACCATTGTGTCTGCTACCATTTTGTCCGTAACATTTTGTCCGCTACCATTTTATCCGCTACCATCTTGTCCGTACCATTTTGTCGGTACCATTTTGTCCAATACCATTTTGTCCCCATACCATTTTGTTCATACCATTTTGTCGGTACCATTTTGTCCAATGCCATTTTGTCCCCATACCATTTTGTTTGTACCATTTTGTCCGTACCATTTTGTCCTCTACCATTTTGTCCTCTACCATTTTGTCCTAGAACCTCCCCAGACAGATCATGAGGTGTGTTGGTGCCATGCATTTCCTGAAAGTCAAATGATTATAAATTATATGATAAATTATACTGAAATGGAAAAGGAACAGCCAGTTTGTAAGCCAACAAATTGGCTGGCAGTTATTGACACAAAAGTAGAAGCATTTTTATGATTTAGAAATATTTATCATGTAAAGGAATATGATATGGGCTTGGAGTATATATGTTTATTCAGTGCTGATGGCACTCAATGTAAGAACTGCTAACTTATTAGCATAAAACACAATGGAATACAACTGGCATTGCATATGATGTCCTGAGTGCTGTTCAGTAGTGCAACCAAAGGTTCTCAGTGCATTTGAGAGGTTCTTCAAAGGTGCCCGAAATGTTCAGATGCATACCGTAGTATATACCATAATATCATAATAATAACATACTAACATAACATAACATAATAACTAATATAATAACAGCATACCATAATATATAGTACGCATCTGAACGAGGCTTACTCATTGTCCTATTTGCCTGCGCAACTACTAAACAAAATCGTGCCTTCTCAAGTTCTCAGTGGTTGGCCCCTCGCTGTGGAACACACTCCCGATGGCATTGCGCTTGTTGCCCAGGGTCCACTAAGACTCTTATACTTGCCTTAAAGCTGTTCTATTCAGCCTTTCCCAGGTCGGGAGTGTTCCTGAGTAGTAACATCTTCGTAATGAATGAATGAATGAATGAATAAATACTCAGTGTGCATCTGCAGTGTGTACAGCCTTAAGTGAAGGTTTTGAGAGACCATATAGTGATGGATAACACTGGATGGCGTGCAGAACTGAGGAAGTAAGTTTGCTTCCTGTATCCTCTGAGGATACAGGAAGCAAACTTACTTCCTCAGGAATTAGAAGATCAAGTCCTTCTATCGTTAGGTGGTGGTATTGGTCATATTAGATACATAACGTGACGGACGCTTTGCATAACCGCCTACAGTTAAATTCGATTCTTATAATAACTTGTCATCATCTGTTTATACTGTACTTGAGATTATAATGCGGTTTATCCGTTTTAAATTCACTGAAAATTATTATTATTAGTATTATTTTTATTATTGTTATTAGTTTTATTTTTATTATTATTGTTATTATTATTATTATTATTATTTTTATTATTATTATTATTATATGTGTTTAGCCCCCTCACATCGTCCACTCTGCTCTTCAAACAGACTTGATCTTCTAATTCTTCATATGAGAGCAGCTGTGCCTCAATTGTTCCCCTTCTTTGAAATGCGCCATATCCTGCTACTCGCTATCAAATTCTAATTGGGAATTAAATGAGGGGACTCTTCCAGTGTTATATAGTGAGCCTGTATTCATGTTTTTCAGAGGTGTCGAACCATCATGGCACAAATGCCCAAAGTGGCATACTTAAAAATTCTGTAGGCATGCGGAATTCAAACTTAAAAATACACGATCACTCGAGGAATCCACATTTTCTCTTCAGGGATTTTATTGCATTACTTTCTGAAAGCGTCTCTCAAATGTCTTTTCATTTTTGCACGTCGTCGATTTAAACGTATATACTAGCTAGAAAAATAGTTATGGTTTGTATGCAAAATTTTCAACGGCGTGCAATTGTTCATTTAATTAGGATTTAGTGGAACTTTGACAGCCACCCTTGTTAGTCTCATCTGATGTATATAAGAATCGACTATTGAAGAGACATTTAGGGTTTGGCTACAGAGTCAAAGCTACACTTATGTTAATGATTGTAGGAGTCCAAGATTAAGCAGCAGATTGAGATTTATTCATGTATTAAAGTGGAATAGACAAAACTCATAAATATGAGGAAGAATAAATGTTGCTATGAACATAATGTTGAAACTATGTCTAAACTCTTGTTGAAGTAGTGTTTCTGCTGAAGAAAGACAGCAGCTATGACGAGGAAGCAAGGACGGGCTATGAAAGCTGCTCATGCTGCTTCTAAGAAACTCAATAAGAGATGGATGAATGAACATTCATTACAGGGAGAACTATGAATCAGCCTTTTATAATTCTCTCTCTCACTCTTCCGTCAGGTGTGTGCCGACAATGAAGTTTTTACATGATGGCTCCATTTCTCTCTGTCTCTGATTGTATCCAGTTCAATGCTATTTTCTTCACGATCTTGACTCACATTTTCCATCCATGTCTTTGTTTGTCTTCCTCGACTCTGTGTTCCCTCCATGTGGCAATAAAATAGCCTTGCTCGTAACCTCATATAGTCCATTCATGTTACATGGCCAATCCATGTCAGTCTTATTTTTCTGATCCTGTCTACCTTTGTTTCAACTTGTTTCGGTCTGTGCCAGCTCTATCCAGTTTACCTCATTGCGAATCCTGTCCCATCTAGTTCGTTGCTTTATGTTATGTCCCGATGTTCTTCTTAGCCATATCATCTCCGCCACTGCTGCTACCAGCAGCAAAATAGCACAAGTATAGAACAGCAAACCACTGAATACAGAAAACTTATATTACTATTAACGCTGTTTACCTTCTGACCTGTATGGTGTCCATGGTGTTATGAATAAGGAGTCTAGGTAGAATGAGGAGAAAGGGGGGAATTGGTTGGACGAGGTTGTATTGGTTTGGTTTAGGAAATTAGAGAACAGGTCATCAACTAATACATGTCCCATCAATGGGATGTTTGGAAAAGTGGGAAGTGTTGGCAATGAAATGGATAAGGGAACTATAGTTTCTATGATGTGGGCAGTTATAACTACCTCTGTGATGAAAAGTAGGCCACTGTTGTTAATTGGGCCCATAGTCTTAATTGGTAGCAGTGTGTTGAACTTTGAAAACTTCTATGGGCTGCATATTTGACTGCCATGGCAACAGACCATATACTAGGGGGTGGAATATACAAATATTTATCTTAGTGTTATTATCTTCCTCATTGTCAGTGTCTGTATCATTATTATTACCAGTATCATTATCAGTATCACAATCAGTATCATTATCAGTATTATCATCAGTATACCAATCATTTCCATTATCTGTATCATAATCAATATCATTCTTTGAAATTCATTTTATACAGCCGTGGCCTAACCGGGAAAGCTTTTAGACTTTTAGTAGATATCTTGAAAGGGTGCTATATTATACTATATTGATTGATTGATTTATCATTATCAGTATCATTTTCAATATCATTATTAACATCTTTATCATTATCATAATCATAATTATAATCCAAGGAAGCCCAGCACTTGTGAATAAGCTGGTTCCTGTGCCTTCACCTTGTAGGTGGTATACAAATGTCGAGTCTATGATTACAGTTACTATATCATTGCAAACTTCATCATCAGTGTAAACCTGGCCACTGTATTCTAGACCACTAATGCAGCCAATTGACTGCCATTCCCAGGTGTAACTAAAACGTAATTAGTTACTTTTGAGAATTAACTGTAATCTGTTATTAGTTTTTATGTTTACTAAATTGGTAGTTGTGGAAATTACTTTTCTGGTCCAGTAACTACTTACTGTGACTTTTAAGTACTTTTAAGCTCAGGCTAACTATTCAATAATGTAAGTACCTACTGGCATTGCTAACTTGCCCATTCAATGGAGAGGATGTTAGTTCCACTCAGTGTACCACCACACACCACAATACTTTTTGATTGGCTTTGACTGCATTTACTGCACATACTGTACAAGCCTGACCTAAGATCACCCATTTTAACCCATGAAAATATGCGGACATTAGGCATAAATAGTTTGTGAAACAGAAAAAATCAGTCGAATATCAATAGGGAGAAACAGAAAAACCTTAAGGGAACAATGAGGTCTTGCAAACAGGGCCCACTCACCCTCTCTCACATTAGGTACAGACAGCAGGAAGGATTATATAGCACCAAGGTAACTTAATAACTTAGTTAGCTACAGAATATACCTGCACCTCACTTCAAGGCTCTAGCAACATTAAATTACTAACCTTTGTTTGTCATACTGAGTATTTTGGTAGTCCTAGATAAGCAAATATCTATATAACCAGAGTATCTTATAGTGAATTGCCTAGTATTTATTCTATAAAAGGTAGGTCTGTAAGTATCGATGGAGTGAATCTGGTAAGGATTTATAGATGAGATTTGTATGAAGTAGTTATCAAACATGATGGAAGCAGCTTATAAGTGTTGTTTTTATAAATGACCCATTAGTCTGGAATGAATAGATAGAGGTATTTTTAGTTGGTAGTATTGCTAACCATGTCAGTTACTGTATGTAGTCTGTGTGCTATGCGTTAGATAACTCTCTCTCTTTTACATATATTTACCTCTAACCATACACGCGCTACTCGTATTTTCCTTTATTGTAAATGTATTTCAGTCTGGTCCATTGTACAGTTTTAGCTCTGAGGTCTTTTGATCAATTTCTGATGCAAAGCTTTGCTGTTTGGTCCTAGAATTAGACAAGACTTTCCTTCTTAGTTCAAAAAAAGCAAATATTGTAACAACAGGAATAGCATTTTGCTTCAGGGCAAATACCTGACAGAACTTGGCTTAAAAAAGCACTTTACACCTCATGCATGCTAAGATATTGACCCATTCCAAATATAATTACTTCTGCATTTATAAAACCCAGATGGACCGGAATATCCTAAAATGCAGCACATGGGCCTTGGATTATACATTATAAATATCATATAAAATTTTAAAATTTATGCGTTGCTTGCTATTCAACGTTTCTATGCTTTTTATAACTCCATGGTTTGTCATTCAAAATATGTTTTTGAGCGTGTGAATTGAGACTGCTAGAAAGAAGCCTTTGTCCTACCTCTGTTGAATTATTGCTTGGAGGCTATTAACTTACCAGCATCTCAATTATCTCAGTTGAATGCATGTGTTGGAACAGCATATACAGTATACAGAAAGATATTTAACTTGCATAAATGGAAATCTGAGTGAGACATTCATATTTACTACACCTGCGTATAAAAACTGTCTGTCTATTGTTATATGTCCTCAGGGTTTGTGGCATGGGATATAACTACAGTATTGGACTTCTTCGACTTCGTGATGAATATATGGCATTGATATATATATATAATATATATATATATAATATATATATATATAATATATATATAATATATATATATATATATATGTTAGATGACGGAATGAATGTCTCATGAATGTCAGTGTTGCATCTGTCTGTACTAACGTTGTTTTTTGAACTTTGTACATTCGTGCTCAATTACCTCTATTTCTTCTGAACACGAATCCGGAGTTGATCTTGACTCCATCAGTTGAAACCTTGCTTCATTGTAGTGTAATGTAACGTAAGTGAGTAAGTAAGTATATTCTTTAATCAGACGTCTGCTAACGCACGACATGTACAAATAAACAGGTACGAACAAAACATCTATATAGTAAATCTGTCGGAAGTATAAAATTTAATAAAATGCCAGGATAGCAACTAAGGGTTAGGCAGGAGGAAAAGTCAATGGGGTTAAGGTGCTGATACAATATTCTTATAATAAAGCCACATCCATGATGACACATTAACAACAAGCTGCTTTGGTTTCCCAGTTGCAATTTTGTGATTAAAGTGTTAAAGTGCTTAGTAAATGGGAGTTATTAGAAGGGTCTCAGTGTTCTCAACCCTTCATACCGACAGAATTACTACTAGATTGAAGTTAATCCATACCAGTTGAACTTTTACATTAGAGGCAGAGGCTAACATGATGATGTACAATGACAGCAGCTAGACATTTATGCAGAACTTCTTATTGTCCACTTAAAATACTGCAGATGAATGATTGAGAACTGTGGTTGTATAGTAAGGTAGATTCGTTTAAACTCAATTCTCGCTCACTGAGCAGATGCCTTCTTGCTCACTGAGCAGATGCCTCTATCAAGTGTTATCCTCCATGAAGGAATGGAAACTGGTCATCTGTGTGATGCCATTTATTTGAAGGATCTATTAAATTTATTCATTCATTACGGAAATTTATTTAGCGCCCCTTAAAGGTTACTACTCGGGATCACTCCCAACTCAACTTCGCCTGAACAGAATGGGTTTAAGGCTGCTATAAAGCACATCTGAGTGGAATCTACAGCGTTTTCCATGTAGCAATGTAATTGACTATCTGATCACTCCGGGTTACGTGTGCATTTAAAGATATGTAAACTTATTGTCATTATGCACGTAGTTAACTAGTTAAGAATAGTTTTTCTATGTTTCAACTTCATGCCAGCTGCCTGGTCGTATTAGGGTGACCCGACTACGGGACTTGTGTCCTTTTTGGGTTTTTCTTCCTTATTGGCTCCTTTCCTTAAAAACTAGATTTGAATTATATTTTTGTTACTTGTTGGGATCAATGAAAAACAGTTGTTATGTTATTCTATTCTATTTTATTTACAACCTTATCAAATGCGTTCCCAGTGTGAAAAACCCCTAGAGAAAAGAAGTCTTAGGAGAACGAGCAGAAACAGTTGTGCTACTAGATAAGATTGCAGCACGAGTCACAGCATGAGGACTGTTTCATAGCAAAGGGCCAACAGAGGTTATGTTATATTATACAGTTAGTAAAGCTGCATTCCTTCATGAATTTAGTTTTTACGTTTGAGTTGTTTGATTAAATGTTTGTGAGACTGCTTTACCTGGTCAGTCTAAGAATTGAGTTAGCAGGTAATCAAGTTTTGAGATCAGAAGGGCATGGTGAATGTGTTCAGCTCTTCTCTCAGCCATTAGATGTGGTTTAAGCTGCAGTAATAGCAACTCTGTCTCTGATGGCATGTCTCTGCACTTGAGCAAATCCCAATGGACCATTCTATCAACACTGACTATTCAGTGAGCATTTGCTGTGGGAAAGGGCATCTCAATTCTCAAAGCTCTGTTATATATTATGTGTCTACGCAGCCTTCTCAGCATAGTTCTCGATTTATGGTTCAGCTGTAATGAAGATCAACAGAGAAAAGTTGAGGTCATTTTAAATACCTTTAAAAATCCATGAAGAATCAAACATTTCTTTGGTTGTTTGGTACCTACCAAATATGGCTGTAATAAATTTGTTTAGAACTATAGAATTAATAACCATTGCCTTTTACAGAGATCTTTTGGTGTTGTTGAACTATATATAGCTTTCTAGCATTTTCAACATACAACTTTAAATGAGAAAATGATCATACATTTAGCCATTCATGCTTACTAACTTACATTTTGAGTTTATTCTTTTAGTAAGTTGTAGAGTGTCCTGAGGAATAAATAGCAAGTGAGAATTGAGATACTCAAGCATAAGTGAATGGCTGTAAGCCACAGTGACTGGTTTGCTTACCTCCAAATGATTCATGTCCATTCTGAAGAGAGCAGCACTCCTGATCAGAACCTTTGCCCTTTTACCTTTGTCTGATACTTAGCACTTGTACCATGCTGGGAATCAGATGCCCTGAGGCTCTCTCAGATTGCTCTTGTCAGATCCTGATTAAAAGACTTGCATTACATAACATTATACATAATTATATTTATATAAATGATAAACAATCACATGATGTTTATTGGTGTTCCATAGTGTAGTGATTAGCATGCTGAACTGTCAATCGATTTTTTCATCAGCAGATTAGCCTATTGTTGAGAGCTGACAATGTTCAGAAAAAGCACACAGCTCCATGGTGGCAATGCCTTAATGGCATGCCATTGTCACCCTGATAATCTTTATCCTCATTATGAGGGCGCTCAATATTGTTGTTGTCAGCATGAATGGACTGTCAATTGAAATGTCAGGGTTCAAATCCCCCAACAGGGTACAACTACATCCATGACCTACACAGCTATGTAATGAGTACATGACCGTACACTGTTGGTGGAAAAGATGAGGTGGTGAGGCAGAGGAATGGCCACCCTCCATCATATGAGATGAGGCTATAAGAAAATGAAGCCGCTAACACATCATACCCAGGTCTGCCTCAGGGCTTCCTAGCTGAAGGGACTGCTCTTCTTCCTATATGTATGCAAATGATTAATTTCAGCTTCATTATCCACAATGTTAGCAATTGTTCTGAATATTAACATGTAAGACTCAACTCCTATTCCTTGGAACAATTTTCATTATTCTGAGATGATATATTATTATGTTGAATCTGGTAGCATTTGCTATGTACAGCCTTTTGAAAGTCTCTGAGCACTCTGTAATATAGAGCTTTCATTTTGCTGATGTATTTACTGTTGATGTTGTCAAGCATTACAATTGAATCCTTCAAGACTTTAATGTAATCTGTGGGTTTCTATAATATTTAATATTATAAAGTTCTTTATGGCATTCATTAAACTGATAGGAAATACATTTACCAAGACAGTTGGTTGCTCTGTGAAAGTTTACTGGATATGAAAATTGTGTGTTGAACAGGGATGAAGCGAGTTTCAATTTCCTGCCAAGTCCGAATACCGAGTTTTACGAGTTGAATTGTACCGAGTTTCAAATATTGAAGAAAATCGCATTCTCTTAATTTTTAATTTAGCAATTTGCACAATTTTATGATTTTTTCGGTTTTGCCTCAGTTTACACTAGGAAATAGTAACTGGTTAGTACTAATGGTAACAGTATTTGTGTTTTTAGTTAGGTCGATTGTCGTTTTGTAAATGAAATAATCCGATTTTCATTTTGAAAACAGAAAATCGGAATGCCGATTTTTATTCAACTTGGGACCATGGTTAGTATTACCAAGCTCAGCTGAGCCAAGTTCTGAGGAGTTTAGGTTCATCCCTAGTGTTGAGTTATAGGCTAAGAGAGTTAGAGAAGCGACCTGCAGTGTAGATTGCATGCAAAGCCAATGCTTGTTCAAATGATATTAAAAAATCCTGTTCCAACGGTGCAGTAATTTCTCACAAATCTCTGGATTGACGTGCATTAAGCCTTCTTTTATTAAGATTGATGACAGCTCTCCCGAAGTCATTAATAATGGATCTTGTAATGAAACAATACAAAATGTCATTCATTGTTGTCACATTGTCACTACCAACGTCCTACGTCTGTCTAGAATTCAGCTGGTTACAAGGCACACTTGAAAATGGTGTTCTTTTTAGCAAGAGACTGCACACACCTTTATTAGCGCCGGTGAATAAGCTGGTCTCTCTGCCGTGGCTTTTGTGGGCGCTGAGAAATTTTCAAGGATTTACATTACATTACATTTACGGGCACTTGAAAGCCGTTCTTTATTGCCAGATTGAAACTTGGTACTCCTCCGAGTAAATATCTTGGAGAGGCACCACTTAAGTCTTCTGATAGAAAGTACTTACTGTATGTCTGATAACTATAGTTAAAGCCTCTGATCATCAGATTGAGATCCTCCATACAAACTCTCTGGCCTATCGATTCTGTTTGGATTAAGCGCCTGTGAATAAGCTGGTTCCCGTTACTTGGCTTTTGTGGGCGCTGTAGAAATGCTGGGATTACGATTACAATTTATGTATCCTGTTCCACTAGTTTCTGTCTCCCTTTCCCTTTGCATCAAAACCTGTTTCTCTGTTTCTGTTTTTTGGCGGCTGTTTTCTTTGTTGTTGATGCTCTTTTTAATTCTCTGTGGCAAGGAAGTTCAAGGTAAAACAGTTTAACAAATAAATGGTTCACCAAGACTCTGATGGAGACACCTTTTGTCATTTAATGGCCTCTGACATAAATTTGGAATTACCTCTTGAGATCAATTATACAGCACACTGACTGTGGCTGATACTATGGTTTTGTTTTATTGTCAGACAATTTCTATTTGTTTCAGTGCTATGATATTAGTGTCTGATGCTGGCAAACATTAGTTGTTGTTTTTGACCTAATGGAGATTAGCTTATTGGTTCAGACAATTTGTTATTCTTGTACCATTTTAATGGTTTGACGAGAAGAGGATGAAGAAGAGGAGGAGGAAGAGGAGGAGGAGGAAGGAGAAGAAGAAGAGGAAGAAGAAGAGAAAGAAGAAGTGGAAGAAGAAGAGGAAGAGGGAGAAGAAGAGGAGGAGGAGGAGGAGGAAAGAGAAGAAGAAAAGGAACAAGAAGAAGAAGAGGAAGAGGAGGAGGAAGAGGAGGAGGAGGAAGGAGAAGAAGAAGAGGAAGAAGAAGAGAAAGAAGAAGTGGAAGAAGAAGAGGAAGAGGGAGAAGAAGAGGAGGAGGAGGAGGAGGAAAGAGAAGAAGAAAAGGAACAAGAAGAAGAAGAAGAAGAGGAAGAGGAGGAGGAAGAAGAAGAGGAAAAGGAAGAAGAGGTGGAAAAAGAAGAGAGGATTACTGATGAAGCTGCTGGTCTATCTGATTTGTCGGCTTTCTCTTTATGCTTGAGTAGAACATATCTGTCTGTCAGAACCAATTTCAGAGTAGCTTCTCTTAGTGTATTTTCAGAGCAGTTTCTTATTATAAATAGATTACTAGTTGTCATTCTCAATCTCTATAAATTTGAATCACTGAAGTTATACGTTTTAATGTAAGGGATTGGCATTCCGTGGGTTTGTCACTGCATGAGTGGCCCATAAAGATGTTTACAGGAAAAGTAAAAATTTGAAGGATTTGAAATAACTTTCCTATACACCAGTTGCTCCAAATCTGTCTCGATTGTGGACCACTTCTATTTAGTTGGAGGACATGATAAGCCACAATGTTAAAAATAATTATTTAAAATTTTAGCAGATTTTTATTTTAAATTAGAATAAAATTACTCATGCATATGTAATTTGATGTTACTTATCAACGTCAGCAAAAATATAATCACTTATAATAGAAAATAATTATTCTGTCAAATATTCATTTATTGCACATATATTTTTGTGTGTCTTTGATAGGTGAAGGGTCACTTTTTGAGGCCTGGCAGGCCACAGGTTGGGAATCGCTGCTATACGCCGTCACAGTTGTTTATCCTTTGATCATTTGGAGGTGTTTTCATTAACCAGCATTCACCAGTTCATAAGTGATGTTACGTTGTTTGCTGGTACTCATCTGCAACCAATTAATGGTTATATCTTCTTCTAACACGTTGTTTGACCTCACCTCTCACTATCTCATGCCACTTTCAAATCAGCACTGAAATCCGAATTTTTCAAGCTATCCTATCCAGATTCTAGTCCTGTGCCGCCATCTGACCACCATCTTCACAGACTACCACCGTTGCACCACGATATCTTATCATCTTGACCTCTCTGGTTTTTGAGCTGGCACCGGAAGGAAACAAGAAGCTAAGCTAATGTGGACTTGATTTATATAGCGTCTGTGTTATTAAAGTTGGTCTCCTTGACATATATAGCGCCTGTGGTATTAAAGTTGGTCTCTCTGGCATATATAGCGCCTGTGTTATTCAAGTTTGTCACCCTGACAGGTGCATCATCACCTTGACTCTTCAATAACCATGATTTTCTAATTTCAAAGTGATGTTGACCTGTGCTTCCCTCGCATCATTGACAATGATTTAAACATCAGCATCAGGAGTTGCAGCAGCAGCAGCAGCAGCAGCAGCATTGATAACAACAGCAGCAGCAGCAGCTGCTTGCAGCTGTACCTGTTTTTATTTACTGCAAAACTTTTTGTAATATTTGACTGCACCAATTTTTCTTATTGCCACATATTAAGTTGCCTACTGCGATCAAATTTATCATGGGCTACGTTTTGTTAAACAGTTGCATATTTTGTCCTGAAGGTGTTTTGAGTTTGCAGGGTCTTTGCAGTCGAGGGGGTCCTTTTGTGCCCCTGCACTGTTCCCTTACTCACCCTTCTGATGCAATCTGATCCTCATCTGTAATTGGCGTTGCTGTTATTTTACTGTCTCACATCTTCATTTGAGTTGTTCCTGCCATCCATCCATCTGTTTGTGCAATTTATGTGGGCACATGTCTTCTGCTGAATGGTTTTTAGTATTTCAGTGCTTCATATAAAGTTTTTCAGTTTAAAAATGTTCCTAAATATTTTTTAGAACCTGCAGATACTATTTCCTTCATTTTATGCCAATCCTTCAATTATAATTTTATAATTATACATATACGGTCAGAATCAGTAGGTGTCTCTCTCTATTTGTCTCCCTTTGTCTCTCTCTAAGTGTCTCCCTCTGTCTCTCTCTAATTGTCTTCCTCTATCTCTCTCTACCTGTCTCCTTCTATCTCGGTCTGTCTGTCTGTCTCTGTCTGTCTGTCTGTCTCTGTCTGTCTGTCTGTCACTCTCTCTAGTTGTTTCTTTCTGCCTCATTCAGTTTCAGTGGTTAAATTGCTCACTCAGAGTTGGAAGATCTAGAATATTTTGCAAATATAGCATATGCTTACTGTTCTCTATTTGCAAAACACAAATAATGTATGAAAAATCACAGGGTCGATTACTGTAGCAAAGCACGTCTAGGTGACTGTTCTTCTCAAAACTATACGTGCTAGATCTCAAATCTAAGTTCAATCTAAGATCCGGCTGAATTTGACCACTGGTCAGTTTGTCATGCTGTCTGAAGTCACATTTTCTCATGTGGTCTTAGGGTATCAGGACAATATCCCTCTGGACAATCTCCCCCGGACACTATCCTCCCTGGATATCACCCAAGAACAATCTCCCCCCCCCCAGTATCCTCCCGGACATTCTCCCCCAGAAAATAACATTTGTTTAGATTTCTAATTTTAAGGTAGAGCATTTGGCTTGTAGTGTAGGGAGTATGGACTAATGATGACATAGCTCTTTAGATTTACTGAGGGAGATCGTCCTGGGGAATATTATCCGAGGGACATTGTCCTAGAACCGCCAATAGCGATATTTCACATATAGCATTAGTAAGTTTTATTAACTTATTTGGTATATACCAATTTGGCTTAGATAGACCACCTACTAAGAAAATTGTGTTGCCTAATTAATATGATCAAGTTAGTATGCGTAGGCCTACTTTATTGAACCGCCTGCACACGCACTGCGGCATCAGATATAAATAATCTAAGAGTGCAACTACAACATAATCTTTAGAGAAAATGAGAAATGTGTGTTATGACTGCATACTTATTGCCTTAGGCAGTCAAGGCAGCCTATGCAAACAAATGTTATTGTATGGGGGATATTGTCTGGGGGTTATTGTCCGGGGGGGGAGATTGTCCGGGGGGAGATTGTCCGGGGGGGAGATTGTCCGGGGGGAGATTGTCCGGATGGAGATTGTCCGGGGGGAGATTGTCCGGGGGGAGATTGTCCGGGGGGAGATTGTCCGGGGGGAGATTGTCCGGGGGGAGATTGTCCGGGGGGGAGATTGTCCGGGGGGAGATTGTCCGGGGGGAGATTGTCCGGGGGGAGATTGTCCGGGGGGGAGATTGTCCGGGGGGGAGATTGTCCGGGGGGAGATTGTCCGGGGGGAGATTGTCCGGGGGGAGATTGTCCGGGGGGGAGATTGTCCGGGGGGAGATTGTCCGGGGGGAGATTGTCCGGGGGGAAGATTGTCCGGGGGGAGATTGTCCGGGGGGGAGATTGTCCGGGGGGGAGATTGTCCGGGGGGAGATTGTCCGGGGGGGAGATTGTCCGGGGGGAGATTGTCCGGGGGGAGATTGTCCGGGGGGAAGATTGTCCGGGGGGAGATTGTCCGGGGGGGAGATTGTCCGGGGGGGAGATTGTCCGGGGGGAGATTGTCCGGGGGGGAGATTGTCCGGGGGGAGATTGTCCGGGGGGAGATTGTCCGGGGGGGAGATTGTCCGGGGGGGAGATTGTCCGGGGGGAGATTGTCCGGGGGGGAGATTGTCCGGGGGGAGATTGTCCGGGGGGAGATTGTCCGGGGGGAGATTGTCCGGGGGGGAGATTGTCCGGGGGGAGATTGTCCGGGGGGGAGATTGTCCGGGGGGGAGATTGTCCGGGGGGGAGATAGTCCGGGGGGGAGATTGTCCGGGGGGGAGATTGTCCGGGGGGGAGATTGTCCGGGGGGGAGATTGTCCGGGGGGGAGATAGTCCGGGGGGGAGATTGTCCGGGGGGGAGATTGTCCGGGGGGGAGATTGTCCGGGGGGAGATTGTCCGGGGGGGAGATTGTCCGGGGGGAGATTGTCCGGGGGGAGATTGTCCGGGGGGGAGATTGTCCGGGGGGAGATTGTCCGGGGGGGAGATTGTCCGGGGGGGAGATTGTCCGGGGGGGAGATAGTCCGGGGGGGAGATTGTCCGGGGGGAGATTGTCCGGGGGGAGATTGTCCGGGGGGGAGATTGTCCGGGGGGGAGATTGTCCGGGGAGAGATTGTCCGGGAAGAGATTGTCCGGGGGGAGATTGTCCGGGGGGAGATTGTCCGGGGGGAGATTGTCCGGGGGGGAGATTGTCCGGGGGGAGATTGTCCGGGGGGAGATTGTCCGGGGGGGAGATAGTCCGGGGGGGAGATTGTCCGGGGGGAGATTGTCCGGGGGGGAGATTGTCCGGGGGGGAGATTGTCCGGGGAAGATTGTCCGGGGGGGAGATTGTCCGGGGGGAGATTGTCCGGGGGGGAGATTGTCCGGGGGGAGATTGTCCGGGGGGAGATTGTCCGGGGGGAAGATTGTCCAGGGGGAGATTGTCCGGGGGGGGAGATTGTCCGGGGGGGAGATTGTCCGGGTGGAGATTGTCCGGGGGGGAGATTGTCCGGGGGGAGATTGTCCGGGGGGAGATTGTCCGGGGGGGAGATTGTCCGGGGGGAGATTGTCCGGGGGGGAGATTGTCCGGGGGGGAGATTGTCCGGGGGGGAGATAGTCCGGGGGGGAGATTGTCCGGGGGGAGATTGTCCGGGGGGGAGATTGTCCGGGGGGGAGATTGTCCGGGGGGAGATTGTCCGGGGGGGAGATTGTCCGGGGGGGAGATTGTCCGGGGAGAGATTGTCCGGGGGGAGATTGTCCGGGGGGGAGATTGTCCGGGGGGAGATTGTCCGGGGGGAGATTGTCCGGGGGGGAGATTGTCCGGGGGGAGATTGTCCGGGGGGAGATTGTCCGGGGGGGAGATTGTCCGGGGGAGATTGTCCGGGGGGGAGATTGTACGGGGGGAGATTGTCCGGGGGGAGATTGTCCGGGGGGAGATTGTCCGGGGGGAGATTGTCCTAGAACCGGTCTTAGTGTGCTGGCCTTTGATTAAGTCCCTGTCTTCAACTGTCTCTGTATGACTGTGCCTATGTGTGAGTCAGTAAGTGTTTCTGCAGAGTTGGTGGGACCCTGGCTATGTCTGTCTGTCTGTTGGTTTGCCTGTCTGTCTGTCTGCCTATGTTTCTGTTGGTCTTCTTATCTTTCTGTGCCTCAGATTCACACATTGACGAAAATTTAATAAATAATAATAATGATAATTATTAGAGTGTATTTCACTGTGTATTCCAGAGGTCTGTATAGCATCTTTTGTATTGCAGTAGGTCTTGTTGTGCTGTGGGAAGGGTGTTTGCCCCAAGTGCATGTCTGGTACATGAAATAGGATGGAAGCAAGTTCTCTGAAGGTATTGAAGTGGTTAGCACGATGGGCTGTGAATGCAGAGACAAGGGAAGGACTCACCCCCCCAGCAGAGGAGAAAGACATTCATGGGTTCCATCATCAACCTTTCGTCTCCTCTCTTTGACTAAGCCTTTCACGAATGAACCGCTGTACGCTGGTGAGCTGATCTCCCCCAAAGCAGTCCTTGTATGATGCTGACACATTTTTTTAGATATACATTACAGTACCATAATGTAATGTAATCGAAAATTTTTATAGCTACCCTTCAAGATATATACTCAGAGGAGCGCTCTCTGTGCTAGCCTAGATGATGTTCGATATCATTTGTGACGAATGTTGTACATCAGTTAGCAAAACAATGTTCTCAGTTTGGCAGAATACGATGAACAGCGAGCACATCAAAATTGGATAATGGAAGTAAGTATGGTCTTTAATACACCATTTGCAAACGCACAATGGGACATCAGTTATATAACGTAACAATAAACCATGACGGTAATAATATTGGTAATAATAATATGTTAATAGTGATATGTGTCTGTCGGTTTATCTGCCTGTTGGTCTTCTTATCTTTCTCTACCTCAGATTCACATACTATGTGAATTATTATCTCCAAACATATTAAAACATGTTTGGAGATATCGTGGGAAGAGGCTGAGACACTGGCTTTGGATAGAGACGAATGGAAGAAGTACGTTGCCCGATGTGTATTCCTACACAGGAAGGACTAAGTACTAAGTAAGTTTGTGAAGCATGTATTTTGAGTAAAAGGGATGGGGTACTCGGTTTCATGAATGAGGTGGAAAAGGAAAGATCAGATGGTGATGATGATGTGAATGAGTGAATGTTCAATTGGTATCATTGATGGCCTAGGGTTCATGTGGTGTGTGTGATGGTGTATTTGTAAAGACATGTAGGTAGTAAACATTTGTGAAGTACCATTCAGCTAGTCAAAGGCCCTTTCGACCAAACACTGAAAAATAACATGGACTTCAGGCAGTAAAGGGATGCAGGGAGCCTGTGATCCTGAAGCAATGAGCGAGTCAATTTGCCAATATTGCATTCATCGCACAGTGAGCAAGGATTCCTTTTCGAAATCTGAAAACGGGGAAGAGAGACACCGAGGAGCTAAATCCACGATTCCCGTGGAAGATGGTTCCGAATAGAGGAACTTCCGCAAATAATAATAATAAGACAATTTATATACAATACAATACAATTGTAATTTGATAATGCCCTCCTTATAGAAAGTTCAGAAGTGCCATAGCACAGCCGAGGCCAAAAGAAAGGGCTCTGTACAGGAGAACAAAAATGTCAATTACAGTTGTATGATTGTTTGAAAAGATACGTCTTGAGTAGCGATTTAAATACCTCAATGTTGCTGGTGAGGCTCATGAATTTGTTGCCACAGGGTCTTCCATTGCCTTATGCTTGTAATGCCACATATACATATAAACTCTGTTCTGTGCAAAGGAAATGAATCTAGACTGCTCTTCCTCTGTCATTTATTGTCTTTTTGATCTTGGCTTACAATCAGATGGCAGGTGTGTCCGACTTATAATAGGCAGTCTCATAAGAGTGACTTTCTGGAACTGACCAGATTGCAGGTATGCATCATCGGCATGCAATCAGCTTCTGTAGCCTTACGAAGATACTGCAGAACTCAGGTAAGTGGGTTAGATATTTTCAGGTCAACCTCAGATGAATATATTGGCTTATTTCTGTCGAATTTACCATACAAGTTGTTTGAAGACATTTGATCAAATTAATAGCTATTTCTATGTAAAGAAATTGATCCTAATAATTCTGCTACCTTTGCTAAGTTTCTGATGCTTTGTGATTTTCTCTCTGCACTTCTTTCCAGTTCATTGTCATACTGTATATTGATTTAATAATCAGTCAGTCGGTCAGTCCGTGTAGCTGCCATATACTCTGCTGCAATGGGCTGCTGTTTTCCAGTGACGAACGCTGTGTCGACAGCGGCCGTTTGAATTTGCAAGTCCTTTCAGGTGCATTGAAAGCAGACGTTTTACGGCTGACGGCCTAGATGGATTTTCGTTGGAAAAGACAGAGGCAGAGACAGGTGGAGACATGGACAGAAACAGGCAGAGGCAGGGACAGATACCGACAGATGTAAGGACGAGAAGTTGTAAAAGCAGTGGTAGATTGGGTGTTGGGATGGATGGAAGCGTTTGGGAACTGGCTCCCGCTTGGTGAGGTGTTATGAGAAGTGTAGGTGTGCCTGACCATTGGACCGCCTGGGTGAGTCGGTGGGTGGGTGAGTCGGTGGGTGGGTGGACCGTGAGCCCGCCCCTCTCGCCTCACAGCGGGCGAGTCATTAGTCAAATCCTGGTTTCTTATTATCAATAGAGACTCTGACGAGTAAGGTTGCATCCAGCGCTGGATTCTCACTGGATGATTAGGAGTATATTAATACGCAGGGAGACATTGGTCCAAAGAGTTATTGGTTTCACCAGCAAGAGAGGGAAGACAAGGAGGACGAGGAGGAACATAAGAAGGAAAGAGAGCCTGGAAAAAGGGAAGTGGAGTAGTGGCTGCTGCTGCTGTTGCTGCTGCTGCATGTAGCAAAGTCAGTCGACACAGGCATAGACCTCTGCATGTATGCTCCAGGTCCTGACGGAGCAAATGGATAAAATTCTTCTCCAGTTACAGGAGTTTAGCTGTGGGAGATTCCGTAGCCAACAATTGGTCAGCGATTCCAGTTACGTGAAGTCTCAGGAGTGGAATATTTAGCATCGTAAGTAGTTTTTTTGCCTTTTGGTTATTCATTGTTTGTTTATATGGGTTGTGGAGAGTGGAGACTCTATAAGATTCCTATGAGGATAATAATTTTTTAAAGCACTGTTGTCTGTTACGACTGTATTGATGGTTGAAATCCAATCGAATCTGTTGCTGTGAAATTTTTTAGCTTATTATTATTATTATGATTATTATTATTATTATTATTATTATTATTATTATTATCAGGTTATACATGTATTCAAGGCATTTAGTGAGGTCATTGAACTGATGGATTGCTGTTTCTTTCCCTCAACTTTAAAGATGTCATTATTAGGACTGTACCGAATAAGTGATTTTTAATATTCAGCTGTATGCGAATAATTTGACCAACTATTAGGCCGAATACGAATAGTGTATAAAATAGGTCTACCGACAAATTTCTAAATTTAAAATGTGAGTAAAAGTTTAAGTTCAGTAAATTTAATACATAAACTAAAGTAAGCAGTTAACTACATGTAATTTTTTCATCCTGCTGCCAGTCTGCGTAAACTATAGGAATGGAACTAATTTGACTAAACTTAGAAATGTGATGGCTGACACTGGTCCAGGAAGCATAGCGTTACTTCAGTCCCCTCGATATAGCCGTCGTCGTTTGTGCAAAAACAGATGTCTCGTGACCACTATTCATATTCGATCCCACCGCTACAATTCGGCCGAATATTGAAGCGAATATTCGTTGCAGCCTTAGTAATTATCAAGTACTTGTAATAAAAATAATAATTTTCTTTGAATTTCAAATTGACAAGCCACAGTATGATTACAAACATATCCATGCTGGATTGCTGGGGTCAGGAGCGCTCCTGAGTAGTAGCCTTGAAGGGGCATTATATAAATCTTTGTAATGAATGAATGAATGAATAATATTAACGAATTTGACTGTCGACATCCACGCAGACCCCTATTACGTTTTACATCTAATTAAACCAACCCTGCCGCCTAGTGAATGAAATGCTAGTTAACATTATGGGGGATGTATGAGAATTGAACTTGATTCGTCAGCTCTGCACACCAGTGTGTGTTATCCATTACTCAATGCCCCTCCCCCCAACATATTGTGTATGTATGGCATTGTATGCATGTATAATATGTGCATCCAAATACTCGCCTTGGCTCCTTTGGAGTTCCTCACACCAGCTGATTGTGTAAATACATATTTACAGTACAGCAAGCAGACTTTGTTCAGTTAGGTAGAAGAGTCACTGGTGAATTCCCACAGTCTTGCAAACCCGTACAACTGATGGTTCCCATCCAGAGCTGAATGCTGATGCCATGTTTGGAGTTCTTGAACTGGTGACTAGACAAAAGGGTAGCGGACAAAATGGTACGGACAAAATGGTACGGAGAAAACGGTATGGGGACAAAATGGTAGCGGACAAAATGGTACGGATAATATGGTATGGACAAAATGGTATGGACAAAATGGTATTCAATTTCCACGTAACCACGCATCTATTCTAGTGGCTTTCTTGATATCCAGCTTCTTTTAAATTAGGAGTCTTTTATTCGATCCAGTTTCCATTTCAGCATAATTCTCTTCGTAAATCAGGCATCTTCTTCAGCCCCTCTCTTTTCAAGGAATACAGATTACAGCTTCCAAATAAGCGTAATTCTTTGAACCAATCCAGCTTCTAATTAGGCATAATTTTTAACATCCATCTCGTTAAAGCAGAATTCTCTTATCGAACCCTCTACCATTCAAGTATAATTTTTCGTTGATCCAGCTTCGCCTTATAAGCATGATTCTTCTAAACTATCCAACTTCTAATTGAACATCGTTTTCTCATCGATCCCGCTTCTGATCTGAAGAGCGATCATTTTCATCAATCCCCTAATAAACAAACATGATTCTTTTCATCAATCCAGCTGCTGATTAAACAAGATTCTTTCAATTAGTCAAGCATTGATGTTAGTAAGGATTCCTATCATCAGTCCTACTTCAAATTATACATAATACTTTTCATCAGTCCAGCTTCTGATTAAACAAGACTCTATTAATTTATCCAGCCTATAGATTTATGCAAGGATTCTGTTCATCAGTTCTGTTTCTATTTGAAATTTAGGCAGCATGATATTTGCAAGAAAACTGACTTTGCCAACCTAAACTATGGTTTACCAAAGTTTGTTATACGCATATCAAACATAGCCTGATATATATGTATATATATATATATATATATATTTTCCCTGACATTCCACTCCTCGGACATTAATCATATGTATGTTATATATATAACATTAATCATACATACTTAATTAATATGACTAATATGATACACAACTTATATATGTGTGTGCTATGTTAGTGATCAATCGGGGGAAATGTTCTAGGAGAAACGTCCGGGGAGTAGAAATATGTCCTAGACCCCTTAAATCTCTACCATTTTATCCGTAAACCTACTAGTTTGTACAATACCATTTTGTCCGTACCATTTTATCCGCACCATTTTGTCCTAATACCATTTTGTCGAATACCATTTTGTCCATACCATTTTGTATGCTACCATTGTGTCTGCTACCATTTTGTCCGTAACATTTTGTCCGCTACCATTTTGTCCTCATACCATTTTGTCCATACCATTGTGTCCGTACCATTTTATCCGCTACCATCTTGTTCGTACCATTTTGTCCGTACCATTTTGTCCTCTACCAATTTGTCCTAGAACCCTTGAACTGGGTTGGGTCAAAGAAGAGGAGGAAAGGCAAGAGACAAGGGGTGCACAACACACAGAGAGGACCAGATTCTCTGTAGTAGGCAATTGTTCTTAGAAGATCACTGCAGTAGAACTATCTGCACAAAGCCGTGAGGCGTCTCCACATTGAATTTAGCTATACATGTACATTTGATAGTTGCTACCCTGGGTATGGACGAATTCGATGGTGCATAGGAAGGTCTCGATGGTAACATCCAAAGACCTCTGCTAAAGGCATTCAGAAACAATTCAGAAACAATTCAGAAACAATTCAGAAACTATTCAGAAACAAATCAGAAACTATTCAGAAACTAGTCAAAAACAATTCAGAAACAATTCAGAAACTATTCAGAAACTATTCAAAAACAATTCAAAAACAATTCAGAAACAAATCAGAAACAATGGCATATGACTAAATGATTTCCAAACTGCATTTGAGATCACATTTGAAGTCTGAATAAACATAAATAATTGAGTAAAATCTGCATGAAACCAAGTAATTAATAAAAAACGACATGTTAGAAAATGCATATGACCATCTTGGTGACTGCATGTGTGATGTTATTTCTGGCATGTGGATTATATAGTTGATTGCTTCTAGTATAGTTACTACTTAGGAGTTACGAATTTAGCATTTATGTAAATTCTCACGTTTTTGTCTTTATTTCTATCTTTGATTTACCTAATTATTTTCTTCAATTGATATTTCCACTTCTGTTTTTAACAGCGTTCAGTCTTGAATGGCTAGTTATTAACATCTTCTGAATCCTTCTTAAGCCAAATGTTTTCTTCTGTAGACGCCATCCAAGAACATGAGACAAATTTGATTGACTTATGCTTGCTCAGTGGGTGGCTTACTTGTCGACATTGTATTTGATTGTATATATGAATTTATATAGCGCCATTCACGGTGCTAAACCAATCAGAGGCGCTTCCAGTGCGAGTGACCTTGAGGAAATAAGGCTGTCGTCTGTAAGCAAGGAAAGGATGCAGGGAGGCCCCCAGTTTGAAGCAATGAACTAGCCAATATGTCCATATTGCATTAACTGCACTGAGAAAGGAATTCATTTCAAAATCTGCCATACAGTTCACAAAGTCCTGCAATTTACCAACTGGTCAATATAATTCCGTGCTACCATTCGTATAAACTCCGGGTACTCAATCAACAGATGCTGATTCTAGCTGCGTCCTGCACCCTGTCAGTCTTAGGTTCTGGGGTTGAGGCTTTTGCTGGCACTTACATTACATTACATTACATCATACAGCTTTTTAACTTTCTAATACATCACAATACAATACAACTGTAATTTGATATTGCCCTTCTTACAATTAGTCAAGAAGTGAACACATGATGGTACAATTGCAGTTATATTGCACAGCAATTGTTGTGCACAAATGTTTTACTCAGGGTCCCTACACAGTAACTCCTCAGACGAGGATCGAACCCGCACTCTACGTGTTGCATCATGCCGCTTATCCCAGTTAAGTTCGTTCTGTCAATTCTTTGACATTATTTCATACTAGACTGAAGACTCACCTGTTTTGACTTGCATGCCCACAATATCCTGCTTCTGGTTCCTCTCGTATATTGAAATTCATCCGGACTTCTACATTGGGTTGTCATTTTTGATGCTTGATGCAATCTTTTTCGACTTAGGGCAGCTTTATTTAGTTGGGAACATAATGAACCACAAGGCTAAACATGATTATTTTAAATTTTAAAAGAATTTTATTTTAGGATAGAATCAAATTACAACTGGATAAATACATCTGATGTTACATATAAGCATCAGCAAAATATAATAATTTATAATAGAAAATGATTATTCTCTCAAAGATTCATTTTTCCACGTGTATATTTTTTATGTCTTTGATAGGTCTAGGGCCACTTTTAGTGGCCTGGCAAGCCACTTTTGGCCCATGGGCCACAGGTTGGGAATCGCTGTCTTATGATAATGATTAGCTAAAGTCGGACACATTTTTAACTGTTATGTCTTTGTTTAGAACAATGGTCAAATGCTATCAGCTGTTGCTTCTATTGTTCCATTGTTTATTTTATTTGTAATGCATCATAGTGTGGCATGGTGGCCGATTGGTTAGAACAGTCTGCCTGTAAAGTGGAGAGTGCAGATTTGACCCTCGTCCGAGGAGTTACTGTGTAGTGACCTTGAGCAAGTCCTTTGGGTACAGTTGCTCTGCATTACAACTGCAGTTGAGCTGTTGTGGCGTGTGTGCACTTCTGAATTAATTGTAAGAAGGGCAATATAAAATTTCAGTTGTATTGTGTTGTTTAGTGTGAATCTGAGGTGCAAATGGTCAGTTGCCAGGAGAAGATTCAATCATATTTCGAAATTCTTGAAACACCAAGAAGAAATAAATGGATTTTGATCTCACTTTCTGGACTAAGTAGATATAATACCAATTAAGTGAATTTATTTGTCAAGACCTCTGAGGTTTTCCCCGTCTGACACTGTAAGACACCAATTGACTCCGTAGTTGATATCATAAGTGCTATAATTTGGATTGTTAGTCCATTATACAATGTAGGATGCGGGGCATTTTATACTGATCTATATATTAACTGTCATGTGAATTTGACAAAATATCATACACGCGATGTTGTAGACTAGTGGCTAATCCATACTGAACAGTGATAGTATCTATAATACCAATTATTTTTTCAACCTTATGTTCTCAGATGCGATATCTCAACTGATATACAGTATAAGAAGATATATAGAAATGGATGGATGGATGTAGGGATGGATGGATGTCTTTGGATGGATGGATGTAGGGATGGATGGACGGACGGATGGATTGATGTAGGGATGGATTGATGGCTGGAGAGAGGGAGAATGGATGTATGGATTGATTGATTGTGAGATGGATGCAATTGGATTTGCTTAACTTAGCAGTGCAGGTAGCGACAAGAACTAAAAGGAGGTAACTGAGATAGGCAGAGGGATGTGGAGAAAGAGAGCTTGGCCGGTGGAAAGTTCCAATTACAATTATGGAGATGTATGGATGTAGGTTTTACATGCGTTCGTCGCTCCTCTAAATGCGTGTTCAGATGAGCAGGCATCTAATGGACTACTTCCGGTTTCATTCCTCTTCCTTATGTCCTCCTCCTCCTTTGCCTTTTATCCGACCTGAGACTATCGGGAGGGGAAGGAGCGTCTGCCACTGGCTATTTGTAGTCGCCGGGTCGTCATTGGCTCTGCTGAGTTATTGCCCCTTTCCCCACAGAACTATCTGTAGAATTTGTTGAAATGGAGAAACTAATGGACGTGTCAGGTCCTGATTCACTTTAGTGGCATTCATTAGTGCTTAAGTGACGAATTGCTCTCGCTCCAAAGAAGATGAACTGGAACACAGCTAAAGAACCACAAGCCACAAAACACCGATACAAGATAAATGTAAATTTCACCATTTATGTGCTACCTACACAAAGCCGAAGAACACTTCTGTTGGCAATTACAATGGAAGAGATGTCAAACCAAACGCATTCAGACAATTAAACAAGCTTAGTCAAACTGCCAATCGTCTAAACAGACATGGTCAAACGTCTGGAGTAATAAATACTGTGGGATTAATGTGATAAACCTTGCAGATGATGGTAAGAACGCAGTAATGTTCATTGGACAAGACTTTATTGTAGGCAGTGTTGCACGAGTTTTGCTGGATTCTGCACGAGTTGACTCCCATCTTGATTATTGTAACTTCCTGCTGTTTGGTGCTATGTCAAAGTTTCAGAGTTCAAGATTGATTAGTACAGAGAATATGGTCTTATTACCTCGCCTCCATTGTTACTGCATTGGCTTTCTATTGAGCATATAATTAAGCTTAAAATTCTAGTAACTGCCTATGAGACACTGGGTTCTGGTCAACCACAAGACTATCAATCCCTCTGACCAATGTAAGACAGTTTATTCATTCTTTCATTCGTTCATTTCGATAATACCTTACAAAAGGCAGGTAGGTCTTTTTGAGTTGGAAGACGGAGGACAATCGGGAGCCCATTCCAGGTGGATGGATCAGGAATGGTTAACAGTTAACATGAAAGAAGTTGGGTTTAATTTGTTGTTGTTGGACCATGGTCTCCATCTTTGGCATATCTTTTCTCCACTATCAACATTTTTGTTTTAACTTGATTATCCTCCTGAGACTATCTTTCTGTCTTCTAGTGCTGATGCATGGAATTTACCAGATTGTGATTCTCTTTAAGAGTGCCATAAATTGATGCATTGTGATGATGGACATTGATGGTGCTATAGATTTTCTGAGATTAGATTATGACCAGATTATATATTGATTTTATTCGACCTTGGCTGCATGTTCTCATGCATGGTTGCAATTGAACAGCCGCAGTAAACCTTAAAACCAGATAATTGTGAAGAAACATGACCGGCATCTATTAATAGGATATGGCCAAACATCAGCCACACAAGATCAGGTATACACTGCCCATTATGGGTGCCAATGCATACCATGAAACGCCAATCTATTGGTGGGATTTTTATTAGCAGGACTTCTTTGTTTTGCCTCTCTTACATTGCATATTACTTAATGGTATGGTGTCATCTTGATGTATATTTCCACATTGCATGTAACCTGTTTCAAGAAATTCTCGTCGTCAGAATATTGACCATACACCCGTATTGCTGTAAAGTACCACGATGGAAACTGTAAAACAAGGTACTGACTCTTTTGCTACTGTGGACTCCTTAATGAGATGTAATTCCTCGCAACAGCCGTGGTTCTGCAGTTGGAAATATCTTTTTGGGTGATGTTCAGACATGAAAATAACCATCAAGCAGACTTCAATAAGAGAGTGTAAAGTTTCTGAAAAAGTATTTATCAGTTAAACTGCAGATGCAGAGATGAAAGTCAGTCTCACCTCTGCACCTGTATCTGTGTATCTGTATCAATGTATCTGTATCTGTGTATCTGTATCAATGTATATGTATCAATGTATCTGTATCAATATATCTGTATCAATGTATCTGTATCAATGTATATGTATCAATGTATCTGTATCAATATATCTGTATCAATGTATCTGTATCAATGTATCTGTATCATTCTATCTGTATCAATGTATCTGTATCAATGTATCTGTATCAATGTGTCTGTATCAATGTATCTGTATCAATATGTCTGTATCAATGTATCTGTATCAATATGTCTGTATCAGTATATGATTGCCTCTGTAACCAATCTGTTGATAGAGATGCCCGTGAATAGCCTTTGAAATGCCAGTTGATCGAATCCCACACAATGCAGTACTACAACCTATCCTCCTTAGACTTGGCGTATTCTTCTTAGACTGCCTATCCTCCTTAGACTTGACGTATTCTTCTTAGACTGCCTATCCTCCTTAGACTGCCTATCCTTTTTAGACTGCCTTTCCTTTTTAGACTTTGCCTATCCTCCTTAGACTTGGCGTATTCTTCTTAGACTGCCTATCCTCCTTAGACTTGACGTATTCTTCTTAGACTGCCTATCCGCTTTAGACTGCCTATCCTTTTTAGACTGCCTTTCCTTTTTAGACTTTGCCTATCCTCCTTAGACTTGGCCTATCCTTCTCAGACTGCCTATCCGCTTTAGACTGCCTATCCTTATACTGCCTTTCCTTTTTAGACTTTGCCTATCCTCCTTAGACTTGGCCTATCCTTCTTAGACTGCCTATCCTCCTTAGACTTGGCGTATTCTTCTTAGACTGGCTATCCTCCTTAGACTTGGCCTATCCTTCTTAGACTGCCTATCCGCTATAGACTGCCTATCCTTATACTGCCTTTCCTTGTAGACTTTGCCTATCCTCCTTAGACTTGGCGTATTCTTCTTAGACTGCCTATCCGCTTTAGACTGCCTATCCTTATACTGCCTTTCCTTTTTAGACTTTGCCTATCCTCCTTAGACTTGGCGTATCCTTCTTAGACTGGCTATCCTCCTTAGACTTGGCCTATCCTTCTTAGACTGCCTATCCGCTTTAGACTGCCTATCCTTATACTGCCTTTCCTTTTTAGACTTTGCCTATCCTCCTTAGACTTGGCCTATCCTTCTTAGACTGCCTATCCTCCTTAGACTTGGCGTATTCTTCTTAGACTGGCTATCCTCCTTAGACTTGGCCTATCCTTCTTAGACTGCCTATCTGCTTTAGACTGCCTATCCTTATACTGCCTTTCCTTTTAGACTTTGCCTATCCTCCTTTGACTTGGCGTATTCTTCTTAGACTGCCTATCCGCTTTAGACTGCCTATCCTTATACTGCCTTTCCTTTTTAGACTTTGCCTATCCTCCTTAGACTTGGCGTATCCTTCTTAGACTGGCTATCCTCCTTAGACTTGGCCTATCCTTCTTAGACTGCCTATCCGCTTTAGACTGCCTATCCTTTTTAGACTGCCTCTGCTTTTTAGACTTTGCCTATCCTCCTTAGACTTGGCGTATTCTTCTTAGACTGGCTATCCTCCTTAGACTTGGCCTATCCTTCTCAGACTGCCTATCCGCTTTAGACTGCCTATCCTTATACTGCCTTTCCTTTTTAGACTTTGCCTATCCTCCTTAGACTTGGCCTATCCTTCTTAGACTGCCTATCCTCCTTAGACTTTGCCTATCCTCCTTAGACTTGGCGTATTCTTCTTAGACTGCCTATCTGCTTTGGACTGCCTATCCTTTTTAGACTGCCTTTCCTTTTAGACTGCCTATCCTTTTTAGACTGCCTATCCTTTTTAGACTGCCTTTCCTTTTAGACTTGGCCTATCCTTCTTAGACTGCCTATCCTCCTTAGACTTGGCGTATTCTTCTTAGACTGCCTATCCGCTTTAGACTGCCTATCCTTATACTGCTTTTCCTTTTTAGACTTTGCCTATCCTCCTTAGACTTGGCGTATTCTTCTTAGACTGCCTATCCGCTTTAGACTGCCTATCCTTATACTGCCTTTCCTTTTTAGACTTTGCCTATCCTCCTTAGACTGGCTATCCTCCTTAGACTTGGCCTATCCTTCTCAGACTGCCTATCCGCTTTAGACTGCCTATCCTTATACTGCCTTTCCTTTTTAGACTTTGCCTATCCTCCTTAGAATTGGCCTATCCTTCTTAGACTGCCTATCCTCCTTAGACTTTGCCTATCCTCCTTAGACTTGGCGTATTCTTCTTAGACTGCCTATCCGCTTTAGACTGCCTATCCTTTTTAGACTGCCTTTCCTTTTAGACTGCCTATCCTTTTTAGACTGCCTATCCTTTTTAGACTGCCTTTCCTTTTAGACTTGGCCTATCCTTCTTAGACTGCCTATCCTCCTTAGACTTGGCATATTCTTCTTAGACAGCCTATCCGCTTTAGACTGCCTATCCTTTTTAGACTGCCTCTCCTTTTAGACTTGGCCTATCCTTCTTAGACTGCCTATCCTCCTTAGACTGCCTTTTCTTTTAGACTTGGCCTATCCTCCTTAGACTTGGCCTATCCTCCTTAGACTTTGCCTATCCTTCTTAGACTGCCTATCCTTATACTGCCTTTCCTTTTTAGACTTTGCCTATCCTCCTTAGACTTGGCCTATCCTTCTTAGACTGCCTATCCTCCTTTGACTTGGCGTATTCTTCTTCGACTGCCTATCCGCTTTAGACTGCCTATCCTTCTTAGACTGCCTATCCTCCTTAGACTTGGCCTATCCTTCTTAGACTGCCTATCCTGCTTAGACTTTGCCTATCCTCCTTAGACTTGGCGTATTCTTCTTAGACTGGCTATCCTCCTTAGACTTGGCCTATCCTTCTTAGACTGCCTATCCGCTTTAGACTGCCTATCCTTATACTGCCTTTCCTTTTAGACTTTGCCTATCCTCCTTAGACTTGGCGTATTCTTCTTAGACTGCCTATCCGCTTTAGACTGCCTATCCTTATACTGCCTTTCCTTTTTAGACTTTGCCTATCCTCCTTAGACTTGGCGTATCCTTCTTAGACTGGCTATCCTCCTTAGACTTGGCCTATCCTTCTTAGACTGCCTATCCGCTTTAGACTGCCTATCCTTATACTGCCTTTCCTTTTTAGACTTTGCCTATCCTCCTTAGACTTGGCCTATCCTTCTTAGACTGCCTATCCTCCTTAGACTTGGCGTATTCTTCTTAGACTGGCTATCCTCCTTAGACTTGGCCTATCCTTCTTAGACTGCCTATCTGCTTTAGACTGCCTATCCTTATACTGCCTTTCCTTTTAGACTTTGCCTATCCTCCTTTGACTTGGCGTATTCTTCTTAGACTGCCTATCCGCTTTAGACTGCCTATCCTTATACTGCCTTTCCTTTTTAGACTTTGCCTATCCTCCTTAGACTTGGCGTATCCTTCTTAGACTGGCTATCCTCCTTAGACTTGGCCTATCCTTCTTAGACTGCCTATCCGCTTTAGACTGCCTATCCTTTTTAGACTACCTCTGCTTTTTAGACTTTGCCTATCCTCCTTAGACTTGGCGTATTCTTCTTAGACTGGCTATCCTCCTTAGACTTGGCCTATCCTTCTCAGACTGCCTATCCGCTTTAGACTGCCTATCCTTATACTGCCTTTCCTTTTTAGACTTTGCCTATCCTCCTTAGACTTGGCCTATCCTTCTTAGACTGCCTATCCTCCTTTGACTTTGCCTATCCTCCTTAGACTTGGCGTATTCTTCTTAGACTGCCTATCTGCTTTGGACTGCCTATCCTTTTTAGACTGCCTTTCCTTTTAGACTGCCTATCCTTTTTAGACTGCCTATCCTTTTTAGACTGCCTTTCCTTTTAGACTTGGCCTATCCTTCTTAGACTGCCTATCCTCCTTAGACTTGGCGTATTCTTCTTAGACAGCCTATCCGCTTTAGACTGCCTATCCTTTTTAGACTGCCTCTCCTTTTAGACTTGGCCTATCCTTCTTAGACTGCCTATCCTCCTTAGACTGCCTTTCCTTTTAGACTTGGCCTATCCTCCTTGGACTTGGCCTATCCTCCTTAGGCTTGGCCTATCCTTCTTAGACTGCCTATCCGCTTTAGACTGCCTATCCTTATACTGACTTTCCTCTTTAGACTTTGCCTATCCTCCTTAGACTTGGCCTATCCTTCTCAGACTGCCTATCCGCTTTAGACTGCCTGTCCTTATACTGCCTTTCCTTTTTAGACTTTGCCTATCCTCCTTAGACTTGGCCTATCCATCTTAGACTGCCTATCCTTTTTAGACTTTGCCTATCCTCCTTAGACTTGGCGTATTCTTCTTAGACTGCCTATCCGCTTTAGACTGCCTATCCTTTTTAGACTGCCTTTCCTTTTAGACTGCCTATCCTTTTTAGACTGCCTATCCTTTTTAGACTGCCTTTCCTTTTAGACTTGGCCTATCCTTCTTAGACTGCCTATCCTCCTTAGACTTGGCGTATTCTTCTTAGACTGCCTATCCGCTTTAGACTGCCTATCCTTATACTGCTTTTCCTTTTTAGACTTTGCCTATCCTCCTTAGACTTGGTGTATTCTTCTTAGACTGCCTATTCGCTTTAGACTGCCTATCCTTATACTGCCTTTCCTTTTTAGACTTTGCCTATCCTCCTTAGACTGGCTATCCTCCTTAGACTTGGCCTATCCTTCTCAGACTGCCTATCCGCTTTAGACTGCCTATCCTTATACTGCCTTTCCTTTTTAGACTTTGCCTATCCTCCTTAGAATTGGCCTATCCTTCTTAGACTGCCTATCCTCCTTAGACTTTGCCTATCCTCCTTAGACTTGGCGTATTCTTCTTAGACTGCCTATCCGCTTTAGACTGCCTATCCTTTTTAGACTGCCTTTCCTTTTAGACTGCCTATCCTTTTTAGACTGCCTATCCTTTTTAGACTGCCTTTCCTTTTAGACTTGGCCTATCCTTCTTAGACTGCCTATCCTCCTTAGACTTGGCGTATTCTTCTTAGACAGCCTATCCGCTTTAGACTGCCTCTCCTTTTAGACTTGGCCTATCCTTCTTAGACTGCCTATCCTCCTTAGACTGCCTTTTCTTTTAGACTTGGCCTATCCTCCTTGGACTTGGCCTATCCTCCTTAGACTTTGCCTATCCTTCTTAGACTGCCTATCCTTATACTGCCTTTCCTTTTTAGACTTTGCCTATCCTCCTTAGACTTGGCCTATCCTTCTTAGACTGCCTATCCTCCTTTGACTTGGCGTATTCTTCTTCGACTGCCTATCCGCTTTAGACTGCCTATCCTTCTTAGACTGCCTATCCTCCTTAGACTTGGCCTATCCTTCTTAGACTGCCTATCCTGCTTAGACTTTGCCTATCCTCCTTCGACTTGGCGTATTCTTCTTAGACTGGCTATCCTCCTTAGACTTGGCCTATCCTTCTTAGACTGCCTATCCGCTTTAGACTGCCTATCCTTATACTGCCTTTCCTTTTAGACTTTGCCTATCCTCCTTAGACTTGGCGTATTCTTCTTAGACTGCCTATCCGCTCTAGACTGCCTATCCTTATACTGCCTTTCCTTTTTAGACTTTGCCTATCCTCCTTAGACTTGGCGTATCCTTCTTAGACTGGCTATCCTCCTTAGACTTGGCCTATCCTTCTTAGACTGCCTATCCGCTTTAGACTGCCTATCCTTATACTGCCTTTCCTTTTTAGACTTTGCCTATCCTCCTTAGACTTGGCCTATCCTTCTTAGACTGCCTATCCTCCTTAGACTTGGCGTATTCTTCTTAGACTGGCTATCCTCCTTAGACTTGGCCTATCCTTCTTAGACTGCCTATCTGCTTTAGACTGCCTATCCTTATACTGCCTTTCCTTTTAGACTTTGCCTATCCTCCTTTGACTTGGCGTATTCTTCTTAGACTGCCTATCCGCTTTAGACTGCCTATCCTTATACTGCCTTTCCTTTTTAGACTTTGCCTATCCTCCTTAGACTTGGCGTATCCTTCTTAGACTGGCTATCCTCCTTAGACTTGGCCTATCCTTCTTAGACTGCCTATCCGCTTTAGACTGCCTATCCTTTTTAGACTGCCTCTGCTTTTTAGACTTTGCCTATCCTCCTTAGACTTGGCGTATTCTTCTTAGACTGGCTATCCTCCTTAGACTTGGCCTATCCTTCTCAGACTGCCTATCCGCTTTAGACTGCCTATCCTTATACTGCCTTTCCTTTTTAGACTTTGCCTATCCTCCTTAGACTTGGCCTATCCTTCTTAGACTGCCTATCCTCCTTAGACTTTGCCTATCCTCCTTAGACTTGGCGTATTCTTCTTAGACTGCCTATCTGCTTTGGACTGCCTATCCTTTTTAGACTGCCTTTCCTTTTAGACTGCCTATCCTTTTTAGACTGCCTATCCTTTTTAGACTGCCTTTCCTTTTAGACTTGGCCTATCCTTCTTAGACTGCCTATCCTCCTTAGACTTGGCGTATTCTTCTTAGACAGCCTATCCGCTTTAGACTGCCTATCCTTTTTAGACTGCCTCTCCTTTTAGACTTGGCCTATCCTTCTTAGACTGCCTATCCTCCTTAGACTGCCTTTCCTTTTAGACTTGGCCTATCCTCCTTGGACTTGGCCTATCCTCCTTAGACTTGGCCTATCCTTCTTAGACTGCCTATCCGCTTTAGACTGCCTATCCTTATACTGACTTTCCTCTTTAGACTTTGCCTATCCTCCTTAGACTTGGCCTATCCTTCTCAGACTGCCTATCCGCTTTAGACTGCCTATCCTTATACTGCCTTTCCTTTTTAGACTTTGCCTATCCTCCTTAGACTTGGCCTATCCTTCTTAGACTGCCTATCCTCCTTAGACTTTGCCTATCCTCCTTAGACTTGGCGTATTCTTCTTCGACTGCCTATCCGCTTTAGACTGCCTATCCTTCTTAGACTGCCTATCCTCCTTAGACTTGGCCTATCCTTCTTAGACTGCCTATCCTGCTTAGACTTTGCCTATCCTCCTTAGACTTGGCGTATTCTTCTTAGACTGGCTATCCTCCTTAGACTTGGCCTATCCTTCTTAGACTGCCTATCCGCTTTAGACTGCCTATCCTTATACTGCCTTTCCTTTTAGACTTTGCCTATCCTCCTTAGACTTGGCGTATTCTTCTTAGACTGCCTATCCGCTTTAGATTGCCTATCCTTAGACTGCCTTTCTTTTTAGACTTTGCCTATCCTCCTTAGACTTGGCGTATCCTTCTTAGGCTGCCTATTCTCCTTAGACTGTCTTTCTGTCTCTTAGGACTGACCTTTTGGATTTGACCTTATTTCGTATTTGTTTCGGTGCGCCGTCGGTTGATGCCCTGTGCATTATTATGGCGGTGCTAAAAAAGTTTTTCAATCATATTCATACAACATATGGGCAGGATTAGATGAGAAAGAAATAGCACTAGATGGAGCAATGGTCCTGAAAAATGGCCAAAGACAATGGAGGTCATTTCTTCATACCCATCACCGACAAATGGCTGGCATCAGGAACTGATGATGATGATGATGATGACGAACAGCCACAGTAAAGCCTCCAATGAACTGTAATTGTTGTATAAGCCAACAATTATTCATCAAGCCACCGTCTAATACGTTGTTGAGCCCCTCCCGATACTATTTAATTAAATTGTAAGTGCCAAAAGACGCGGATTGAGTGCATTTGTATGTTGTATGCGCAAGATGTCTTGTCCGCCAAAGCCGTAGACGTAGAAAGCCAAATGCTGGAGTTTGCAGGTGTGAGTGCTTTATCCAGTAATTTCATTTGCCCTATCTCAGTCTGCTTGAAATACGAGATTGGCAACGTCTTAAGAGATTGAACTGAAGCAAAAACAAACGAACTTTGTGGCTAAGAAAGTAATTCAGTGAGGAGACTTTAGGGAGAATTGGGAGTTAAGCCGACGAGAGGAAGGAGACTCAAAGCCGTCGACGGATACTGCATACTGAATAGCCGTGGCTCTGGTGCTGTGGCTAAATGGCTTTTAGGATGCAGATGCGGACGATTGCGGACGTCAGTGTACACAATGTGGCTGTAGCTGCGACATCTGTTGACGAGGAACCATGTCCTGCGGGAGGTTCCTTCCCTTTTCTGATTTCATTTGTGAAATACCCTGATGGTAGCTCATAGATATTCATCACCATCACCACAAGGACCATCAACAACACTAACAGCATCGCTTTAGCCATCTCGAAGGCTCTACAGAAATCTTGTTACAGGTGCGATCGGAATATCAAATGACATGGCTACAACCACCTGTAGAACCTTATGTAGCTCCACTATCGTTGTAGTGTAGACACTAAAGTTCTCATCAGTTGTGCTGCTGGTATACTTGGCAAGCCAACAGTTTGGGTTTATCATGTCAAAGGCAGAAATTCAATCCATGCATCGTGATGCTAACTAAGACCATGCTGCTCATTTTTGGACAGAGGGTTTTTCGCAGAGAAATGTTTTCACAGAAAATGTGTTTTCCTTGCTTTAACAACCGCCATCATGACCAATTGCTCTCTCAGTTGGCCTACAACAACCATCAGTCTGGGAGATTGCGTGCAAAACCTTAAACATTCTGTTGGTGATGGATTATTAGGGGAAACAGATGCATCTTAGATGTGACTGAGAAATGATAAACTTGATTAGCATCGGAAACACTCCTCAACAGTGACCACTGCTTTGGCATGAAGAAGGAGAAGAGGTCGATAATTCTACAGCCAACAAGTGTCAAATAGAAGCAACAGCGATGATTGGCTCTCAATCATTTGCCAATCTGTCTTATTTGCTGTCTCTTTGCTGAGCCTTTTTCATGCAAATTCTTGTCTCGGTCTTTGTTTTTCTTTACTAGCTACATGCTCTGTGTTTTTTTGGCCATTGCTATTTTTGTTCCTGCGGCTTTATGAAGCAGAAGCTCTAATCTTGTTTCTGCACAGCATAGGCTGCTTTACATATATTGCCTATTCATGCTATTCTGGCCCTTTGTTTTTAGCCAAAGTCATTTATGCAAATTTAGACTTAATTTAAGCAGATGTAATTTAACGAATCTAAAACTGCAAACGATGTGCTGTTTCTTTCATCGCTATGTCATCAAAAAGATCTTAAAATACAACACTGATAATTAGTTATGCTAAACAAATGAATTGTTGCTTACAAAGTCGATGCTTTCTCCGAGTGAGATATTGAGTTATGTTGTGGCAGCTTTTACTTGACAAACACTGACAACAGATTGTGCATCAGATACACAGAGAATGGAACTGCAGTGGGGTTCAATTCTGTAATACTTCTGTTTCAACAAGGCTTTACTTCTCTTTCTTGACTATATATCTCGATGTATCTCACATATTTCATAAAAGCTCTGTATTAATAATTAATTAATCTGTAGTTGACGTTCTTAACCACACAAGTAAGTGAGTCTCCTACTCTTCTAGTGCAGACTTTAGAAGTTTGGAGATTACGATTGCTCTCCTTGTAGGAAGCCTTTTACAACTTTGTAGTATGTTCAGAGCATT
Source organism: Bimastos eiseni (assembly GCA_959347315.1). NCBI lineage: Eukaryota > Metazoa > Annelida > Clitellata > Crassiclitellata > Lumbricidae > Bimastos > Bimastos eiseni. Next base: position 20,773,191 of record OY365819.1, read on the forward strand.
GCCTTCTTTTTCTGCTCCCTGTTTTCTCCCTTCTGTTCAATACTTATCCTTTGCAATGGTGTGAGGAATGTGTTTTCCCCAGACATCACAAACTTTGTCAGATGCAAGTAGTCAGGAAGTCAATGCACCTTAACATTAGTCTCCACCAGAGGCCTCCTCGTTTCATTTGACACAATCAAGTGAACCATTGTCGTCGTCTTATCTGACTTCATAGAGTACAGCAATCTCGTTCTACTGGCTGCAATTGTTGCTGAAGTCAATAGCTGCTCTTGTAAGCTCTCATCTTGTGATGCAGACAACATGTACAGAATCAGTTCTTCTATTATGTCACTTCATTGTCTACTACAGAACCAATTAGTTCTTCTATTATACCACTTCAATGTCTACTAGGGAACCAATTAGGTAGCCTACTTTACCACTTTGATGTCTACTAGGGAACCAATTAGGTATCCTACTATACCACTTTGATGTCTACTAGGGAACCAATTAGTTCTTCTATTATACCACTTCAATGTCTACTAGGGAACCAATTAGGTAGCCTACTTTACCACTTTGATGTCTACTAGGGAACCAATTAGGTATCCTACTATACCACTTTGATGTCTACTAGGGAATCAATTAGGTATCCTATTTTACCACTTCAATGTCTACTAGGGAACCAATTAGTTATCCTACTATACCACTTTGATGTCTACTAGGGAACCAATTAGGTAGCCCACTTTACAACTTTGATGTCTACTAGGGAACCAATTAGGTATCCTATTATACCACTTCAATCTCTACTAGGGAACCAATTAGGTAGCCTACTATACCACTTTGATGTCTACTAGGGAACCAATTAGGTATCCTACTATACCACTTTGATGTCTACTAGGGAACCAATTAGGTATCCTACTATACCACTTTGATGTCTACTAGGGAACCAATTAGGTAGCCTACTATACCACTTTGATGTCTACTAGGGAACCAATTAGGTATCCTATTATACCACTTCAATGTCTACTAGGGAACCAATTAGGTATCCTACTATACCACTTTGATGTCTACTAGGGAACCAATTAGGTATCCTACTATACCACTTTGATGTCTACTAGGGAACCAATTAGGTATCCTATTATACCACTTCAATGTCTACTAGGGAACCAATTATTTCTTGTAGTATATAAATTCATTGTCTACTACAGAAGGAATTGCTCTCCTATTATAATAATATTTCATTATATTACTGCTCAGATCCATGTTTGTGCTGGTCTGACAATTCTGATCTGTTCTTCCATGGAGAAGTGCTTAATGCCGTCATTGCTAGCTGTAAGTTAGTTTTGAGCAGAATTCCTTACAGGTGTTGCACATCTTGAAGGGGCTTTACAAATTCCGATTGATTGAGATTCATTGGTTGACATAAAATAGAGGACTGCTAGACGAGGTCAGAGATCAACAATGGCATAAAAAATCAGAATGAATGAGGGCATAGATGGATGGATTGATACATGGATGGATGGATTGATACATGGATGGATGGATTGATGCATCTATGGATGGATTGATACATGGATGGATGGATTGAAACATGGATTGATGGATTTTGGGATGGATTGATTCTGGTTGAGTGGATTGATGGATTTACTTTTATGGGTGGATTGATGGATCAATATATGGATGGATTTATGGATGATGAACGAATAGGTTGATGGATCAATTAATACATGGAGTGCTCGTGAATAAGTTGGTGCCCTGCCCTTAGATTTGGAGTGGCACTCCAGATATTTGGAGATTACAATTATGATTGCGGTGGATGGATGATGTATGGATGGACAGACTAATGAACATGAAGGCTTAATGGATGAATTAATGCTCAGAAGTAATTAACAGATATGCATCTGTTGATTGTTACGGACTGAGGCAATTGAAGTATATGGATGAATGACAGATATTCTTAACCTATACAGGTGAATATATCTTGTAATATCCTTTTGAGTTATGTACTGAAATGGATCTCTATTCGTAAGTGCACTTTGCCTACACTGTCATATCGTTTTTGGCACAGAGGTGAATGAGAGCCTGGGTCTGGAACAATTATTATTATTATTATAAATTTATTTATTCGTGAACCAACGGACATGGATACAGACTCATAAATTATTGTTATTATTATTTTTATATATATATGTATACAGTTTTTATTTCATATAATAATAATAATAATAATAATAATTACTATTATTTTTATTTAATATTACTATTGTTAGTATTATTATTTATTAATATTTGAATAATTTAGATTATTATTGCAATTATTATTATTACTATTGTGGTCATTATTAGTATTATTATTATATTTTTCTTCTGATCCCTCGGGTTGATAAAACTAATCTCCGGAGAGAAAAATAATAATAATAATAATAATTATTATTATTATTATTCACACAATGGTGAACAAGAAGATATTTAATACAGTACAACTTCAGAGGAATATCGGCAAGGCCACGGAGAGGGCATTGAAATGAATTGGATTTGTAGTCATCTGGAATAATGGAAAATCACTAACCAAGGATTGAATTCCATCACTGAGGGAAGGTCAAGACTAAAAGAAAAACGTCAAAGCTTTTAACTCAGATCGCCTCATGCATTCCATGTTTGCTTTGTTTTTTGAGGACTATTGTCCATTGAGGAGGATGTGGAAAGTAACTGTTACCTATCAAGATAAAGTCAATACACAGTCAACACTTGCGGCATCTCACATAAATGTAGTTTGAAATGAGTGACATGGTTAATTAAGGACAGTTTGAATCTTGCATATTCAGAGCTTATGGAGCCATTTTCCAAGGGAAGACTTCGTGGGAAAGTGGCACCAGAGTGTTTAGAAATGGAAGTCAATCAACTGTCTAAATAGCATTATAGGCTGTTAAATCACATTTTCATTCTCATAAGCAACTCACATTCATTCACATACATTCATTCATGCACAGTATTGTAACATACACTTGTCCTGCAAATGCAAGTCTGGGTAGGGTGTTCGTCCTAGCTCTTAATCTTAAGCAATGATCTTGAAGATGAGAAGTCATTTCATAATTGAAATCATAAACTAAAAATTCCTGAAGTGTTGCTCTTAAGCTATGTGGACCAGCTTATTCACGAGCTCTAAGCCATGGCTTACAGGTCGCGAACCCGAAGACAGATGCTATTTGGCCATAGTCTGACCATAGGGCTTGCTTCCTTTATGTTGTTGGCAACTGGTTAATTTGTTCTTCGTTGCCATGGAAATGCATATATATGGGTATTACCTCAGAGGGAGGTAATACCCATGCTTTGAATGTGACCGCATTTTTACGAATGTGGCAGTCACTGAACAAGATGAACTGTTATTGGGTGGACATAATTTCAACAGTCGCTATCTTGGCTGTGCAGTTGGCAGGTCAAATGAGTGATTTCAACTGCTTAGGTGAAATTCATTGCCAAGTGTTAGATTGATTCTCCCTTTCAGTGAGTAATTAATGACCAGTAAACCAAGGATGACTTTGGATTATTTCTCTTCTATATTGCCTTCACATTTATAGTTTTAAACGAAACCAACTCGAACAGCATAGAATAAATCTACTGTTTAAAACCTGTAAAAACTGAGGCTGAGTTTGAAAACATTTCGTTGGCTGGCTCATTATGTTTATGGTTATTTTGGCCGATGTTCACTCTCAGGCATACTGTTAGTCTGACTTGTGTCCAGTTGACTGAGTTATCCTAACTCTTGACCTGAGGGTGAAATTACCTGATAACATTGAACCGCTGGTAGATGTTTTAGCTATCCATCATGAGAACTGCTGTAAAAGTCAGCAGAGTTCTGCTGGAATTGTCTGCCCCACACAGGTGTGCAATATAATCTGTGCTGAAATGCATGAACAGTGAACACCAATTGCACCATAAATTCCCGTTTTGATGCTGACACTGTCAGTCTTCCAAAAAGCTAATGCTGCAGTGCAATGGAAACACTGTGGTTGACATGAATGCTGCAACAACTGTTCAGACTGTGGGACATCCACGTTGCTTTATGTTCACCAGGTGGTGGTTGTAGCGGAGTTACCACATGGTCTATAGCTAACTAGATTGTCCTGCAAGAATACGGGTTGCAGCCAGCTGTATAGCATAGATCATCTGATCTGAATTAGCTTTGCTTGCTGGTATAAATGATATGAAGACAGCCATGCATTATTTTGCTCATCAACACTTCAAGCATGGCTTGAAATACATGTGCCAACGCCTCAACAGCTATGATTCACAGATTTACATGTCTAATGTCTAATGGCATACAAGGGGATAGAAATGCTAGACCATGGCTGGACACTAAATATAGAGGGTTACCAGGCTAACTGGCTACTCTTGAATATAAATCCTAGACCCTGGAGTGAGCCAGTGAGTCATTAGTTGGTTGGTGGTGCTGGGTTTTGGTATTTCTGTTCACTCTGCAATTTCTCACATGTCACATCAGATCTGGACTTAACCACAGTCTTTATCCTCTTGTCTTCCAGGTTTTGAGGCCTCATCCTCACCTTTCCAGTTCAACTTCTGATGGTTTTTATTCTTGCATTTCATTTTGAATTGCACACTTATATTCAAAATCTTCAAATCTTTGCAATGGAAATATTCTATTGCACTGCATATAATTTGGAAGCGAAAATTTAAATTATGGGATGATTTGTTCCGTGGCAATTTAGTTAGCTTATAAATAGAAGAGCTGGTATCCAATTGAATTGTTCCAAGAAATTGCACAAAGGAAATTGATTATTTCACTTATTCTGGATGTATTGGTTGTTGGTGGAACCCAGTTATTGGTCATCAGTTGGAGCCACAGATCCAAGAGATTCCTGCTGTGGCTTGTGAAAAGAATAGCCTTTCGAGTCTTATGTTGTCAGATCTCACCCCCTCTGTGTGGGCTGTCAGATCTCACCCCCTATGTGTGGGCTGTCTGATGTCGCCCTCTCTCTGTGACCGTCTTTGGCGTATTCACTCCGTAGGCAATCTCATCATGTTTATAGCTCTCCTTTGCAGTAGATTCCTGCCTTCGATTGTGTCCGAGTAAGATTTGAGCTTCCTGTTCGTTTTATGCATAGAGACATATGCCAACGTTTGACTGAGGCAACATGGTGTTTGTAAGGTTGAGTATTGTTTCTATTGATAAGCTGTTGTCAGTTTACTACTGCTGGGTTTGTGAGTTTTGGCAAGAGAACGAAACCTTTTAGTGATATTCTTGGATTTAGACATATTATATCCTTCCGCTTCCGGCCTGACAATATTTTACCTATGAGACGAGTGAATGACTTCTAAGCAGCGGAAAAGGGGAACAGTTGACTGGATCTGGATGGATGTGCAGCATCTGTGTGATTAAAATGATTGTGATCATCATCATCGTCGTCGTCGTCGTTGTCGTCGTCATCATCATCAGCATCATAATCATCATCATCATCATCACCACCACTATCAACACTACCCCACCATCGTCATCACCATCATCTTCAATATGTCATCATCATAATCACCATCACCACCATCACTACCATCAGCATCAGCCTGCATCAGTGTAATCATCAGTATTACCATTGTCATCATCGTCGTCGTCTTCATCGTCGTTGTCGTCGTCATCATCATCGTCTTCATCATCATCATCATACTGTTTATCGTTTAAGTTCTACCTTGTCGCTGTGACAAAGGGGTCTGCAAATAAAAATAACCCATAAACTGGACTTTTCTGTTACGAGCTTTTGTGCAAGATTAATTTTGTTTAGGCGTGTTATAAATGACAGTTTAATAATAACAATAATAATAATAATAATAATACCTCTGTTACTTATCCTCTTAACGCTGAGCATGTACTGTAATGTATGGGAAAGTTCAAGGGTGCGAACTTTTATCCACACTGTTTACTTGATGTGTTCAGATCTTAACTTGGACAGAAACAGCTTTCAGTCATCAAGGTGTACACTGAATAGAAACATCATATTGATATACAGATGCAGAGTGTGTCTGTTGTTATCTGTCAGTGAAAGCCCTTGCTATAGATGCATATTTCATTTGTCCAGAGTGCCATTCGTTTACCAGACACGGGAAATAACAAGATTATTGACATATATTTTATCAGGTCTGGAACGGGAGTTATACTGATGATCGCTTGGGTGGTTCCTTTGTGTAGTGGGCATCGGTCTCTCTGATTGCCTTGTGCTGCCTCCATGTTTCATTACTACCCACAGACCCGGTTCCTCCTCCCCTATTATTATCTGGCGTTATCTGCGAGCATCTTTTCGACTTCAAAGACCCTGCGGGAGAATAAAATGCTTGGAGCAATTTTCTTCAGCTGATGAAGTGAAGATCGGTTCCTATGATACAGTATTTATTCTCAACTGATCTCCTCTTACAGTAACTGCATCTGCACATACTGGCTCCAGTGGCTGCTGGACGGCTTCAGCAGCAAGTCTCAGAAAAGTTTCCCATTACTTTAATATATATTTATATATATATATACATTAATATGTATTATTATACATATATATATCAGTTAAATATATATATATATATATCATAACGATCAAACGCTAAATGTTTCTTTGTGTCCCAACAAAGGCACACAAACAAAATGTTTTGGCGATATGAAATTTTTGCAAATTTATAGGTCACCGTGATTATTTTCAGCACACACTTTGTATTTCGATATCTGGATTTTTTTAGGTTCGAATTGCAAAATTCACCGACTTTTGATTTAATAACAACCTCCATTTGCATTCTCACTCAGTTTGTGCTAACTTTAATTTGCATATCAGTTGTATTAGTTACAGGTTAGTAGTTATATATAGAATATAAACAAAACAGGACATTACAAATACAAATTACACCAAAATTCCAAAAACGCCCATAAACAAAGTCCGGTCTAAGGTTTCTACAGAAGGACTTCTCTCTTTATAACCTTGGAACCATCCTTCTTAACAGTCTTAACTTAATGTTCAATAGGTGCATTGTTTTTCGGATGGGATGGTATTATATATACATTATATACAATACATTCATTTATTACAGAAATTTATATAGCGCCCCTTCAAGGTTACTACTCAGAAGCACTCCCGACCCAGCCCCCAGCTGAAAAGCTCATTCTTAAGGCTATTATAAAACTCATCTGAGTAAACTCACGTCATGAGGCATAGTGCTAATTGAAACCCATTCCATACCATAAGGCCAACAACAGAGAAAGCATGATACTGCCTAATTGCAGTTCGCGCATATGTAGCGAGGTGTTCACCCTGTGTGGAAGAGCAGGGTCACAATGTCTCTGCACGCATATATGGTAGAAGCATCAGAGCTCTGGCGATGCATACATATTACATACATTTATTTCGCATTATTATATAATTTTTTGAAAGAGGATGGTGCTTTTACGCACTTCACAAACTATCAGATTAACAAGTTGATTTTAAAGTAGGCAGAAACTTTATGTGGAGTAGATTCAAATGCATCAGTGTGTTTTGTGTGAATAGTCGAATAAGATAATGAGAATGAACAATGGGTTGATTGATGGATCCTGTTGAATTGTAAGGAAGGCACCTGCATGTTCCTGCTACTGGACCTCCTCACTCAAGCATTCGATCTGTCTCCCTGATGGTAATTGCAAGTCTACTCTCTCTTCTTTCTCTCCCTGGCTGCCTGCCTGTGTGTCTGCCTGTGTGTCAGTCTGTCTGTATGTGTGTCTGTCTGTCTCACCACTTTCCAATGAGCCAAACCAAAATAAGTGCTATTGAAAAATTACTCATTAAATACAGTAGGTTCTTTCATTAACATCAATCACTCTACAGTGCATTTGTGGAGTTGAATGACGCAATGACTGGAATGTGGACATCACCTATGCATTTGACCAACTGGATAATCCCTTTTCCTTATCAGAGCTCATAGTCAGTCATATCTTCTCTACGCCCAAACATTTTGATCTATTTACGATTTGAAATGAAGTGCTTAAGTAGGCTTAATTCATTTCCAGCAATCAGTCAAATACCGACTATGTTCGCTTACAACTGGCTCTACATAAATTTGTGACTCACTGGACAGTTTCCGCAATAATCGTTTCTATGTGCAGTCGTACACAGTGCAATGCTCTCCATATGTTTGGGGAACAGAGTTCTTTCTGTGGCTTGAATATGTAGAGGACTATTTTGACTGATAGCATGTGCAACCAGTGTTTTAACTTATTATTACATAGCAACATGTCTAGCTATGGGTTGCAGTGTCATTTCTTACCAGACATATTATGCTTCCGAATGACAATGTATTCATGAGACCTCAGTGTTGTGGTAACTCAGCTATAGCAGATAGTTCTGGAGACTGTGCCTCAAGGTTGGTTCATTCTAGAATTATGCTGCTTGACACTGATTCTGTTTTGACTCTGGATGATTGTCAAAGGCAGAGTCTTGGTGCTGGGTTCAGAGGGACAGGTCGACAAAAATGGGTTTTGGGGACTGATCGGAAAATAATTTCAATTCTCAAACATGGATGAACAGTGGAAACACTGTGGATATTTATGATATTTATGAAGCATTTATGAAATATTGGGGGAATATAAGCAACTTCATCTCCAATCTCCTCCACCTGAAATTTTAGAGGGGATTGACCCTCTCTAAGTCTCTGCCCACTGCTGATTGTGCTTTATGGAATGCAGACTTGATAGCAGCCATGTATATTGTTTTGCAGTTGGACCAGTGCACATATTCTGGTGCTAATGAGCCTCTATTTACACTCAATCAATAGCAGCTGCAATCTTCACCAATCATATCTACCTGAGCACTGCCTTCGTTTGCCTATGCTCCATTAGTCAATCCGTTTCTTCGTTTGTGTAGAACCTCAATTAGGATTTTTTCTTGAGGTAATATGAGGCATGGTAATTCCTTGTATAACGTATATCCCTTTGACCACAAGTATGTACTGAAGTCCTGCAAAACCAGTACCATCTAAGGATTAATGCACGTTTCTGGCTTTGACAGCCTTTTGGTTGCACGATGCTGTCCTTCGTTTCACTGAAATTGCAGTAAAGTTGTCAGTGTAATAAATGCATGCTACTTCTTTCTGTGGCTGTAGATTTGACAAAACAATGCATGGAGAAATTACTTCTGATACTGATTGTTTTTCGTGTTTATCGAATTACTATGCTAACCCTGACCCTAATCGACCATGACGATGCTTAACGTGACCCTAACCAACATTCATAAGAAACCAAAGCGACAAAAGCAAAGCGACAAAAAACAAAGCAAAGACTAAAGCAACACCCCTTAACAGCTACTCTGCCTCCCTGCTGACCTCCTGGAAACCGAATTTTGACCTCCCTCGGACTATCCTTTGGACAACCCTTTCGATTTGACGCAGCACTCGTGAATAAGCTGGTGCCCTGCGCTTGGCTTTCAAGTGGCGCTTTAGGAATATGGAGATGACGATTACGATTCATAAGGGTTGACCTTACTCTAATGCGAATTTATAATAAAAGCGTTTTTTGAAGTTTGCATAAGCCAATGCACAAAGGTCTACAGCCGTGGAAATGTGGCATAAATATTGCTACAGCCGCAAAAGATGTGTCCATAAAATATCAACGGCTTGGTGAAGCTCTACATGACGAGGTTCGATGCTAATCTAATTTGGTAGCTTCTAGGTTTTCAGCTTCTTTAGAGTATGAGATCTAAGTGAGTTATTCCTACGGTATCATCTTCTCCACATCACGGTTTTAGGGTGCTAGATTGAGAGGGATCAGTTCTAGTATTATACTTTATTTAGTTTCAAAAGGTATATATGTACATGTTAATGTCATTATTATTCTTTTATTAATTTTATTATTGGTTGACCTGGTGTAGAAATTATCTGCTGGGCAGAAGGGTTGCAAGTGAAGAAAATGCATTCCAGATTGGTAATGCATTATATTCCATTTTTTTTATTGTTTAATAATATATTACTATTATTTCAGAGAAAGAAGTCTTTTTTTGTTGCTTGAATGGATATGTGCCCTCACCTTGCACACCGTTTCCTGCCAACCGGTTGGTTGGTTGGTCAATGGTCAGTCTGTGGGGGTCTGTCTCTGTCGTATACATGTGTGGAGTGGTGGCCCTCGTCCTCCTCGGTTCTCCCTTCTCTGGTGGCAACTCCTACTGATCGGATGTCGTCGTCTCCCTGCAATGATTTCTGGATACTTGAATCATTGCAATCTGCTTTCGTCGCCCACATAACAGGCTCTCGTCTTTAGCCGCCCCAATGAACCGTTACTCTTAACGGCTTTTGGCTTTTGCTCTCTCTGTCTGTCGCTGTCTGTCTCTGTCTGTTTCTGTCTGTTTCTCTCTATCTCGTGCTATGGCAAGGCCTTTTCCTCCATAATGGACGCGCGTCTCTCCTCTGAAAACAAGCCTCGACTTGCTGCTGTCAAGTTTCTATGGCTTTTAAGTCTTGGCTTTTATGTCTTCGCTCCTCCTCCGTTAAGAGTATGAGTCTTTTGAGTCAGATAGAGTCCTTGACCTCTAAAGCCATTACTTTTGCAGATCTTGAACCTGTTAAGCTTCAACCCATGACAAATCAACAGCCTCTCTTCAGATCCCTAACACTCTAATTCTCTGCCTATATTGTGTGAACCACTAACCTGGTTCAGAAGAAATTTGGTAAGCATTCCATGCAGTGGGAGATGCCTCACATAATGCCAAGCAGTTATGTTGCAACTGGGATTTACGAATAGACTCCTTAATCGCTCTAACCAATGGTATAGATTAGAAAAAGAGAGACTTTCTAAATAGCAAACATCGCATTAGCTCACAATGTTTCTGTTCAGACAAATATGCTCATTAGCTGTTCGTATGGGATCAGCATGGAGCATATTTAGGACTGTTTAAAATGCTAAAATGGCCTCGTTGTTAATGGAATTGGGGAGAGAGAGAGAGAGAGAGAGAGTTCTCCTTCGTCTCCACTTAACCCTAATCAGCATTATTTCATCGTGAGTAGTCATTCACTGATTTTTTTCAACAATTTGTCCTTTACTGGAAAAGTTTGTTTTACCAGTTTGCATGTTTTTCCCTTATGGTATAAATTCTTTGGCTTACTGATTTAGGAGGATCATGAAGTTACATTTGGGTGAATAACAAGTCATAGACTTTTGCCGCTTCATCCATCTTGTAGAAGCTGTCAACGTGTTTCTTCAATTGATTGAAGAGGCAAAGGTACTTTTAGAAGTCATTAGGTTCCATTAAAGTCCATGGAACTATTTTTCGTATAATTCTATCTCTTACTGGGAGCCAGTATAATGTCTCTGGAATGCTGTAAGTATAATCAGAGTGGGTTATAGTGCTTGTCTTTCATTCATTCATTCATTCACTCATTCATTCATTCATTCATTCATTGTAATGATTATATATTGCCCCTCAAGAAGTCAGTCTTGAGCAGCTTCTAAAACAAAGGCACATTGCTCCTTTGTCAGCAGTCGCATCTCTAAGGGGAGTGTGTTCCAGTTAGAAG